>CM062808.1:268859432-269316009 GCA_031772625.1 Pinus tabuliformis | reverse complement strand
ACTCTGGGTAGTGATGCATCATTGCTATTTATTCCCATGGACTATTGATTTCTCACCTTGTCTTGAGGATGAACCACATTAGTTGGTTCGAAACGTCGACCAAATCCTAGCGATGTGATTAATCTGAAAGATTGATATCAACAAAATCACGTGGTGTTTTTTTTTATTTATCTTGTGTTTGAAAAAAACCTCTTTCACGTTTTCAAAATTCATCTCCATTTGATCAGAATCTGATTTTGAAGAGAAACTCTCAAAAAGCACAACAACCCCCCTGTAGCCAAAATGAAACGAGATTATTTTTCAAATATCTCCTAAAAGGTGAACTGGACTGAGGATATTCTTTTTCAATGGGTTAACATAATTATAATTCTTCTCCAAAAAAAAATGGGCTAAATGTCACTCATGGATTTTGAGAAAATCCAAAAATGGTTGTAGATGATAGTGTTTTGTTTCTTGAAAAACGTGAAGTTTTTGGACCTACAATTGAGCGAATTTATTCATATCATCCTCATGCATACGCTCTAAACATTTCATGGAAAACATGTACAATTTTTAAGAGATATGGTGAAAATATCTTTGTAGGATTAACACAATAAGAAAGCGCGGCGGAACACTAATTGTATGAATTGGACCACTGAGTAGGATGGTTGTTGAATGATGGCAACAATCCAAAATACCTTCATGGACATCCATAGGAAATAGTTCCAAAATCCCCGATCCTCTATCAAATCTTAATTCCTTTTCCAGTAGGGAAACAAAAATGGAAAGTGCAACATCAACTTGTAGCGGTAATATTATGATTGAAATATTTCATTTGGGCTAGAAACTGACTTGAAAATACACCATTGAACTTGACTCAATGATGAAAACTCAAATCTATTATGCTATTCACTAATAACGTGATTGACACATTTTCCTAAACTTACTAGATTTAGACCTTACGAAATCAATGATTAATTGTTTCCATCCTCAATTGAAACATTTTTTACATAAACCTAACTTAGAATCAAACTAATTACATGATCTCACATTTTTCTCAAATGACTAATAATTTTATCTCTAAGATATCATAGAAAAACTCTACAAATTGACAACAATAATGAAAATACTAAGCTTGACTTTGATTACTATAATATATGACACTAACATTGGCTCCAATGGGGATGGCATCCTCCCTATAAGGTGCCAAAGAACACCGTAGACTAGTAGCCTGATCCATGCATTGATCCCAAACTCAATTTTCCAACTGTGCCTTGTAACCTTCTCTCTTCCAAATCTTCAACACATAACTGTAAACATAAAGTGGATGTTGAAAAGTAATACCAATCTACCAAAACAAACTGCTAGAAACTAGCACACTGCTGAAATGGAAATATGAAAGGTACTGAAGAAGATTCTCAAATCATTGAGCTTATTCATATTTCTATCTACATTAAAATGTTGAATAACCCTCTCACTCAAGTGATACATATTTTCCAGTGAATGCAGGCAAGGATATCGCCACTCATGGAATTCTGCTCACACCCTCCATAGGGAGATATAAAATAACGCATAATGGAAACTTAAATTCTGGATGAAATTGAAACCCATGAACTATAAAAAACAGAAAATATGATTCACTAATGATTCAAATAGGTTGGAAAAAGAATCTTTAATAATATGAAAATTCATCTCTTCTTGATGAAAAAAAATAGTAAGAGAAGTTTCATATATTATTGTTGGTTGTTCTGTGTTTTTAGTTTCAAAATCACTCTCAAATACATCATCAAACTATTCATTTTTACTTTCAAAGGAGTGACGAGAAACAAGTTCTTGTACATGATCCTCATGCATATGTAAGAAGCTACCAACAAGGACTAGTTCATGCCTAAATTTTCCATGCAAGCAATTTCAGAGATCTGATTTTCGTAGACTTTGTCATGAGACAAAAATTTCAGCAGAGGAATGACATGAAGGAAAATTTGAAAAATTATCTTCATCCTTGGTTTTTTCACATGAAAACTTACAATATTTCTACAAATAATCATTAAAATCATGGGATTTAACATGGTTTTCTTCATGCAAATCTGATTGGTCTTTAGTCAAGGAAGAAAACATTTTTTGCTAGAAATGTTCTTGTGTATCAAGGCTGCTAAACTCTACTAGTACTTCCTCCTCATCACTTAAAAACTGACAAGATTGTTGAACATGTTCATTCAACACAGGATAAGAGACAAGAACATCTACATCAATATCCTGATCAACTTCATTGATAGTTAAGGAAGAAACTACTTCCCCCTGATAATATTCTTGAGTATCATGGTAGTTAACTTCTACATTCTTTACCGTAATGATGGAAATGTTTCTCACGCAAAGCCTCTAGTATCTCTTCATCCATGAAATAATCATGTTCATAAAAAAATTCCGAATTCTGAGTAAAATTTTTAAAATGTGTGCAATAGTATTTGACCAGCAACAAGGAAGTATGACATTCTTTAAATCTCTCATAAAATACAATATGAAAATCTCTAAAAGAATACAAGAAACTATTTGAAAGTATTCCATACCATGATTGTGCATTTCCCTCCAAGGATACCATGAAAATATTCATCACGAAGTACTCATGTAATTGAACCCTCAACTTGCGTGCATGCATGTAAAATTAGACCAAATGAAGAGTAGCATCACCTCCTTTTCCATGATTAAATCTAGGTAAATAGGTTTGTCAATCTACATGAGGCATGCAATTTGGAAAACCAAGAATGTGATCTCTATTCATGGGAGAATACCTTGTAGATATATAACTCATATTTGACCTATGGAGTCACCAAGGGTACCTGGAATTTTGGATCTCGTTGACAATGGATTTGCCCAGTGAATAATGCACAACCTTCCTATGTTTGATAATTATTCTCCATCAGTAATCATATCTGAAACTTGATGGTTCTTTCCCGGGGAATATGGAATATTTCTCTCCCATGTAACAAGGTCACTATGTTATTACTTTGTAATTCTTTTAGGTTGAGGAGAGGAACCCAAAAGTAACCAAAAACCACTTTGAAACTGAAATCTAGCCCTTCCAGCTTTAGAGAGGGCTCTATTTGTCTAAATCTTCAATTACTTAGGTCTTATGCCAGGTATGTAGATCATATGTAAAGGTTTAACAATTTTTTGGTAGGGAAGAGGGAAAATCCATTGGGAATATGGTCATATAAAGTTGATTGTTATTCTAGTGAGAGGATGAAGGCAAAGGGATATTTTGATAGGGGAAAGGTAAGAAATCTTGCTGGTGTTTTCAATTTAATTCACTATATAATGGTGAGTAGAGGAATGGTGTAAATGACATATAGAGTATATAACTGAAGGATGGATTCTAAATTCCATTTAAGAAGAAAACATTAATTTTTTAGTAAACTATAACAGAGCACTTTGGACAGTGAGTTTTAAGATAAATCCTTGCTTAACAAAAAATCATTCAAGCATGGAAATGAAAAGAGAGAAAACAGACGACATCATCAAGCACATCACCATACAAATTGACACATGAATCCTTGTAAAATCATACCTATGTCTTTTTCATTCACTCGAAAAATATTAGAAAATACAGTGCACAGTGTTTCTTTTCCAACCTTGACCAACAAACCAACCCTTTGCTCACTCAAACTCATGAAATATATACAATTATATCATAATTTTACTTAGGGTGTCTATCCCAACCATTTCTCCAAATATAGAGTGAGTTACAATAGATTTAGAAATTGCTTTCTAGGAAATAGGGGTCGAATTTCTAGAAACTAGGGGTCAAATATTCGATCGTATCGCTCGAATCATGATATATGTTAAAAAACTAAAGGATTTTTTATTTATGAGCTTGTTATTTAGAGAAACCTCTTTCCATTTTTGAAAATTCTTCTCCAGATCCTCTAAATCCCCATCCAACGATCATGACTAAAATAGGAAATGATGAAATATGAGAAATAGGTTTTAATGATTCATTTGAATATTCCAATATATGACACCTGTAATAAAATGAAGGATATCTTTGTTATTTAGCTTGCATTTGACAAAATCCTCTTTTATTTTTGCAAAATTCATCTCCATTTTGTCACAATCCAATTTTGAAAAGAAACTTTCCAAAAGTGCAATACCTCCCCTACAGCCAAAACACAGCAAGCTTATTTCTCAAATATCTCTTAAAATGAGAATCGTATTGAGATAATTTTGTGTTAATAGATTAATATAATTATCATTCTTTTCCACAAAATTTGCGCTAAATCCCACTTATGGATTTCTAGAAAATCCTAAAATGGTTTTAGATGGCAGTGTCTTGTTTCTAAAAAACTGTGAAGAATTTTAAACTGAAATCGAGTGATTTTATTTATCTCATGCTCATGAATCTCTTGTAAACATTTAATGGAAAATGGGTACATGGTTTAAGATATAAGGTGAAAATATTTTTGCAACATTAGCACAGCAAGGAAGCGTAGCGAAACCCTAATTTCATGAATTTAACCAAGTGAAATATCTAACGAGATAGAATGGTTGTTGAATGATGTTGACAATCTCAAATACCTTCTTGGAACTTCATACATATGAAGTAGTTCCAAAAACCCTGATCCTCTATCAGATATTAATACGTTTGATAGTAACACAACAAAAAAGTAAAGTGCGGCATCAACTTGTAGTGGTAATATTATGATTAAAATCTTTGATTTGACCTGGAAAATGACTTGACAAGACACCACTGTACTCAACTCAATGATGAAAAATCAAATATGTTATAATCTCCACTCATGACTTGATTGACACATTTTCCTAAACTTACTAAATTTACACCTTGGGAAATAAATGAATATTTCCATCCTCACTTGAAACGTTTTTGATATAACCCTAACTTAGCCTCAAACTAATGAGATGATCTCATATTTCTCTCAAAAGACTAATAACTTGATCTCTAAGAGATCACATCAAAACTTTACAAGTTGAAAACAATAATGAAAATACTAAGCCTGACTTTGATTATTATAATATAGGACACTAACATCCCATGTTCTTCAACTTATAATAACAAAGTCTTGCTTTTCTTACTGCTTCATCCATGGTTTTAGGATTATCAAACTCAATCATTTCCTTGTATGGAACTGGTAGGAAGTTCAAAAATCTCTGCACCTTGGCTTTATCTTATTTAATACAAGGGAAATACCATAACAAATTTGCAAATTTATCCATAGACTCATCCATAGTTAATTGTCCCAGTATTAACTCATGGAACCCTTTTTCTCAATCATCATAATATCGTTCATTAAGGTATTGAGACTTAAACGGTTTTTGGAACTCATACTAGAAAAATAAAATTGTCTTTTCATCTAATGTATGTATAGTTTTAACCTCTTCCCACTAGAGGGAAACCTTTCCATTAACTAAGAAATGCATAATCTGACCTTCAAATTATTCTCGTAGTCATAAACTTTAAAATACTTTGTCATGTTAAGGAACCAAGCTTCTTCATCCTCCTCATTTTCCCCATAAGAGGTAGGCGGCTTTATTTTCTTGAACTATGTTTGCAATTCCACTTTATTCCTCCTTTTCTATGTTTTTGGATAATTTCTATCTGAACCATCTCCACTTTAGTACTTCTTTAATTCTTTATCAACATTCTTCCTTTTTAGTACTTCTGCCTCTATTGTTTTATGACTATACATTTGAGTTAAGTCCCTTATCATCTTTTCTTGCTCTTCACTTTCATTTAGCAAACATTCATTGTTGGTTATGAGGTGAACTAAATATTGCTATAGACTTCTAATAATTTCCATAGGCTGAGATTTTGGTGGGGTATTTCCTTACCCCAACTCCACATATATTCCCTCTCCCTGTGCCCTGAGTGGAGTAGGGTCATTAGCCATGTTGTGTTGTAACCTTGAGTACCTTATCACCAACGCAAACTAGTATTATTATATAAATTCTTAAATCATACTACTACATCTACACATAACCATATTTCAGTGTGGTGGTTCCCTATAAAGCCAATTTTGAAACTGTTTCTCTCATACCATATGTCACAAACATAATTACTAATTTTTTATTTTATTTTTTCTAAATTAAATCTAAATCTAAAAAACTTATGGTTTACATGTTCATCATACTTATAATTATATAGTTAAGGGTTATGGGCTTATTAAAAAACTATATATATATATATACGTCACTCCCCAACATTGTACCCTAAGAAAAAGAGGCAGTGAATCCTCCATGACCCACATTATTTGTTGAAGTGCATAATAAGGTTATATCATCATATTTTTTTCTTGGTGGTATATATACAGTTTTTTCTTTTATACCTTTGGTGCCTAAGGATGAAAAAATTGATTTGGTATTGCTACCTTAGGTGAGTCATATTGACTGGCTCCTTCTCCCATGGATTTACATGTGGAACATAAGGATTTGATGGCTGACTACTTGGGGCATGTACTCAAACCAAATGTTACCAAGTAAGGATTTGATGGATGACTCCTCAGGGTGTGTGCTCAAACCAAATGTTATTACATCCACCAAGTTCGTGTATGTTTCATGTGAGAGTCAGTACCTAGTTAAAATGCATGATGGAGATGCATTGTCAGACATCCAAGGACAAATATTTCCTCCATCCAACCCTATCTCTTACGACCTGTCTCATCGTGTCTCAGATGAGGTTTTTTGTCATTATGGGTTGGTGTCATGCTTGAAGAGCACCTCTATGAACTCCCCATATAGAATAGGAGTTGTATTTATTCTGAGATTCATCGTGGCAAGTATATCTCTTCCTCGGTTCGGATTTAACCCTCACTAGTGCACCTGATAAGGATTGTATTTTTTTTTTTATAAGTTCTTGTACCTACTATCTTTTTTACTGACTTAGACTTGTTTCCTTCATTATTACAGAGTGTTGTCAAGCCTTGTGCTTCACTTGGCTCTGGCATAAATCGTATGCCCATCTTTGCGACCTCTATGTAATTCCTTAGCATGATGTTTTCCTTGTTGGTAAGATGAATTTTCTCTGTATGGTTGAATTCATCACTAAAGTTTTTTTTCCTACAACATATTATTATTGGTTCCTTGATGAAATTTACCATCTATTTGGTGGCTTAAGTGAATTTTTGTGTTTTTGGTACAGGGTTTGTCTCACAGCCTTTGGAGTGAGACCTAGTGGAGGCTCTAGGTAACCAAATCATGAGATTGGCTACCTTTGTTCCCAACAAAGGTTTATGGGGCTCCAGTCGTGTCGACCCTCAGGTCCAAATTTTTCTTAGGGTTTCAATCCTTCTGAAAGTTATTCAATATCATAGCTTTCTCTCATTTTTATATTTTTGTTTTTTTTGTAGATTGTTGTTCCCTTTATAGCACGATAGTGTGTTTATTGGCTTAATACTCATGGTATTTCTTGAATATTTACAGGAGAAAGATGCTCAGGTTCTTCCAAGTTACATGTATGGGGTTGAGGTATTGTATGATTTGTATATACATTTTCTTTGTAAAAATTCAAGCTCTATTAACATCCCGTGTTTGAATATGTAGTTGCAGGTATATTATTTCAATGACCGATTGGTTCATGAAGTCAAGGTAGATCCCACATTTAATTTCTTTCCCTTGTGCCTACAAGTTGGCTGCAATCATACTACCCATGGATACTTTACTATTTGGTTCTGGTGTTAGGGTTGATTTATCTCCACTTCGCGTGGTTAATTGTTCAGTATAATATAGCTCTTTTAGTAGTGTCTCTAGGGGAGCAAGAATTAATGGAATATCGCCATGTTGGCACAAACCCTTTTTGGGTAATTCGGATATGTAATTATATAATATGAATTAGTTGTGTCGTTGATCTCTAGAGCTCGGCAGGTTGTTAATATTGCATATATGCTGAATTTGAGATAAAAAAAATCATATCTATATATATTTGTATTTTTTGTTTTCTTTTCTTTTTTTGTTGATTAGATATTCTCACAATTCTCCGGTTTGCTTATCTAATTAATGTTAAAGGTTGATTTAGTGTTGCATTTTATGTGTGGAAATTTTGTACATTACTTGCCATTTCGTCTATGTTGTCATACAGAAAAAGGAAAAAATTACCTTCTTCGCTATTTTGGCTACATTATACTTCGAGTGTGTGACTAACACACAACTTAGCATATACCTTTAAACACCATAGACTTGTTTCAAAATAATTTGCTTATTGTTTAAATCAATATTTACAAAGGAAAATTCTCCATACTCTGTTTACATTTCACCTTTGTCTGTCATCGTGTTTACCCTAATACTACTCGCTCTTCTAGCCACAAGTTTAGAACCCTGGTGTAATAAGGGTCCAATAGCTTAGGAAAATTATTTGGAATTACCTAACGCTCTTTAGTTGCTGCAGTCGCTTTCAATCACTCTAGATAGCCAGGTATGCGTTGGGTTTATTGATTTCTCAAAACTTTCTGAAATTTGTGTTGATTACATCACGTTCTTTCCTCAATTTTACTATCCTTA
Organism: Pinus tabuliformis; assembly: GCA_031772625.1. Lineage (NCBI taxonomy): Eukaryota > Viridiplantae > Streptophyta > Pinopsida > Pinales > Pinaceae > Pinus > Pinus tabuliformis. Next base: position 269,307,525 of record CM062808.1, on the reverse strand, counting down.
AGTTAATGCCTTAGTCCCACATATATCCCAACAGTGAATCTTAATCTTTTTTGAAGCTATATTTTTTTTCCTTTTTAAAAATAATACAGTGCAGAGCAAATAAAAGTATAATAATATGATTTCTAGCATCATAGAAAATTTCTTTTATTATTTTGTTCTGTATAATAATATGATTTCCAGCCTCATAGAAAATTTCTTTTATCATTTTGTCCTCCAATGGCTCATCTTAGTAATTATTTATTTCTATGCATTTCCAGTCTTGGGTGTTTATAATTAGTCCTTTATTTTTAACAAGAATACATTATTAACTTTAGTTAGTATAGAAATGGGTTTGTAAATATTTGTTAAGTCCAAAGAGTCGAAGGTTGGTTTGGAGATTTTAAACTCTTGACCTCATTATTAGGGCTATCTACTAACCATCTTGCATAATTTGTCCTCGTCCTTCCCAGGTCTATAATATACATTCACCATTAAAGATAGATATAACTATAGAGACTTAGGGAGTTTTACTGATATTATTATTATAGTAAGCATAAAATTTACTATGCCGTCCTTTATTGCTTATCGGCATATCTATTAATATATTCAACTAAATCTTTCATTATGCCTACACTTCATTAAAGAATTCTTCACAGTTCCTGATAATTCGAGCAAATCTGCTAACATGCTTGTACATTAAGAATCTCATTATTACATGCGAAATTTCTCACATGCGGAAATAAAATAATTTACTTGAAAATCAAATTAATCCTCCTTATCGTAAGACATTTGCACACTATCAATAGTATAACACATGCAGATACAATATATTTTCTAATTTCAAAACAATTTTTTGCTCATGTAAAATTTAATAATATCACAATACTTCAAAAGAAATGTTACTCCTTAAAAGAATAACGGAATCCTAACCAGAATTTTTTGTTTGGATGATTATTCAAAAACAAGTACATTCCTCCCGACCACGAATTCAGTCCACCATTTCTCCCTCAAGCTATGATATTATTGCCACTCGAATCAACAACCTAATTGATTCCTAAGTGGTATACTTTATGCTTTTCCTTCCCAACAGAATTTTGGCAGTGTCTTGCATTTTGGGTCCCCCAACCCCAACTGCCTAGGCCTTTGTGATTTTTTTGTTTTCTCTCTTCGAAGCATGCCTTTTTCTCCCGCAACGATTTAATTCATTTCAACTTAGTAACTTCATTGTTAAGTGGTTTATTATGATCTTTTTCTCCCATCATAATAAATCTATTATTTTCCAATTGTGCATCATGGGAATTTTAGGAGATAGTTTAGGGAAGGAACAACTTGCACAATTGTTTACCAAAGGAAAGAAATCATTTTGACTCTGGTACTCCTCTCTTGAGTAATTTCCAGTAGTTTCTTGATGAAGAATAATCTATTAATGACATTACATAAATTTTCATTTGATCATACCATTTCATAATTCAACATGGCTTCCTTAACCACCAAACCTAAAATAATTGTCTAAGAATAACAAATTATTAACACAAAGAACGTGGTATATTACACATGTTTTCTCTCTCACACACAGGGGACATTATGTGAGGAAGAGGTTGAAGCTTCCAAGGAGTCAAATTTCTAAGACAGTCAATGTTTCACTAGTTGAATTTTCTAAGTGTAATTACTTAATGATTTTCTAGAGTGTGTTAGTGTAGTATAATATATCATTGGAAGTAATTATTAGTTCCAAGAAATTGTGCTTATCTAATTGGCACTAGAAAACCAACACCTTGTCCTTTTTAGTAATCAATGTGAGGATGGTAGCATCTACGTCCTATATGATGGACTTTGTGTATTAATATTCTTCCACCACTTGCCAGACATAATGACCTATAATGTGCCAAAAAAATTGGAAGAATTCTATAGTGAAACCATCTCGACCAAGAGCTTCGTTATCGTGTATTTCTTTGATAGTTACTTCCACTTCTTCAAAGGATATTTATCTAAAGAGAACATCATTATGTTCATGTGTTAGCAGTGAAGGAATATGCTTTTTTATTTCCTGGATCACCAATTGTCTATTGGTAAGGGGTTATTTTAAAAGACCTTGATAGTATCTATTAAGGTCTTCAGTTATATCTTGATTTTCGTATAGCTTAACACCTTCATGATTTTTTATAGAGGAGATTTGATTGTGATGGAGATGTTGCAACATGGATATATGGAAGAATACTCTCTAAGTCGTTGATTCCTTGATTTTCGTTGACATAGTGATCCGGATTTAAACAAGAACCTCAATACCTCAATTCATTACTGTAAAATACTGAAATATGCTTACAAACAGAAATGGAAATAAACCAGCTAGGGCGATGGTAGCTTATCTCGGAGGCCTATTTATTGTTGAGAAACAATGGAAAACCCTTCACATTCCAAAACCTAACCCTAGAAGATGAAACACCAAATTGTGGGCCCCGTTTTTGGGTAAGTTGGTACATCAACTTCCCGGGGTCGTGAATTGGTCGTACTATCTCCGTTTGACGTGCATGATAGCCCGTTGGAAAGATCTCTCCGAGGACTACGACGGAAAAGACGATTTTTATTTGAAAAATCCCTGGCAGTAGATTTCCCAAAAAACGTCATTTAGGGCCTCAAAACGGCTTCGGAAGTTTAGGACCCGAAAAACTGCTAAAAATAGTAAACTGTGCTATAATTAAGGAAACTGAAAAAAACTGTACGAAGCACTAGAAGGGATCCAAGTGGAATTAGCGGGTGGCCACCAATATCCACCTGGATCATTCCTCCCCCCTTAGGAAGCAATGGTCCCCATTGCGTTGAGTTCCTCCATGAGATGAGGGAACTTCTGCTGCACTTGGTCCCTGGTGAGCCACTTGCCTTGGTGAAGGAGTTTTCCTACTTTGACAACTCGATACAGTTGGATATTCTGCTAACGAGTGTACTTGATCTGTGTGTCCATGATCCGATCAGTTGCGACTTGTTCCATGCAAGCTGGATTTAACTCTGTGGGTGTGAGTTGTTCTGCAATGTCGGACGTGTCTAGTAATGGTGGAAAGTATGGCCGAAGGTGGTCGACATTGAACACCGGGTGCAGGCCAAGGAATGGGGGAATGCTGAGCTCAAATACATTTTCTCCCACAGCCTTGGTAATGGTGTAAGGGCCATATCAGAGTGGTCTGAGTTTCCGATAGGCTCTGGTAAGGCGTTCCTTTTGCAAATGCAACCAGACTTTGTCGCCCACTTGAAACTTGTGTGGCACCCGATGTTGATCATGTCGCTACTTGTACTTGGCATTTGATTTCTCCAGAATGTCATGGACCTGCTGGCGAATATGTTGGATGTGCTGAATGAAGTTGTTTGCCTTATCTATTTCGGACTGGACATGAGCAGAATTTGCGTGAGTAGCTGCAAATGGCATGGCCACATCGATGGGACATAGTGGCTGGAATCTCAATCCCACCTGGAAAGGGTTGTGGCCAGTCGAGCTGTGGAGAGCCCGGTTGTAGCTGTGCTGAACATAGGGGAGGCTCTCGTCCCATGTGCGTGGATGCTTTGAGTTGTACATAGGCAGAATGTGTACGATCATCTTGTTGACGACCTCAGTCTGGCCATCAGTTTGAGGATGGAAGGCTATGGACTTAGTGAGTTTGGTGTCCAACATCGACCAGAGGCTAGACCAAAATGTACTGAGGAACCTGCTGTCCCGATCTGAAATGATAGACTGTGGGATCCCAAAGTGTACCCATACTCGTTCAAAGAAGAGTTTAGCAGTGGCTTCTGCTGTGATATTCTTCTTGCAGGCCGCCATAATGGCCATCTTCGAGAACCTGTCGACGACCACAAAAACACAGTCATTTCCATGCCTAGTGGAAGGGAGGCCTGACATGTAATCCATGGAGATGGATTCCCAAGGTCGACTAGGGGTAGGCAGCGGGGTATAGAGGCCTTGCTTCTTGATGGTCGGTTTGGCAATGGCGCAAGAAGTGCATGATCTGATGTACTTCCTGACATCCTGTCGAAGATTCGGCCAATAGAAATATTTCTGCAGTACTGCCACGGTTTTTTTGACCCCAAAATGCCCAACAGCCCGACTGTAATGTGCTTCCCAGATCATCTTGGCACGCTCGCTTGAAGGAACACAAAGGTGACCCAAGTGGCATAACAGGTCGTCCTGGAGGTGAAAATCTGGAACATGCTAACCCTCCAAGAGTGTCTGGTATGTGTAGCCGAATTCCGGGTCGCTTTTGTAGAGCAGTGGCCAATCAGAAGTCTCATGCCCACAAGAGTTGAGCACGGTGGTTAACGCCATGATCGGTGGTCGACTGAGGCAATCTGCAACATTATTGGTGCTGCCCTTCTTATACTTGATATTCAAATGGAACTGTTGCAGGTATGTGGACCACTTCTGATGGCAATCATTCTGTAATTTCCCTTGGGTCTGTATGAACTGCAGGGGTCGGTGGTCCGTGTGGATGACCGTTTCCTTCCCCAAAATGTAATGCTTCCATTGTCGGCAGGCCTGCACAATGGAATACATCTCTTTGTCATAAGTGGGATACTTTCGAACTGTGTCTGAAAGTGTCTCACTGTGGTATGCCACTGGATGCCCGTGTTGAGTAAGGACTGCCCCAATAGCATAGTCAGAGGCATCTGTCTCGACCTCAAATGGTTGTTGCAACTCTGGTAATGCAAGAACAGGTGCTGTGCAGAGTCGATCTTTCAACTCTGTGAATGCCTTCTGTTGAGATTTAGACCAAAAAAAATTTGCTTTCGCTCCTCCCTTGGTGACCTGACTCAAGGGCCAAGTGATATGAGAAAATCCCAACACGAACCTGCGGTAGAAGTTGGCAAGGCCTAGAAAGCTGCGAAGCTCTGTCAGAGTGGTTGGAGATGGCCAATCCCGAATGACTTGGATCTTGGCTGGATCCACATGCACCCCCCGTTCATCAATAATGTATCCCAGATACTGAACCTGGGTCATGCCAAAAGTGCATTTCTCCAAATTGACACATAACTTGTGTTGTCGCAGTGTTTGGAGAACCTGTCGGATGTGGTGGAGGTGCTCTTCCCAAGTCTTGCTAAAGATCAAGATGTCATCCAAGTATACCACTACAAATGAGTTGGTGAATGGCCGCAAGATGTCGTCCATTAGCCTCATGAAGGTTGCAAGAGCATTCGTCAATCCGAAAGGCATAACCAACCATTCGAAAAGGCCCTCCTTGGCTTTGAAGGCAGTCTTCCACACATCGGAGGGTTCGATTGGTACCTGGTGATATCCTGACTTCAAATCGATCTTGCTGAAATATTTTGCCCCCTTTAGTTGGTCCAGGAGGTCATCAATCCGTGGGATTGGGTACCTATTACGGACAGTGATCTTGTTCAGCGCCCGATAGTCAATACAAAGTCTCCAAGTCCCATCCTTCTTTTGTACCAGCATGATAGGGCTCCCACAGGGCGATGAACTCGGACGGATGTGACCTTTTTGGAGCAGCTCCTGAATCTACCTCTTGATTTCATCGTTCTCCAGAACAGAGCGCCGATAGATTGGTCCATTGGGCAGCGGCGAACTTGGGGTCAGATCAATGGAGTGCTTGACCCGACAGTGCAGAGGAACCCCTGCGGGGGAGGTGAAGATGTCCTCATACTCCTCCACGACCTTGTCCATCTGTAGTTGTCGTGCGGAGGGGCCCTGTCTGGAGGTCGTGGCCACCGTCTTCTTCTTTTCTTGAGGGCATATCATCAGGAAAACAAACTTCCCGGTTTTGGAAATGAGCTTACTGCATTGTTTTGTAGTAACCAAAGAGATGGCAGTAGGCGGTGCTACCTCTGGTATCCTATACAACTTATTTCCCAAAGTAACAATAACAGCACGGGGCCTTGACTCATACACAGCATGTCGCTTCCACAAGTATGGTTGTCCTAATAACACATCACAAACTTCAAGGGGAGCAATGTCACACAATACCTCATCCGTGAAGGGCTTGATGTTGTATGGAAGGCGACACTGTTGGTTCACGCGAAGATCCCGTCCTTGGTGCAGCCACCCAATGGTGTATGGTTGTGGATGTGCTGTGGTCAGTAAGCCCAGTCGTTTCACGACCTTTGCCGAAATGAGGTTCTTTTGGCTCCCGCTGTCGACAATGAACTGTAGCGGGGAGCCCTTTACCCACATCTGGGAGTGGAAGAGACGCTCCTCCTCCTCTGGATCTTCAGGTTCCTCCTTCTGGATCTTCGTGGTGGCAACGGTGGCGTTGGGCTCCGCATCAATAATCTGCTTCCCTTTGTCATTCCCCTTATCGGGTTCTGACTCAGAGTCAGAACATGCATCTGATTATGAAACCTTTAGCTCGGCCACCAGTGACCACTTGGCCCGACACTCACTTGTGTTGTGAGTGGAGCTCTTATGGAACTCACACCACTTTCCGGTGTCCTTTTTCGGCTTCGCGGCGCTGTTCTTTGCTTGCAGCTTTGGCGGGTTGTCTTGGGCCACCCCGCCTTGGCTTTGTCCTTTGTTCTGCGGTTTGGGGGCACCTTTCCCTTGTTTCAGATTCGCAGACCCAAAGTGTTGCTTCTTCTGTTTAAACTTTTGCTCGACCTTGACGGCATATCGGTATGCTGTGCCGAGCGAGGAGATGTTCAGGAATTCTATTTCTTCTTGGATGTACTTGTGCAGGCAGCCATGGTATTTGAGTACCAAATGCTGCTCTGTATCCTTGATACCCAACTTTGTGCGAAGGGTATGGAAAATATTGGTAAACTCTGGTACGTCTTGGTCCCTTCCCTACCGTAGCGTGGTCCACTTTATGTATTGATCCTCTTAGCATCCGACAGGGTAGTACTGCTCCTTGATGGCATCTCGGAATGAATCCCAAGTCGGTGCGACTGAAAATAGTGAGCATGTACTTTCATCCTTCTGCTCGCAGTAGGTTTCCCACCAATCCTTGACGTGGGGGGTTGCTTTGAGAAGAGCGAAAATAATCTTTTCCCGACTAGAAAAACCATGAACAAAAAAATAACCCTCCAGCACATTTAACCATTTATCGACGGCATCTGCGTCTATCTGACCATCGAATATGGGGATTTCAAAATTAACTTGTACCTTAAATGGTGTGGCATTTCCAGAGTTGTTGTTGGAAGCCGATGCGTCGCCCATGGGTAGCCGCTGAAGGATTTGGGCAAAGTTGTCCATCATCGCGTTCCTTTGTCGCTCGAGGGCTTCTTCGAGCAAGATTTTGATAGGATCTCCTACCCCCTCATCTTTCTTTTCATCCGCCATGGGAGGTCGTCGGGATTTGCGAGGCTGGTCTTGCAAAGGTTCGACCAGTTCAAGCCCTAACTCCTTATATCCCGACCTCGTTGGGGACATGCAAAGAAAAACAGAGAAGAAAAGCAGACCACTCTGATACCACTGATCCGAATTTAAACAAGAACGCAATAAAATACAGAGATAACCATAAAGACAGATATGCAGCGGAAATAATACCTCAATTCATTACTGTAAAATACTGAAATCTGCTTACAAACAGAAATGGAAATAAACCAGCTAGGGCGATGGTAGCTTATCTCTAAGAAGAGATGTGGTGGCTACATGCCTCTGAACTGTCTTACAATGAGGCTCAGAGGCCTATTTATTGTTGAGAAACAATGGAAAACCCTTCACATTCCAAAACCTAACCCTAGAAGATGAAACGCCAAATTGTGGGCCCCATTTTTGGGTAAGTTGGTACATCAACTTCTCGGGGTCGCGAATTGGTCGTACTATCTCCGTTTGACGTGCATGATAGCCCGTTGGAAAGATCTCTCCGAGGACTACGACGGAAAAGACAATTTTTATTAGAAAAATCTCTGGCGGTAGATTTCTCAAAAAACGTCGTTTAGGGCCTCAAAACGGCTCCGGAAGTTTAGGACCCGAAAAACTGCTAAAAATAGTAAACTGTGCTATAATTAAGGAAACTGAAAAAAAATTGTACGAAGCACTAGAGGGGATCCAAGTGGAATTAGCGGGTGGCCACCAATATCCACCTAGATCACATAGTAGTTCTTTCTTTCCGCATTCCTCAAGTTGGATGAGAGTAGATGATTCTTATTTAATTAATATCTTCGATCTACCGTGAATGATGGCTTCCTATAGAATTATTTCAATTTTCTTTTCCAATTTCTTCATTTCTTCTAGAATGTTGCCAAAATTTTATTTGTTCCATCATTTGAGCTACCATTTAATGTATTTAAGATTCTATTATAGATTTTACATTGAGGTACCTTCCAGAGGCAAATGTTTGTTTGACTAGGTATTTATGTTCACTTGAAAATTAGGATGTTGAAACTAGAATTTCTTAATACAAAAGGGCCTATTCCTGGGATAGTTTTTAACATCAATATTCAAATATATAGGCAAATGGTCAGAGCCATGGATGGTGAGAATAGATTGTTCCAAAAATATGTCCTAATTCATTATATATTTTGACACCAGGAACCTATCTGATTTGGAGGCCACTTGTTTGGAACCTCCTCTCCAATTATTCTAGGTAAGGGTGTCATTTTTATTGTGCCAATGTATCCTGAAATTGAACGAAATTGGCATCAAGCCATTTTATACCCCTGACTCTTTTATGCCAAGGTTCTTATCATGTTGAAGTTGTTTCCTAAGATCCAAGGGGATGGAAATAGTATGGGTGCTAGTAATACATCTAGGAAAAAGAGGATTATCCTTTGTAGGAAGCAATCATAAAGAATTTGAAATGTGACAGGTTTCAACAGAGCTAATAAGGTGAAACTAGATGATAAGGATTCAATATGAAGAAAACATGTAAAGAATGGGAAACTCCCATGCCTTATAGATAATTTCAATTCTATCTGATTTCCCCTAGGCATTGAGAGTTATTTCTTTGCAATCTCTACCCCATTTTCTGGTTATCTTATTAATCATATCTCTTAAATATTTTCTTTCTTTAAGAATCAATAACGTAGAATTCTTAGAGAATCATTTTGCTTTGAAGAGATTTTATTTTCCTTTGTAGTTGGGGTTTCTGATATTCCAAGATATGTTCTTCATGTTGGGGGTGTATTAGTGCAGCGATAAGCCTCTCTGATCATATTGATTCGTTGTGAGTTGGCTAACATGCCTTGATTTCTTCTAAGATATGTTGGTTACATTTCCTACCATTTTTCCTTTCTTCCTCGTGGGATTTTGTTGTCTTGTTTATTAATTTGGATTGCATTCCCAGTACTTCAATGTTTTGTTTACCTAAGGATGATTTTGAGGTAGACTGGAGAGATTTGAGATATGTCTGGCCTAGGATGTTGACCTGGTCTTCTAGAAATGTGTTAGGGTCCTTTCCTTTTGAAGAATTGGTAATTTTAGGTTGTAAAAAACTCTCAATATCCATATCCTGATGATATCCCTGGATTTATTTGAGTTTCTCTCTCGGATGTGTAGGTGTTAGGGGCAGGAGGTAGGACCACATATGAGGAAGGGGGTGACACAGTGGGTGTGTGGAGGAGGATTATAATTAGGAATTTTCAATTTCAAGGGATGGCATGGTCATAGGAGGATCCTATTTGATAGGGTAGAGAGGATGTCAAAATAGTTTTTGGTGGGAAGTTGCTTCATAACAAGATTGTGTTGAGGAGGAGGGCCTCTTGAGCCATTTTATTTGCGAGTTCCCTTGGTAAATTTGTCCTTATTTGAGACAGTAACAAGGTCAGAGTTAAGATTCACAACTAGAAGAGGGTAATTTCTTTACAGATGACCATAGTCATGGCATCTCCACCATCGAAAGGGAATGCACTCGTAATCCATGTGGTGTTTCCAGAGTCCAACGTCATAATAAATATCAGTGGACTCTTAGAGTGGCTATGAGATATTCATATAAACACAAATATAGGCATAAGAGATATCATTGGCTTGCTTTGTTGCTTCTAATACTTTTAAAAAATGTCCAAGGGAGTTTCTGATGCTAACAAGGGTTTCCTCATTCTAGAATTTCCACGAAAATGAGTACATTCTGATCTAGACCGAAGCTGTGGTGATATCTTATTTATCAAGTACAAATCTCTTTGTCTAGAAGTGAAGGTAGAATTTGGTAGAGTTGAAGAAGTATGAGCCATTTTCAATGACCCAAATTCTATCTTCAATGGTTGCAAATATTATAGTGAAAAACATTTGGCACAATTTTCCAGTTTGAATTCCCGCTTGAGTTTCCACTCTAGGTGGATGTAATGAGAGAGTGCTTTCACTAAGGGCCAAATTCCCGGGAATTTCCCAATGAGGGTGTGATCTGACATGTATTAGACATACTCCCCCACACACCTAGATTATACTTCATATTTTGGAACTATTGCTCCTTTGGGGAGGCAACATGTTGACAGTCGTTTTGTTGGTGAGTAGTTGGGTGGAAAACCATTTTGATGTTACACATTAAGGTTTTGGTTAGAAACCTGAGAGTTTGAGGTAGAAGGCTTTCTAACACTGTTATAGCTTGTTGCTATTCAACTATATAAAAAAGTTTTACTTCATCTACTAGCACTAATAATAAGAAGAGCAGTTGAAAGGCCACACTGCACAATTATTACAATTTCAATATAGAATGAAAATTTTGTAGAGCTCTCCCAACGACATCCTAGAATTTGAATATTTAAATTATATAACAAAATGAAAAAAAAAATTAATATTTTTTTTATAGTTTAAATAAGAAATAAATAAAATTAAAACTAAAATAAATGTACACTAATCTAATCTAATAGCTAACTTTTTTTTATTTTATTTATAATTTAATAATGTTAATTTGTAATTTATAATTTTATATTAATATTTTTAAATATCTATTATAATTTGAAATTAAATTTTTTTATCCATAGAGTTTCAACCAAATGTTTTTATATCCATCGATTTTACTTTAAAAAAAAAAAAAACAAACCTTTTATTACACATGCTAAGATTTTATATCCTATTAAACTGATTCTACACTAATTTATTTTACTCTTATAATACTTATAATTAATATTTTTTTTTTAATTACCTCCTTTATAATTATTTTGTTTTGTTTTTATATTAAATTTATTATAAGAAAAATATACAATAATGTAGAGTTGCTTTGGCATTAAATCAAGTGCCCATGTTTTAACAGTTTACTCACTTTGTTGGTAAAGCGTATCGTATATTTCAAGAAGAGAACGATTTACGAGGTTTACTCTTTTATAATAATTGATTTATTTATTCAAAACATTTCAAATACTAAACTCTTCTCACTATTTTACGAAATCTATGTAATAATGGCGTGTCCTCCCTGAATTTGGTAATATAATTTTGAGCTTAAATTAAGAAGTTTCAAAAGATTCAAACGGAAGACTTGACAAAAGACTTTGAAGAGCTCCGGATTACATATTCAAGAATCAGGAATGAAAGATTCAAACGGAAGACTTGGCAAAAGACTTTGAAGAGCTCCGGATTATATATTCAAGAAGCAGGAAGCCGCCGGTGGTCCCGCCATGTCAACTTCATCCTCCACTAACGATGACAATCACGTTACAGTAGCTTTGGACGATGCGCGTAATCTTGAAAGAGCTATTGATTCCCATCTGGCTTTTAACATACTCAGAGAACACCTTTTATGCCAGGTTTATTTTCTGGGTAACCCAAACTGGAAAGTCCATTCTAAAAACCCTTTCTACCCTCAGACAGTGCGTAATAAAAATTCAACAGAGAGGAATCCCCTCGGTTGTTCTGGTCAAGGCAGTAGTGTCAGACTTCGAAGTCAGAAAAGTAATCCGCTTTTGGTAAAATGAGCTCACCAAATGGCAATGAATATATATTATTAAGAGAATACCAAGAATGATCGGCTCGTTGACTCGATCTTCCCTACTCCTTCACGTCTCTCTTCTCCATACCCTTCTATAACTACTGGTTTTGCAGTTTCCATAACACACCACTTCTGCGTTCCGTCATCGCATCTCAATGTTCTGCTTGCTGATAACAAACCAAAGTAAATATGGGCAACAATATCTGCTGCCTCACGGTCGGCAATATCAAGGAAATCATCCAGCTGGTTCAGTCTGACGGTACGGTTCAGATCCTTCATAAACCCCTCAGTGTTGCCCAGATTGTTGAGGAGTTCCCTGAACATTTGGTATGCCATTCTGGTTCCCTGTACATAGGGCAGAAAACGCCTGTTCTTTCTTCAGACGACCAACTGGAGATGGGAAACAACTACTTCCTTCTGCCCAAACACTTCTTTCACACTCCCTTAACTCTCTTGTCGCTGGCATCCCTAATATCGCCCCCGCCCCAAAATGTTCCACCTACGCCCACTTCTCCTCTATCAGCTCCACTTCGCAGTATTGACCGGGCGTCCCTTCTCTGTCAGCCGTTTGATATACAGAAGAGCGATGTGGATGGACGGCTTCGGATCAGAGTCTGTCCGCAGTTTATTTCAAAGCTTATGGAAGACGTAAGGCTTAATGCTGATGAGCGCGAGCGTTCAGTGGACGGGGATTCTGCAGACGATGAGTGTAGACTATTGAATTCTCCAGAATTGCAAAAAGACTATGCCCAGTTGGTCAAGCGCAGAGCCAAATGTTGGAGACCGAAGCTTCAGAGTATCAAGGAAAATGACAACACCATTGGCTGCAACAGATTCATGAAGATTAAGAGATTGGGACAGAAGAACAACTCTTGCTGTTGATCAGTTGAGTTTATGGTGCTCCTTTTTGCTGGTACCTTCTTTGGTTATTTCTGCAATAGATTGCCCAAGATTTGTGGTGCAATACCGTACATGTTTCCCTCTACAGTCTTCGTTTTTCCCCGCAGCCGTGATAATCATTTCTTGTAAAGTAATGGAGTTCCGTTAGACTTGAGCTGTAAACAGTGCTCGACTAGAGTCAATTTAGCAGGGTTTCTTGTCTAAGAGAGCAAGATGTAAGTAATACTGGAATTGATGTATATAAAAAAGAATAGCTAAGAATCATGTTAAATGGGATTGTAAATGGCTTCTTTTGACTCCGCTGAACTTTTCCCTACAATTCAATGATGCTCATCATACCTCCTCCGAGTATAATAGTTACTGTGTTGTACTTATTCATATGCATTTATATGATTCATTTTGTTGTAAAACCAAAACGTTAACCCAAAGAAAAAGTTTGTTACTAACCTCTTCGTTTGATAATTTCAATGTTAAGTCCATTCAAAGTCACATTGATTACAAAATTTTACAAGGTTGTTTATTAGAATTAATTTTATTTTCTCTATTAATTATTAGTTTGTGTATCAGTTATGTTGGAAGGTGTATTTAATTAGGATTAAGGATTTTAAAATTAATTTTTTTTATTAATATTATTAAATCATTACTAAGTAAATGATAACAGTAATTAGTATTTAGCTGGAATAAATATTTTTATAATAAAGATAAAGGGTTGAGAAGGTGGGAAAGGTAGTTAAGCATAAATATAATTTGATTGGTTAAGTTGTAAGGACCATAAATTAGATATATTTAGGAATTCTCTAAGTTTAAAAGGCTCATGAATCTCTAGATGAACTAAGGAAAGAGGTTCAAAAGGTAAAGGAGGTGGAATAGTTGTTATATAGAAAATAATATTTCTTCTCACATTCAGCGTCATAAGATCAACCCCCTTAATCAGTACATTTGGATTGAAATTTCTGACACTAACACCAATTGGATTTATCTCATCCTTTGTTTTTTTTTTTCTATCAACCTTACCTCCTATAAGAAAAACTACTTAGATAAGAACCACCCCTTTAGTACCTTAGAACATGATAATCATATTATAATGAATGATGTTATTATCCTCTCGCTAGGGAACTTCAATGCTAAAATGGCTACTAATCACGTTATTCTCCTAAGTAATAACCCTCACCCTAATCCTCTCTCGAAGAATTTGACTTAGCTAGTAGATTCAAAAGAAATTATGAAGACATAACCTAGAACTTATTTGGTACTAAGCTAATCAAACTCTATAGCTCCCAAGACTTGATAACCTGTAATGGAATTAATAGGTGGCCAACGTCTAGCTACATGACTTGTATTCATGGGATTGGTACCAGTGTTGTGGATTATGCTATATTTGTTACCCATTTTCCCAACAACAATGTAAATTTTGACCTCCTAAATGACCATGAGCATGATTCTGACAACAAACCTCTAAATTTAACTCTAATCCTTCACATGTAGAACAACCACATCCTTAACATGTAGAACAACCACATGCAAGAAAATTGTGAGATTCAAAAGCACATTCGTTTTGACAGAAGTAAGATAGATAGATTTAGATTTCTTAGCATATAGAGATAATATTTATCACATCTAGCACAATTTTACTATAATCCTGACACATACCATTAACAAGTTCTCTACCGAGGTGTCTTGAAAAAGAATAATAGAAAATCCATCCCTTGTATGATAATGATTGTAAAATTTCAAGGGAAGTGATTAGAGATGCTTCTAATGAAACTATAAAGCTTAAAAAAATTAATATGTACAAAGCTCTTATCAAAAGGAAGAAAATATCCTATACAAATAGGAGGCAAGTGCATCTTCTTCACATTTCTGATCTTGAGCCTAGAATGTTTTGGAGGAAAATTCATGTTCATAAAATGAAAGAAAGTAAATCGATCCCCTTAAAGAACTCGGATATATACCTTACATTTTTTTTATGATTCCCCTAACACCATAGGCACCATTTTAAACACACCTATAGAAGTGGATATATTTTCTTTGGAAGTCATGGAGTTCCAGAGTAAGTGACTCGTTAATGGGAAAACTAGGGATATTGAAGGCTACCATGATGAAGTTTTTAAAATGGGAAGGTGTATCCTCATCCCTCATATACAAAAGCTCCTCAAATTGACACTGCGAAGAGGCTTCCCTGAGTCTTGGACACACACCTTATTGTGCCTATCTTTTAAAGTAGGAATAAAAACATTCCCTCTAACTACAAGACCATTATGATTAGCCCCACATTTTAGCCAAATTGTATGGACTCATTTTGTAATAAAAAATATCCTTTGGGTTGAAATCCATGGTAAAAGAGCTAAAGCATAAGCTCGAATCATGAGACATCACTCAACTATAGACCATCATGTTACTCTTAGGATCATTACAAATGAATGTTGCAATAATAAAACTAGTCTATTCTTTTTTCTTGTTGAATTGAGAAAAGCTTTCGACACAATTCCTCAACATAAGATATGGAAGAGGCTAGAAGAGATAATGGTTCCTCTCAAGTTAAGGGTTGTTGTGACAAGGCTATACGATAATTTTATTTCCAAACATAGGACCACTGAGGATTGGTGAGAAGAAATTAAATGCAATATCAAATTTAAGCAAGGGTGTCTCCTATCCCCTATCGTTTTTTACATTTACATTGATAAGCTACAAATTTGTTTGAAAGTTATAGGATATGATGACCCTAGGCTCACCAGTATAGTCATTACTCTTCTCCATTTATTGATGATATCATTCTTCTAGTTAGGAGCCATGAAAATCTCTACAAGTAGCTCAAAGTATTCTAATATTACTGCTCCAAGGTGGGTATGATTGCTAATACTGACAATAGTAAAATCATGATAGTTAAATCCAAAAAGATAAACTATGATCATTTCATTTATGATAATAACTACTTGGAGAAAGTTTCTTCTTACAGTATCTAGGAATTGATATTCATCATGAGTTGAAATGGAATCATAACATTGACAAAAGTATCATTAGGGTCTCTAAAGTTTATTATGTGCTTGAAAACAATTGTAAGCTGAGATATCTTTAAGTATCGAGTAAAAAAAGTTCATCTTTGAGACTCTTATTATCCTTGTTATCTATATGGATGTGAGGTTTGGGGTTACAATATATCTAGATAATCGTGGAGGAAAGTTGAGTTGATCCAAAAGAAATTTGTAACCTTCAACCTCAAGATTAAAGGAAATACTCCCTACCCTATCCTCTTGATTGGATCTAGCATTTTCCCCATTGAAAGCATGTCTATGATTAGGTATCTTATGTATAAGAAGAATCTATGCAACATCAAAGCCAAGAGATTCCCAAAAATTGCTTCTATCTGTAGCCAAAGCCACCACCTCCAACTCAAGCGAGATTGACATAAGGATTCTCATCTTTGGCTAGACCATTGGGGGGTAAAGGAGGAGATCATCTTAGAAAATAAGGATACTATTAAAAATAGTATTACTTCCAAATTTAAGGAATCGTTGAGGGATGATAAGGAGTTATAGTGAAAAAGGAAGCTAAGGCATTATAAGGAGGTGATCAACCCAAATATTGATAACTAGAATTACCTTTATGACTTGATAAGTGCTAAGAAGAAAATGAACATTGCTAAGATACAAATTAATTTTCATGAGCTTCAAAGTAAAACTAGGTGTTGGCTAATTCTCAAATCAACTTGGGACAAAAGAATCTATTGCATTTGTGATACTAAGAACTTTGAAGATGAAAAACATTTTCTGTTGGATTGCCCAGCTCTTACTCATAACCATTCTAATTTTAAAGATACTTGTCACAGTACCAACCTTCTTGACATGTTAAGCCAACAAAGCCATGGTGATCTAGGAAGACTTCTCTCCCTTCTTTTCAATCATAAAAATAAAATATTAAAGAATCACAGTTAATCTCTTACTTTTTTGAGGTATGATAAATCATATTGGTTTTAGTAGATGTTAATCATCATCATCATTTTTTTTATTAATGATAATAATAATTTTAAATAGTTAATTTTTATTTATTTTAAATTTTACTAATATAAAATGTATTATAAATAAATTATTGTCATATATATTATGAATACATAATTATCCATATTTATTAACTATTTAATTTATATAATATATTAATTTAATATTTATCTAAATAGTTATCCATATTTATTAACTATTTAATTTATATAATATATTAATTTAATATTTATCTAAATAGTGTTTTAGTTTAAAATATTTAAAAATCATAATATTTAAAAAGTTAGATTAAAAAAATCCCTCTTCCTTTTTCAAATAAGTTTTTCAACCACTTTACACATTTAATTATAATAAAATTACCAACTATTTAATTTAATTTATATAATATATTAATTTAATATTAATCTAAATACTTTTTCTCAGTTTAAAATATTTAAAAATTTAGTTTAAACAAATCCCTCTTCATTTTTCAAATAAGTTTTGCAATAACTCTACACATTTAATTATAATAAAATGTATTACAGGTACATATTTTTAAATAAATATTTTATAGTGAAATTATTATTTTATGTAACATATTTGAGATTCGAATAAGGAAAGAAGACTATGGCTACTATGAGATTCTTTGTGCATTTTTTTTAGTTACTCACTTCCTATTTACAAGTTCCATTTTAATGTTGTTTAGTGCTTGTTATTTTGTTTCAATTTATTTTGTTATTTTTTTAATAAATTTAGTTGATAATTAGTTTTAAATTGATGGATTTTATTTTTTTATCATATATGCTCAATAATATATATATATATATATATATATATATATATTTTATTATTTTAATACATGTGTTTAATAGGAAAGAGGATGTTATATTTTGAAGTATTTTTATTATAAATATTTTATATATGTTTAAGAGTTAATAAAAAAAATGTGCTTTGTTAGTATAGTTTAGTGGAAATATTGTGATTATATTTATTAAGTTATTTTATTGTATAAAAGAAATGTGTGATTATTTGCATTAATAAAAGATATTTTTATACAAAAGCATCATTTCCAATTTTAAAATTTGAAATTTTGCTAATTTTATTGGCATAATCGTCTTGCTTGCATGGTGTCTTAAGTCTATTAACATTCGTCAATCATTTAACATATATAGCTCATATGCATGTTCATTAGTGTAATATTCATCTAATTTACAAATTATATCTAGAAATTTGAAAATGGTTATTTTCTAAGTACTTCATTTTTCCTTCTTCAAATCCGTTGTAGATATAAAGATTTACATGCAAAGCATCATCTCTTGTTTTGGTAAATTTAGTAATCCTTTCACTAATCACATAATAATAGATATACATTTTCACTAGGCAACTTATTATTGTGGCTTTCCATTGATCCAAGTGGATATTGGTGGCCACATGCCTATTCCACCTAGACCTCTAGTTGGTTTCATATGTTTTTTTGTTTATTGTTACATTTACTATTTTTAGTAGTTTTTTGGGTCCTAAACTTCCAAAGCAATTTTGACCCCCTAAACGACGTTTTTTTGAGGTCCATAGCAGAGTTGTGGCCATCGTCAAGGACTTGCCCCAAATACAATAGTAGTCAGAGAGATATTTCCAATAAGGTACCGTACATGAAAAACATAGATAACATGACTAAGTTAAGACCACGGGAAGTTAGCTGCCCAACTAACCCCAATGGGGCCCACAAACTCGTGGTGTTCCATTTCTCGGGGTTAGGGTTTTGGTTGTTTAGCATTTTACCTTTTTTTCAATAATAAATAGGCCCTTGAGCCTCATTGTAACACAGTTTAGAGGCATGCCACCACCATCTCTCTTCTCAAAGACAAGCTATCATTACCCAAGCTACTTTATTTTTATTTCTGTATGTAAACATATTTTAGTTCTTTGATATTAATGAAATGAAGTTTTATTTTTGTTGCATCTCTGTGTATATGGGTATTTCTATATTTTTTGTGTTCTTGCATAAGTCTGGATCAATGGTATCAGAGCAGTCCTCTCTTTCTCTATTTTTCTTTGCATGTCACCAATGAGGTCAGGGTATAAAGAGTCAGGGCTCAAACTGGTTGATTGTTTGCAAGACTAGTGTTTCAAAACCCAACGACCTCCCATGGCGTAAGAAAATAAATATGAGGGGGCAAGAGATCTTTTCAAAAGATTGCTCGAGGAATCCCTTGAGTGACAGAGGAACACGATGATGGATAACTTTTCTTAGATCCTTCCATGACTACCCATAGGTAACACGTCTTCATCGAGCAGCCACTCTAGAGGCGCAACTCCTTTTAAGGTATAAGTTTACCTTGATATTCCCATATTTAAGGGAAAGATAGATGCATACCCCGTAAATATGTGGTTAAATCTGTTGGAAGGATATTTTCCAGTTCACGGCTTTTCCAATCAAGAAAAAATTACTTTTTCACTTGTCAAATCCACCTCACACACCAAGGACTAGTGGGAAACCTACTCTGAACAAAAGAACGAGAGGGAATCCTCACTGTTTTTAGCCACACCCACTTGGAATAAATAAATAGGACCACACTCTAGCAAGTAAGGGACCAAGATGTGTCGAATTTCACAAATGTTTTCCATACCCTTTGGATGAAGCTAGGTATCAAGTATTCTAAGTGGAAGTTGGTACTCAAGTACCACGGTTGTCTACACAAGTAGATAAGGTCGTGGAGAAGTACAGGGACATTTTTTCCTCACCTACAAGGGTACCTTTTCACTTTTAGGTCAAGCACTCTATCGATCTAACCTCATGTGCGCCACTACCCAATGGACCAATCTATCGGTGCTCAAGAGATAGATTCAGGAGTTGTTGTAGAAATGGCATCAGGCCAAGCTCATCACTCTGTGGAAGCCTAATTCTATTGGTACAGAAGAAGGACAAGAATTGGAGACTTTGTATCGACTATCAGGCACTGATCAAGATCATTGTCTGGAATAGTTACCCAATCCCATAGATTGATGACCTTCCAAACTACCTCAAGTGGGTGAAATATCTCAACAATATTGAATTAATGTCCAGTTATCACCGAGTGCCTATCAAACTCTTTGAATTGTGGAAGACTACCTTCAAATCCAAGGAGGGAATTTTCGAATGGTTGGTCATGCCTTTCGTGTTGACGAATGCTCGTGTAACGTTCATGAGATTGATGGACAACATCTTGTGACCTTTCACCAATGCATCCTTGGTGGTGTATTTACATGACATCTTGATCTTCAGCCAGAGTTGGGAACAAAAACTCCACCATATTCGACATGTCCTTCAAACCCTGCGACAACAAAAGTTGTGTGCCAATTTGGAGAAATGCACTTTTGGCATGACCCTGGTTCAATATCTGGGGTACGTAATTGATGAGAAGGGTGTATATGTGGACCCATCCAGGATACAAGTCATTTAGGATTGGCCAGTTGCACCCACTCTAATAAAGCTCTGTAACTTTCTGGGTCTTGCCAATTTCTACCATAGGGTCGTGTTGGAGTTCTCTCATATCACTTGACCTTTAAGTCAAGTCACCAAGGGTGGAGCGAAAGAAAAGTTTTTTGGTTCGAAACCCAACATAAGGCGTTAGCTGAGTTGAAGCATCACCTCTACTCTGCATGAATTCTCACATTACCAGACCTGCAACAACCATTTGAGATTGAGATAGACACCCCTGACTATGATATTGGTGCAATTCTTACTTAGCAGTGGCATCTAGTGGCTTACCAAAGTGATACACTTTCAGACACAGTCTGAAAGTATCCCACTTATGACAAATAAATCTATTACATTCTGTAGCCCTTCCTTCAATGGAAGAATTACATTATAAATGGTCATCCACACAGACCACCGACCCCTACAGTTCATAAAGACAGAAGGGAAGTTGCAGAAAGATCGCCATAAGAAATGGTCCACATACCTGCAATAGTTCCATTTTGGCATTAAGTAAAAGTATGGAAACACCATTAATGTTGCAGACTTCCTCATTCGACCACCAGTCATGGCACTGATCATGGTGCTTGACTCCTATGGGCATGAGACTTCGAGGTGGCCGCATCTTTACAAAAGTAATATAGAATTCACAACACATACCAGACACTCCTGGAAGGTAAGAAAGTTCCAAATTTCACCTCCAAGACACATTGTTATTCCACCTAAGACATATATGTGTTCCTTCAAGTGAGTGTGCTAAGATGATTTGGGAGGCACACTACATTTAAGTCGCAGGACATTTCAGACTAAAGAAAATAATGGGAGTACTGCAAAAGTTTTTTTATTGGCCAAGCCTTTGTTAGGATGTTGGGAAGTACAATAGATCCTACATCGCCTATGACATTGAGAAACCAGCCATCAAGAATCAAGGCATATATACACCTCTTCTTACTCCTAGTTGACCTTGGGAATCCATGTGCATAGATTACATGTTGGGCCTTCCTTCTACTAAGCACGACAATGACTATGCTTTAGTGGTTGTCGACAGATTCTCTAAGAGGTGATTATGGAGGCCTATAAAAAGATTATCAAAGCAAAGGCCACTACTAAACTCTTATTTGAGCAAGTGTGTGTACACTTTGGGATCCAACAATCCATTATCTCAGATCGAGACAACATATTCCTAAGTGAATTTTGGTAAAGTCTCTCATTGATGTTCGATACCAAACTTATTAAGTCCATGACTTTCCACCCCTAAACTTCTAGACAAACAAAGGTCGTCAATAGGATTATCATACACATTATGCACATGTTTAACTTGAAGCACCCATGCACATGTGATGAAAGCCTCCCCTATGTCTAGCATAGCCATAACAGAACTCTCCATACCTTAACATGCCACAACCCCTTCTAGGTAGGGCTCGGATTTTAGCTACTATTTCCCATTGGTGTGGCCATACCATTTGCAGCTACTTAGGAAGATTCAACTCACATCTAGTCCTAAGATGACAGGACTAACATATTCATTGAGCGCATTCAACACATCTACTAGCAGGTTCATGATATATTGGACAGATTCAATGCTAAGTACAAGAAGCGCCATGATCAGTATCGAGTGTTGCACAAGTTCTATGTGGGTAAACAAGTTTGGCTACATTTGTGGAAGGAGCACCTCACTGGACACCATCACAATCTTCACCCACTTAGAGGTGGGTCATACACCATCACCAAGGTTGTAAGGGATAATTCCTTCAAGCTCAACATTCCACCATTCCTTGGTTTTCACCCAGTGTTCAATGTTGACCACCTTCGACCATACTTCGCACCATTGTAGGACACATCCAACATTGTAGAAAAACTCACACAAACAGAGTTAAACCCGGACTGCATGTAACATGCCACAACTGATCAGATCATGGCAAGAAGATCAAGGACACTCACCAATAGAGGATACAACTATATCGAGTTATAAAATTAAGTCAAATGCTTCACCAGGTAAAGTGTTTCACGAGGGACTAAGTTCAACAGAAATTTCCTCACCTCATGGAGGCTCTACATGTAATGGGGACCATTACTTCCTAAGGAGGGAGGACTAATCCATGTGGATATTAGTTGCCACCGGCCTATTCCACATAGACCTCCAATTTTTCTCACCCATTTCCTTATTTATTGTAGTGTTTATTATTTTTAGTATTTTTTCAGGTCTTGAACTTGCGGAGCCATTTGACCCCCTAAAAGACATTTTTTTTTAATCTCTGGAGCAGTCCCATCCACGTGGGCTTGGGCCTACCATAAATCCTATACTAATTGGAGAGATATTTCCAACAATGTATCATATGCACCAAATGAAGATAATATGACCAAGTTACAACCCCACGAAGTTGAATGCCCAACTAACCCCAATGGGGCCCACAAACTCTTGACATTCTATCTCATCAGGTTAGGGTTTTAGGGCTTTAGGGTTTTCCCTTGTTTTTCAATAATAAATAGGCCCTAGAGCCTCTTTTTAACATAGTTGAGAGAAATATAGTTGCCACATCTCTACTCGGAGATAACCTACCATCACCCAAGCTAGTTTATTTTTATTTTTGTATGTAAAAATATTTCATTTATTTGATATTAATGAAATTAAGTTTTATTTATGCCACATCTCTATGTATATGGGTATTTCTATATTTTCTTGAGTTCCTACATAATTCTATATCATTGGTATCAAAGCGGTCTACTCTTTCTATATTTTTCGTTTCCATGTCCCTAATGAGGTTAGGGTATAAGGAGTTAGGGCTTGAATTGGTTTAACCTTTGCAAGACCAACCTCTCAAAACTCGACGGCCTCCCATGGAAGAAAAAAGAAAAGACGAGAGGGAAGGATATCCTTTCAAAATATTTCTCGAGGAAGCCCTCAAGCGATAGAGGAATGCGATTATTGACAAATTTGTCAAGATCCTTTGAAAGCTACCCACAGGAAACACATCTTCATCTAGCAGCCACTCTGGAGGATTTTCTAGGGCCTAAATCTACCTCAGGCTGAGAAATGCAAGATCTAGGGTAACATCAAAACATGCTTAACCTAGTAGCTAGCCCTACCAGGTTGGGAGAGGGCTCTCTCCTTGTCAATCTCAAGAAAAGATAGCCAATAAAGCTTGAGATGACTAATGTGAAGACTGATTTTAGGCTAGGTATATGCTCAGAGGAGTTTTATTGAATTTAATTTTGGTTTGCTACCTCAAATGTGAAAGGCAGATTTGGGTCCGGGGAATGGAAACAATCTTGCAGAGATCTCTATGGGGCGAGGTAGGAAAATGGTTTAGTACTTTTAAATAAGTGAGATGGAGAGTCTTAAGACTGGTGAGGAGTTGGAGAGGGCATGAAGGTCTTAGGGATCCTCTCCAAACTGCTGAAAACATAAATAACTAAACAAACCCTAGGTAGAGCACTGCAACATCAATGAATTCTACCTTTATCCATGTTTCATTTAGTTAAGATGAAAAGAGAGAGATGATGGCATACATAAACACATGTAAACTTGCAATTACATAAGGAAAAACAATAACAAATCAACTTGCCACAAGAATCCCATAAAGTACTGCAAACCCTGGTCTATTCCTTTGCTAAACTGCAAAAATGAATATACAATAATGCTCAAAGCATTCACAAGAGTCCAACCTTTACAAATGGCTGAAAAATTACTAGATATAGGAAATAACCAACTCACGCTAGGCTTTAGCGATAAAATTCATGAATTTAGTTGTTGTTTCAACAAGATCTAAACTAAGAACTGAAAAGTAGGCAGTGGAACAGCTTGCCTCTAAAACCTAGGAAACTGATTCATTCAGTTTCAAACTACCTTTTCACGATGTATCTACCTCCATGAGTGAGTTTTTAACATTTTGACATCAAATTCCATCAAGTTACATCAATTTACATCAAGAGTTTGACCATGAGAGAGTGAAAATTCAAACTAAGAAAAAACTAGGTGAAAAACAGAGTTTTTTGGGCAAAAAGTCAATTTTCCATCCTGTGCGCCACGCCTCTGTCCTAGTGCGCCGTGCCTTTTTGAAGCTGACTTTGAAGGCCTTCCCATGCACAAAATTTGCTCCAAGTGGTCTTGTTGGAAAGGTCTGTCTATCTACTTTCTAGAACAGGTAAAATTTCTGAATTTTGTGTCCATTGGCCCCTCCAAAAGTGAGCTCTCCCAGCACTGCTTCCTATGTGGCCAAAAAGGGGCAGAAAGGGCATTTTTGAGGTGTTTTTGACCCTTTTAAAAGCTCTAAACTTGACAAAATTTCTTGGCCATTTCTGGGCATTCACATTTTTGCATGAGGAATCCAAAAATGTTGAGTTTTCCTCCAAAGGAGGTCCCTAGAAAAAGCGTGCGCCATGTGGCGTGGCGCACCAGGCAGAAAAATCTGTGTTTTTCTCAAAAAATTCAAAATTGACAAAAAGCATCCAAAATTTCTTGAATTTTGGGCTGAGTGTCCTGCATCAAGTGCTATGTTGGGCTAAGGAAGCCTCAGCCAAAATCTTGAGCTTGTCTTGCTCTTTCTTCCTCCTCAAAGTTTTCCTCAACTTGGCCTTCAAGGTCCTTATTCTTGTTTTGCAAACTATGTTTCTTGCCAAATAATGAAAAGACATGTGCCGCAGCATGTCCTTCTCCTTGTTAGCCTTGTCCAGCAACCTCTCCAAGTGCATGTTCATCTTCTCCAACCAAGACTCCTTGTCATTCTCTATCTCTTGTTCAATGAAAGTCAAAGTGACATGGTCCTCTTCGTCATTTTGCTTCTTCAGTTTCAAAATTTCTAGCTCCATTAGGCTTTGCTTATCCTCCAAGTGTTTGTTTTCTTTCTTTTTTGTCATCTATATCATCCTCATGCATCCTCTCTTTGCCTTTGCTACTTATGTTTCTCCATATAACTATCACTAAGTGTTTGTTCCTCATAGTACTTGTCTTAGGAAAATTATGAAATGAAGGTATGGTGGAAAAAATGATGATGAAAGAAGGATGAAATAGGAAAATGGTGATAAGTATGAAGAGATTTTACTCTTAGGAAATGAAATTGGGGAAGAAAGGGAATAGTTTTGGGAGATTACGGTTTAGTGAGGGATTTAGGGTTTTATGAGGGAATTAGTTACATTAGGGGAGTGGGATATGTAAGTGTAAGTGAAAGATGGAAGGATAAAAGAGGTCAATGAAATTGTAGTGAGGGGGTGTAAAAATGGTAGGATGGGATTTAGACAGCGAA
Organism: Pinus tabuliformis; assembly: GCA_031772625.1. NCBI lineage: Eukaryota > Viridiplantae > Streptophyta > Pinopsida > Pinales > Pinaceae > Pinus > Pinus tabuliformis. Next base: position 269,282,177 of record CM062808.1, on the reverse strand, counting down.
AACTGTAATTTGCAAACCCTAGGGAGTTTTATCAACACAACTGTGCAAGGAACTAGGGTTTTGTTTTTAACCTATTGAAACACCATAAACACTGATGAAAACTCATACATTGGCAATATGGAGGTGTTAACTTACTTATGGAATGAAGAATTTGCAATTTTGGAGCTTTGGAGGAAGATTGGATGAATTTCGGGCTTTGAAGACTGGTGCGTCGCGCCCACTCATAGGTGTGCCGCGCCTCTTTGGTGCATCGCACCAGTTACAAATTCAGTGTAATTTTTTCTCTGTGTGTGCCACATAGGCTAGGTGCACCATGCCTTGACCCAGGTGCGTCGTGCCTCTAAATTTTGACAGTTTGGTTGCAAAATTGCTCTTTTGGTTTTTGCCTTTGATGGACTAAATGCTTTGCAATTTTGATTCTTTTGTAGGAACTCGAGTGCAGGAGCTTGGCAAAGTGACAAAGGATGCATCTGAGAATTATTACATATAAAAAAAATGAAATTACATGAAATTTTGTACATAAAACATAAAAACTCTGTTGTTTTCCTCAAAATAGGGTTTTGAGGAAAAATCAATCACTGAGCATGTGATTATTGAAATTTTTGTTGCTGAGACTTTATTTGACCTCCTCGTGTGCCTGCTGACCATTTTTGAGCTTTTACAAGACCTTATTGACAAAACCCTAGACCTAATGAGACGTAAAACCTTAAATATGACTTTTGCAGATGTAAAGGAAAAATTGACTGCAAATGACCTAAATGTATGAAAATGGGCCAGAAGGTAAAGAACATGAGGGAAAATTTATAATATGCCACTACCATCAGATGATCCATGACCCTAATGGAATGCAGATGATCGAATGAGACACCTAACATGCAATGCAAAAAGAGTCTTTTGATCACTAATGAAGGGATAAAGATACCGACACTAACATTGGCTCGAATGGGGATGGTAGCTCCTTGGAGGTGCCAAGAACTACAAATCTCTGGAAAGCAGATAGTGCCTTCTTTCATTAGGCTATGGATTCAACATCTTCAAAAACCAAAACTGACACTATGACTCAAAATGACTCAAAACTGAACTGACTAAAATAAAAAATGACTCAATACTGACTTAACTAAAACAAGTACATACAAAGCTTTCTAATGGTAGCATACCATTGAGATTTGAGGCCTTCAAGTCATGATGACAACCACCTGCCTACTGATGAAATATGTACAATCATGTGAACTGGGCTTTCCAATGTAACCAATCCATCTGATAGCTACATACTGAAATTCTACTCTCACTTTTCCTGAGCAGGCAGAATGATGTACATGTAGGCAACGCACAATAAGAACTGAAACCAATGCTTATGCTAATGAACGAGGCAACATTCATCTTCTCTGGTTCTTGCAAAGGAATGCCGAAAGGATCTTGAAAATCCTAAACCACTAGCTTGTCTTGAGATCTAGTAGCAAAAATACAAGTACTCCCTTAATTATGATCTAAAAGAACAATTGGTTGTTGAGTGATAGGAAGGCACAGAGAGGTATAAGCTTCTGTCATCTGAGTGTTAGCTGTAAATTCCTTGACCATGAGAAATTCTGGCATATTGTCTCTCTCAAGCTCATATTCCTCAACTTCATGATCTAGGTCATTCTTAAACAAAAAAAAATCTTCAAGATTATCAAACATGACAATATTATCATTTTCATGAAGGAAAACATTATATTTTTGTTGATCAATAAATTCAATTGCAAGACTATCATTATTTTCAAAAGTGGAAGAACTTTCACCAACAATTTCTTGACCATGTGCACACTATAGACCTGCATTAGTTTGGGCTGTAACCTGACCTTTCAGGAGTTGATATATCTCATCTTTAGACAGAGGAGATATTACTTTTTGTTTTCTTTTGCTCAAGAAATTATTTTCTTCTTGAAATAACATTTCAAAACATGAAAAACCTGAATGACATTCCTTATTTCCCTAATCTTCTGAAATTTGAAAACATTTTTGATCATCTTCATATGACATGGCAATCAAATTATCATTTACCGATGAGTTATCGAAAGAAGATTTTTCACTTACTTGAACAAAGATCTCATTTTGTTTTTCATAAAATGACTGGATTACCTCCTCATGAAGGATTTTTTCTAATGAAATGAGAACACTTGGGTCAATAACTCTATCTTCTTCATTCTAGATGAGCTCAACAGCAGAGCTCTCCTTCATGGGATTCAGACCAAGGTACTCTTGATCATCATGATCTGAACCTAGATTTGAAATAGCTGACTTGACTTTATCACATTCTAAAATTTAAACATTTCTTTCCTGCATACTGTCTTCTTCTATGGACAGATCTGAAATAAGATCTTCTCTTTCATCATTTTCCATTGTACTAAAAGCTTGATCCCACTGCAAAGTTTCATGAGCATCTTAACAAGTATCCTCTAAGTTCTCTTTATGCTGCTGAAATGAATTTTCGTACAGAACCTCCATGATCTCATCATCCATGAAATCATCATCTTCATAAACTTTCTCAAGACTTTCAATAAAACAATAAGCATGTCTCCAACAATTCTGAACTAAATTTGAGGATGGATAAGACTCTTTATACCTTTCAAAGAACATGGTATGAAAATCCTTTAAATAGTAAATACAAGCAGGTGGCAAACTTTAATACCAAGCTCGAGCTTCACCTTCCAGAGTGGCCATGAATATCTTCATCAAGCAATCTTCAGGAAAATCAATCTTCAACTTGCGAATATGTATGTGAAATCTAACCAAATGTAAAGCAGCATCATTCCTATCATCGTCTTTAAACATATGCAAATTCCTTTTCCAATCTACCTTCAGAATTTTATTTGGAAAACTAGGAATGTGATCTCGGCTCATGGGAGCATATCTTTGATCCAACAGAACCATTTTGATAATAATGAATTCACCAAAAAATATCTTCAGGCTACTGATTCTTGAATAGTAGAGTCACCATAAAAAGTCTGAACCTTGGGATTCTTTGACACTGGAGTCACCAGGTGAATGATTTCACCCTTCCGGTGTCTGATTGCTATTCACCATCAACAATCAGATCTAAACTTGATAGATTTTGCTAAGGAACATAAAACTATGTTCTCCAGTATGGTCGCTAATATGTTAGGGCCTAAATCTACCTCAGGCTGAGAAAGGTAGGATCTAGGGTAACATCAAACCATGCTTAACCTGGTAGCTAGCCCTACCAAGTCAGGAGAGGGCTCTCTCCTTGTCAATCTTAAGAAAATATAGCCAATAAATATTGAGATGACCAATGTGAAGACTGATTTTAGGCTAGGTATATTCTTAAAGGAGTTTGATTGAATTTAATTTTGGTTTGTTGTCTCAAATGTGAAAGGCAGATTTGGTTCGAGGGAATGGACACAGTCTTGCAGAGATCTCTATGGGGCGAGGTAGGAAAATGGTTTAGTACTTTGAAATAAGTGAGATGGAGAGTCTTAAAACTGGTGAGGAGTTGGAGATTTCATGAAGGTCTCAGGGATCCTCTTCAAACTGCTGAAAACATAAATAACTAAACAAACCCTAGGTAAAGCACTGCAACATCAATGAATTCTACCTTTATCCTTGTTTCATTTAGTTAAGATGAACAGAGAGAGATGATGGCATACATAAACACATGTAAACTTGCAATTACATAAGGAAAAACAATACCAAATCAAGTTGCCAAAAGAACCCCACAAAGTGCTACAAACCCTGGTCTATTCCTTTGCCAAACTGCAGAAATGAATATACAATAATGCTCAAAGCATTCATGTTATAGACATTTTTGTGCCTTACAACGTAGAGCATGAAATGTCAATAATCTAAGGGATCCAAAGTCCCTAAACATGTTGTTATTACCCTTAGAGGAACAAGGTCAGCAAACCACAACACTGCAAATCAGTTCTCCACTGAAAAACACTCAAAAACATGTCAGTTTTGGATCAAAGCAGCTGCTCCACTAAGCATCTGCGCTGAATGTCAAAAGCTCTATGGTGTACCTGCGCTGCATAGCAAGTGCAACAAAGGCTACTTGCACTGGGCGTACTTTGACATGTGGAGGAATCTTTTTCTCAATGTGCCAGTGCCCAGGAAGCTTCCAAAAAGACACTTGATCAAAAGATTCGCCTAATGATGAGTTAAGAGCTTCTAAAACTCCAAGTGGAAGGTAGAAACTCTGAGTGAAGAGCTGAAGAACAACTGGAGTTGAAGAGGACAATAAGTCACACATCAAGCTGACTTATCTTCACTCCAAAACTCTATATAAGGATCTCGTCCCATGGGATCTGGAGGCCGGAATTTAGTGCAAAGGATTGCTGTTGGTTTACAGTTGTGAGTATTGGGTGATTGCTTGAGGGAGGTGAAGAAGAGATTTCTCTCCATCAGGAAGGTGATGCTGGATTGGACCTCTCATGGTTGTATCGCCGCCTGAATCTTACTTCCATATATTAATAAAGCATTTGAGGTTCTTTTATTCGCATGTGTTTCAATGGTGTATTTTCTTACTTGCGTCTTTGATTTATGCTAATCCTTGAATCGATTATGAATGCATGCCTCTTGTAGTTTCCTTTTCTTGTCTTATTTGCAGGATCTCGTGTAGCTGGGCCCGTGAAAAGACTTGGATCTGGGAGCAAGCGGCAAACAAAGGAGATTGGATCGACCATTTGCGCAAGACATCGGTAAGTGGATCTCTTCCTTCTATCTCTTGCATGTCATAAAGAAGAAACTTTAGATAGCTTTGCTTTCAGCTGTTGCTAAGAAACTATCACCCTTAGAGTGGGTTAGGGTCATTCCGAGTTGGATACTTTCCCCCACAACAGACTGGCGACTCCGCTGGGGATCGTGTCTTGTTGGTAGCTTGTGTTTCTTGCTATTCATTTCTTAAACAAAGGGAGTACCGAATCGAACTGCATTCGAGTCCTTCGAATGCAAAGTAGAGGGCAACTACTCTAGCCCAGTGCTGGGCATGTTTATGATCTGAAGAGCTAATCCACAAGGACTCTTTGTAGCTCTTTGTGATAGTGTTCATCTTCCTTTAATCACCCTCTAGTGTATACTTGACTGATAGCCTCTCGTTTGGCCAAAAACCATTGATTTTTGAGCAAACTGTGACCCGGAATCTGAGAGAGACGAGAGTTGTCTCATCAGTGCAGCTGCAACAAAGGCTACCTGCACTGCAACGCAGGTCCCGAAGGGGCTACCTACGCTGCATCTCAGATTGACAGTGCAACACCTGCGCTAATCCAGTTTTGCCTTGTGCAACTGGGGTTCCCCACTGTCTGTTGCCCAGTTTTCAGTATTGTTTTTGCAGCCTGTTGTCAACCTGTATACCCAGCTGAAACCACTTCTCTTTGCCTTCATTCCGCCTCAGTTGTATGAAGAAACCGTGATTGTTCTTATTGTATTTCTTGCTGTCATTCACAGTTTCCCATAGCGAAAGTGAACTAGTCTTGCTATGACCTCTTGGATCTAGACCTATGAGAAAGTGTCGTTGTGATTCTAAGAGTTAGTTTATTGCTGTTCATAGCTGCTTGAGCATTTGCTTTCGTTATATGGTTCGAATTTCAGTATTTCTTGTGTTGAAACGGGTGAATCTTAAGGTGTTCTTTTGATTATTGGACAAACACTTGTTGCTTTCGCTTGAAATTGAATTCGAAATTATACAACATCTTTCTTTTTGTAATACATCAACATTAAGGAAGAAGAAAAGAAATACTTGCATTGTGCATGTGCATTTTGACAGTTTGCATGTCGATTTAGGAAAAGTGCATCAGTGTGTGCTCTATGATCTGTTTGAAAAGATGATGTCTTTCTTTTCCTTCAGTAGTTAAGGTTTTCATAAGTTGAAAGAATTGAAAAAGCTTGCTTATCATTCTTAGACTGCATTTAGGAGTTGTATCATACATCATGTGGTGATCCATAAAGGCAAACTGCTAAGCACGATCAACCTAAAAAGAACTGAATTTATCTAACAACGCTTTGAAACATAACAAAACACAGTAGAGGTCTAGGTAGAGACGTGAACCGGCGTCGTTAAACATAGTGACTGTCGATCTCTACGAAGGTGGGTGATTCCTCCTGAGGGACGATAGCACTAATACGGACTTGTGCCCCCGTGTACCGTCGCGTATATTGGGGGACCCCTATAGGAACAAAGCCTTTATCCATAGGAAGCCGTGTCGGCCGCCCTACTGATCGCGATGCAGTGAACACAGCATTCACGAAGATCGACCACTCGTACCGTAAAACGTATTCTGTGGTTTCGTGAAAGGTTTGGCACACCCTCTGCCTAGAACTCCAGAGTAGTTTCTTTTGGCCTTTTTCAAACTCTATAACTGAAAAAGTCCATCCGAGCATTTGTCACTTCGGGCTCGTTAATACATCGAAGGAGACTAGAGTCATCTTTAGCTTTTTCTCGACTCTTAAAAAGTGAAAAAGCAAGTTGTGTCTTAAAAAGCGTCTAAAATTAATTCAATTCGAAAACACATTTTACCCTATGCATTGTTGGTTGATCAAGTAATCCGCAACCATGGAAGAAAGTTAATCGATGAACCGTCATTCGCGGAGGCATACGAGTCAAACGTCTTTGTCTCCAGAATCGAAAACAACCCGGGCAAAGCGATCTCGTTCAACTGGTTCCAAATCTCCTGTCAAAGTTAGAACAAGTGTTCCGACGACATCTGAGGTTCCGGTTACTCCAAACATTTCTGGAAACCATGCCCCTATTGAAGAAGTTCAACAGCCCCAGAAGGACAGTATCACTGATCCTAGTTTGAGAGCAAATACTTGTGTTACTGAATCAGTTCCATCAGTGATCGGTTCAGAGAGTCTTGCTCCTCAAACAACTGTCGCTGTCGAAACAACCCCTTCTTCGGCACCAGAAATATTCTTCGGACCTGACGGTCTTCCTCTTCCACCCGGTCTGATCGCAATAGAAGAAATTGTAGAAGATCCGCAAGCAACTACTCCAACACATTTTGGAGCAGGGATCACTCTACTTCCTACTGCATCAGAAGCTAGCCTATCACCCAGAGAAGTTCCTGAAGAATCACTAGGCAATCTGTTGGATAGACTCAAAATGTCTGAACAACCGTCAACATCTAGGACTGTGCCAAATGACACAGCGACGACAGAACTCCCTGCAGTCATTCCGACAATGTTCGCCGGCATACCATCTGTCCCTAACTCTCAACAACTGGAGGGGGTCCCTTCGGGGGCCATGACGACAGTATGGTCTGTTCCTGTTTGTTCTCCCGGGATAATACCCGGTAACTCCTATGTTGGAACTCAACAAATTGATCCTTTCAGAAATCAGTTTGGGCAATCCGGTCCTCGAGGTGTAATAAATCCCCTCGGTTCCGGACCACCGCCGTATGGGGGGCAATATGCTTTTTCGTTACCCCCTCCGGGAGGTTACCCATACGGGAGTTCACAACCATATTCAGGTTATACTGGAATAACTACAAGTGGTTGGATACCTATGCTACCCCAGCAACCAAGAGTTGTGTATTCTATGCAACAACAAATGCCTGTGACGAACATCCCGACGACACCAGCGATTGTAACCGTGTCGCAAGTTCAAGCGGTGCCTGTTGTATGTCAACCTCAGTTTTCTCAGGTTGTAATGCAACAACACTTTGACCCTGCAACCCAACCGCAATTGCCGACTGGCGGGGCGACACAAGCACAAACGGGTACCCTTACCCCTCATCTTGGCCCAGTGGTAAGCATCGCACAACAACCAATGGTATCACAACCATGGTTGGTGCAGTATCAACAACCGCAGTTCCAGCAAGTGTACCAAGGTACCGAGCATCAGATTTTTGCGAACAATGGACAACCGTACCTACAATACGGTCAAAACCAACCACTTTACAGTGGGGTAGTCCACCAACCGTATCAATCATACCAGCATCAAATACATTATGCCGGTATGCAAAGACCAACTGCTCAGGCGATCCCTTTGTATCCTGGGTACGCTTCGCCTAATCTGAGTCAACAGCTGCCATTCGTGGCAACTCTAGAGTTACCCGATTTACATCGGTTGACGAACGATCCGATTTCTTATGCTCCTTGGTGGCCAGCGATTCCTCACAAACTTCCCTCCGACATTCCTAAATTCAATGGAAATTCGGGCGAAGACCTGTCGAATCACGTCATGACCTTTCATCTATGGTGTTCATCGAACACTCTGAACGATGATTCGATAAGACTTCGCCTCTTCCAGAGGACATTGACAGGTCCGGCGGCCAAATGGTATATAGAATTGCCAAGAGCCTCTTTCGACAATTTCAGCTCCTTAGCCACGACTTTCTTAACCCATTTTCAATTACCAATTAGGTATGAAACAGGAACCGAAATACTGACCAACTTCAAACAAACGACAGCTACTCACATATCAGATCATATACATGAGTGGCGTCGCTGTCGTAGGATGGTGAAAACATACGTTCCTGATCAGCTATTAGCCGAATGGTTTATAAAGTCATTACTTCCAGCTATAACGGAAGATGTGGCCAAAGGGGGAGTCGTAACAGAGGAGCAAGTCATTGCTCGTGCTCAATATTTAGACTTGGTATATACTCAGTCTGGCACGCTCTATGACAAAATACCTGATGCCCCCATACCTGAATTTTCAATTCCTCCCCCTCCTAAATCGAATATTGACTCTCATGCCGGAGATGGCGTGATTGGCACTGCAAGCGCGAAGACGAAAAAGGCTTCACCTCAGAAAGCCCGTAAGACTTCAGATCGAAATGCCCATGGAGAGATTCTTGCTTCGGAAGTAAATTCCATATCAGCAGATAAAGGCAAAGAAACCAATCAACCAGGAAGCAAGAAGAAGCAAAACAAAGGGAAGAAGAAGCAACAAGATGATCCGTCACCTGAAAGAACTTCTTCGAACTCTCCTGAGAAAGGGAAAAAGAAATGGCCCTGTATGATATGTGACGAAGATCACAAGACATCAGATTGTCCATACAAAGCTGAGCTCAAGAGATTCTTTAAAAGTCCAAAGAACCCAGCTGTGTTGACTGATCCATTTCCCAATCCAGGTCAAAATATGGTTGATAGTGGAAATGCTTCCCTGTCGCAAGTGCTGATGTTGTCGATCTCTAAGTAGCAAAATGATGCTTTGATTTCGACAAGGAACAAAGATTATGGGAATCCGCAACTGTCAAACGAAAAAGGTAAAGATCAACCTAGTAGTTCGACAACAACTTCGACAGAAGTTGTCCCACCCATAATGCCAGAATTAACAATAAAACCACCCAAGGGTGTAGTACACAAGTCGACGTTTAATCCTCGTGCCAGAGCGGCGCAGCATTATAACATAGTAGAAGATTTGGCTCAATCACCATCCGCTATGTCGACTCTAGAATTACTACAAAATTGTCCATCCCAAAGGCAGGCATTGTTATCGGCAATAGGGGGGGTTGATCCTAAGGATTCCAATCTTGTGTCCTTTGATCACAAAGGGTATGACCCTCAGTTACCAGCTCAACTAGCCTTCCTTATTCAAGTGAAGGCCCTCAACAAAACTGTTCACAGAACAATTATTGACGAGGGGGCATCGACATGTATTATGTCAATGAGCTGCTGGAAAACGCTAGGGTCACCAACCTTGTCGAGATCTTCGACAACACTAAAGGCTTTCGACGGTAGGACATATACCCCTTACGGTATCCTAAGTAACTTAAAAGTTGAACTAGGTGGAAAAACAGTAGAGATTGATGTTGAGGTCATAGATGGAAATCTGGATTACAACATCCTACTGGGAAGACCATGGATTTATGCCATGGCTGCTATCGTGTCGACTTATTTTAGGAAGATCGCATTCCCGTTTGAAGGATGGATTACGGTCGTCGACCAACAGAACTTCCTCCTTAATGGTTCACAAGTTACGGGAAGCATTCCCATGATCCATGAAAGCGACCATTCAATTAAAGATATAGGAGTAGGCCTGTTGAAAGACCCCACAATGATGGGGACTTTCTCGCTGCCAAATCATATGTACATAGGAAGTGTACCATTGGTGGCCACCTGCAACATGATATCTTCCACGAAGGTCACAAAAGATAAAGTCATCATGGATCGGGCAAGGGTTTTGCACCCGAGCCCAATCGAAATATTGTAGCAATCAATGTTTCAGGCATGGGAGGCGAGCCCAAATCAACGCTCGTCAAGCATTTGGGTAGATAGGTCAGAAGAATGTGGAACCCCTTTGGATCCTTGGTCACGAGTGCATGCAAGTGACGAAGGAATCCTGCAATCAATGATGATTGAAGGGGCACCATGGGATGATAACCACCATCGTTCCCTTCCAAAGGAAGATACTCAAGGCGACCTGTAACACCCTTCAGTATTTGAATTCCTAACAAATACTGTAAATACGGTGGATTCCGAGAGAAACCTATCCAATATAGAAGAGACTATAGCCATAAATATCTCGACCAAAACAGACAGTGTAGAGAATATTTATGTCGGCAAAGGTTGTTCCCCTTCAGAACAAGAAATATATAAAGCTCTTTTCCGCGAATTTAGAGATGTCTTTGCTTGGTCATATGATGAAATGCCAGGCATTGACTCGAGTATCGTTGAACATGAAATTAAGATGTATCCTGATTTCAAACCAGTAAGACAACGGCTTCGGCAGGTACACCCCAAGAAAGCCGCTGCCATTAAAGCGGAAGTTGAGAAGCTTCTCCATGCTGGTTTCATCTACCCAGTTCCTCTAACCGATTGGGTATCGAATATTGTCCCTGTTATGAAAAAACAAGGAACAATACGAGTGTGCGTTGATTATAGGGATGTAAATCAAGCCTGTCCAAAGGACAACTACCCTACACCCTTCATCGACCAGATAATTGATGAAGGCGCTGGATGTGAAATCTTTTCGTTTATGGACGGATTTTCCGGGTATAATCAAATTAATATCCGCCCACAAGACCAGTCAAAGACTGCATTTATTTGTCCGTGGGGCACATTCGCTTATCGAAAATTACCCTTTGGTTTAAAGAACGCAGGGGCGACGTTTCAGAGAGCAATGAATTATGCTTTCCACGACATCAAGAACATCGTTCAACCTTATCTCGACGATCTTCCGGCTCATTCGCAAAAGCGGACTGATCATCCACATCATTTAAGAGTGATATTTCTACGTTGCCGACACTACAAGATAAGACTCAATCCGCACAAATGTGTGTTTTGCGTCGGTTCTGGTTGTTTACTTGGCTTTATAGTCTCCAAGGAAGGGATTCGTCTCGACCCTTGCAAGGTGTAGGCAATCATTAATTTGCCTCCACCTTCGAACTTGCTTCAGATTCAGAAACTCCAAGGGAAAGCAAACTTTCTGAGGAGGTTCATTCCAAATTACGCAGAGCTTGCTAAAGGTTATACCCGTCTCCTGAAAAAGGATGTACCTTTCGTCTGGGACCAGGTTGCACAAGCTTCCTTTGATGCTTTGAAAGAAGCGCTAGTCAAAGCATCATTAATGTACGCCCCAGACTATCTAAGGGATTTTAACCTGTATCTGGTTGCAGCAGATACGACCATTGCGATGGTTTTAGTTCAAGAAGTCGACGGAATTGAACACCCTATATATTATTTAAGTAAAAACTTAAATGATACGGAAAGTAAATATTCTCATGTTGAAAAGCTAGCATTGGCGGCTGTTCAAGTGATATAAAGATTTCGGCACTATGTCCTCTTTAGGAAGACCACCGTATTGTCAGATTGCAACCCCATGACTTATATACTGTCGCGACAGTTGCTTGGGGGCAAATATTCAAAGTGGATAGCTATCCTTCAAGAGTTTGATCTGGAATTTGTGAAATCCAAATCAAAGAAAGCTTTAGTTTTCGCAGAATTATTATGCGATCTCCCATCATCGTCCAACGATGAAATGTCCAAAGAATCGATCGTGGACGAAAGTCTGTTTCTGATATCAGCAAGTGATGAGTGGTATGGAGATATAATAGTTTATCTCCAAACCCAAAAGTTTCGGCCAGACACCTCTCACTCAGAACAAAAACGCATTCGATACCAAGCAAAAGACTACATGATCGTCGGTGATACGCTTTACCGTCGTGGTGTCGATACGGTCCTGAGAAGGTGTCTAACCCATGAGGAAGCCGAAAAAGCCCTGAATGAATGTCATTCAGGCACCTGTGGGGGGCATCAATCTGGATATGCTACAACACAAAGAATCTTATGAGCAGGATACTTCTGGCCAACCATGTTCAAAGATTGCATAACCGCAGTTAGAAGTTGCCACGCATGTAAGATTTTTGATAGCAAAACCAGAAGACCCCCCCGCTCCTTTACAGCCCATAATAGCTGTGGGGCCTTTCGCCAAGTGGGGCATCGATTTCATTCAATGTAACCCCACCTCGACCGGGGGGCATGGGTATATTATAGTCGCAGTTGACTATTTTACCAAATGGGCCGAGGCGATGCCTACATTGGATAACACTGGTGAAACAGCAGCCCTATTCTTTTTTAATCATGTGGTCGCTAGATTCGGCGTGCCACAGGCCATAGTAACAGATCATGGATCACATTTTCGCAATCACATGATGGTTGAATTAACTGCCAAACTAGGATTGTCTCACGACAGCTCTACTCCGTACTATCCGCAAGCTAACGGACAAGTTGAAGCGATCAACAAAGTCCTGAAGCGCATGCTGCAAAGGATGGTGGGGGTTCACAAAAGAAGATGGAATTTGATCCTGTACTCGGCTTTGTGGGCCTACCGAACATCGGTAAGGAATGCCACTGGGTTCACACCGTTTCAACTGGTGTATGGCCTAGAGGCGATCCTACCAATCCAGTGTGAAATTTCGTCCCTTAAACTCGCAATTGATCTCCTCCCCGGAACCTCGGAAGAAGAAGCTCGTTTCTTGGAATTAATCCAGTTGGATGAAACCCGTCGTGATGCCACCTTGGCCAACGAAGCCCACAAGAAACGAGTCAAAGCGCAGTTCGACAAAAATGTCAAACCCCGTGTCTTCTCGGAAGGTGATTTGGTCTTGCTTTATGACCAAGAATCCGATAAATTGGGAGCTGGGAAATTCAAGTCCTTATGGATGGGCCCTTATATTGTTAAAAGGGTGTTAGCAAAAGGTGCCTACGAGTTGGTAGATTATGACGGACTTCCACTGGCGCAACCCCGCAACGGGTTGTACCTTAAGCATTACTATGCCTAATAGTAACCTGTATGCTTTTGTTACATTTTTGTTTTCGCTAAAGCGTTTGTTCCGGTTTAAGTAATCCGCTTTTTACACTTATTGCAGATGTCAAATCCATTGGAACCATGGGTTGGATATGCTGACAGAGCGAGTCGTAGTTCGAGGAACCTATCCTCAGCAGCATGGGCCATTTTTAACCCAAGCGGCGAGTTAATGAGTTTCAGGGGGGTATGTATTGGTCAATCAACAAATAATATCGCTGAGTATAGCGCGTTGATAGAGCTCCTCTATGATGCCATCACACGTGGCATACGCCGGCTAGTCGTCAGGCTAGACTCACAGCTCGTGGTACTACAGCTCAATGGTACCTACTCTGTCCGAAATCCAACTATTTATCGCAAGTTCCTAAGATTTAAAATCTTGGAAAGACAGTTTGATTTTATCCAATATCAACACATTTCCAGAAACTTAAACACATTAACCGACTCATTAGCAAACTATGTGTTAGATAGACATTTGCAAAATTGATAAAAAGAGAAGCATCATCGATGTTTCATACATGGATCACATAAAAACTGGAATAAACCCCGAAAATCAAAAATATATATAACTGTTTACGGTCTACATATAATGTTCTGTAACCAAGACAAAATCGGTCATACGACCCCAAAACTCAAAAATGGCTGGGGGGCACCCTAGCCTAGTGATGCTCATGATAACATGCCACGGCCTGTGCGATCATGCGCAGAAGACGAGACCATCGTCTAGGAACACCAGCAGTATGTCGCTGCAATCGTAGAGGCAACTCGTCGATCCGTACATCCGGAATCCCAAGGGTAAGACCCTCGACCTGTTCCTGCACAGCTGTAAGAGTCTCGGCCAAGTCAAGGTCATGGAGAATAGCTCTCCCTGGAGCCTCCCCTGCTGGGGCAGCGGCCGGAGCTCTCGGACGAACTGCTGGACAGACGGGACCAACATTTGCATGCACACATGAGTTTGATTAGAGTCTTGATAGAGTAAAGCACAAGGACATTATAAATAAAAAACAGTAAACAGTGATAAAGTCAAAATATTTACCAAGATCACCCCACTGCTCGCCATCCGGTAGTACCAAATCCGGATCACCCCGGAAATCCATGCCAATATATGGATACTCGGAAAAAGCCATATCCTGCCGCTCGAACCACCTAAAGAAGGCATCAGTAAAAGTAATCCGAGATTGGCCTGCATGTCTAGCCATGTGGTCAACCCACCTCTGCATGCGTGGCTCAGTAGGAGATGGCAAGTCGAGGAAAATGTACTGAGGTTGCATCAAGGGTATCTTCTCCAAAGCGAAGGCAGTCAAAACTGAACCAAAGCCAAAATTCTTCAGTCTCCTGTCCTTTACTTTGGTCAACTGGTTTTTCATCTGAACCAGTACTGCATCACACCAGTTAAAAACTTTCGGCTGAAGACACTCCAGGGCGTGCTGCACATATGACCTGTTGGCAACATGAGGGGATGCACTACCGGCCATCCTACAAATCGTGTACAGAATAGACCTGAGAGACCTGTCAGTAACATCACAGATAGAAATCTTGCCGTCTCTGCTCGGCTGGGATCCCTCCCTACAATACTGACGGATATAATATTTCATGGAATCACTCCCTCGGGCCGAACCGGACAAGGAAATGGGGGCACCCCACCTTGACAACCCAGTCAAGAAGTAAATATCCACTATGGTCAAAGGGATGGACTTGCCCCTAATCTGGAACACTTGGTTAACAGGATCCCAAGCATCAAGCAGGTACTGCAGTAAACGTATCTGTGCCCTCATGCTAGATATGCGGAAGAATTTTAGCAAGCCACAGTTCCGCAATGCGCTCACGGTAACAGGATCATGGAGGGCAATCATGTCCTCCTCTTCATGCTCTCGTTCTCGCCACGTAAGAGTCATTCTGCTCCAATAAACTCTGCAAAACCAACAAGAGGAGGAGTAAGATCCATGACTGAGTAAAGAAAATGGCAAAAATCTCATGAAAAATTGTGCAACCAAGATGTTTTCTGCGCCCAACGCAGGTAGGGAAGGGCCTCACCTGTGTTGGGAGACAAACTGCCTTTGAAAATGAGAACCCCCAACGCAGGTTTCGATATAGGGCACCTGCGCTGATGGCAGGGTGCCCTAGAGAAACCCTAGGGGCTCATGGGGGTAGGAAAACAAGCATAAAACTAAGAAATAAGACCATGAAAAGATAGAGCTAGGGTTTAGCTCCTACCTGGTGGAAACGGCGCTGAAAATCGTCCACAGAATCTCCCGAAATCAGCTGGTGAAAAATCGAGAGGAAGAGGCACCTCCAAAGCTCCAACAAACCAAATGCACATGAAATGGTAAAATGAGAGGTAAAAACATCTTTTAATTGCTTTTACGTAGTTCAAAGTGAAATATTAGTATTTTAACTTCATGTTATCCATTTCTAACAAGTTTGTTGCAGCAATTGATGAAAACAGTACTATCTCTGGAAAAGAAAAACTAGTCATGGTAAAATATGAATTTGACCTTATCAAACGAGCAGTTTTGGCAAAGTTCATGCTCGTTAAAAAATAAACGCAAGATCCGAGCAGTTTTAATGCGGAAATTCATGCTCGTTAAAAAATAAACATAAGCTTGTGAGCAGGCTTTCCCCAGAGTTCAAGCTCATCCAGAAAAAATGAACCAGTAAATAACCATTTGAGACCGTAAATTCATCAGCCATAAAAGCCTTGGTCGTGTTTGTGTACCGTCACCTCCACTTTTCATTTGGCCGATCATTCACATCCACTTGATTGTTTACCTATTTTGAGGAACAGCTGCGAAGAGTGATCCCACCTAGCCATCCTTGTAATACTGCCGTGATTGGAAAATTCCAACCTGTACCTGGAATCTGCTGCTATCCCTGTTTATCACTCGTTCCTCAAAAGACGAGTCTTCTTTGAGCTCTTTTCACTGACTCGTAAAATATGAAAAGTTTGCCGAGTTTTGGCCTTCCAGCTCGTTAAAAGGACCGGAAGAGCTATCCCTCCTCTAGATTTTAATCTTTTTGGACCTGAGGGATTATTGCACAAAAAGATCGAGCGCTTGTCTAGTTCGGCTCGAAGAAGATATCGAACATTCATCCCTTCTGTATTGTTTTATACTTTTTCGGACTTAAGGGATTAAATGACGAAAAAGGACCCCTGGAGTCCACTTTATGTACCCTTTTCAAACTCCCTAAAAATGAAAAGGACCGAGTTGTCTTTGTCGCTGGGCTCGTTAAAAATATTAGATAGCGACAAACTTGTCTTTAGACAAGAACGAGTTTCCCTATCGCTAGGCTCGTTAAAACATAGCGATGGGCTTGCCCGAAGGGCAGGTTATAGAACAAGCATATGTTATCCTCCTCAAGCTTGACAAAAATAAAGAGGTACTGGTCAGAAATGACTGGGGAAAAATTGGGAGAACCTCAAAGCTTAATGGTAGCAAGTCGCTCTTGAACATGACACTTTTGCCTCCGTAAATATCGGGTTGGGTTATTATCATTCACCGGTCCCTTCACCATGGTCTCGCCATACCATCCATACATGGGGTAATGCTACCGATCCATCACATCAGTGTCGTTATATGTTCAAGAGATGTCATTCAGAAAGTGTCAACCGGGTCCCATCCACTACCGTACATCATCTTTCATCCTTCCATGACCGCCACCCTGAATCATATTTCACAGATCATTTTCACCATCATCACTAGCTCCGTTCCGTGTCACTGATGTGGGATTCATTAAGGCCCCCCTTTGACGGATCACTTCTTGTCGACATCAGCTCATTATCCAAGAAGTTGATCTAGGAACACCCCCTCAGTACTTTGAAGCTTGCATGCCTCAATGGCAAGTTTCTCACTCCGGCGATAGGTATACATTAATGACCTTCGACCAGGAGACTTTGCGTGGTGTTCGACGTCAGATCCTATATTCACACCACGTGAATTGTGCTGCAGTACCTTGAGGGTCATCATCATTATCGGTGATTCCTCTCGCGCTTGTTAACAGTTTACATTATTGACTGGTAATCAAGCGACGTCTTTCCGTGTTTGACTTCAAGAAATTCTCACATGGATCGACTTGTACTAGAGTGAAGATTGGACAAGTTTGAAGACCCCGGATCTAGTTTCATCCATCCGGGCTGCGATATATATTCAGGAGATAAAAACATAGACATGTGCAGCAGATGATCATCCTACTGAAAGGATGATAATTGAAAGCAGAGAATTATCAGTCTATTATCAGACGATCGTCTGTTTATGTACAGCAAATGTATTTATAAAGCCGAGCATGGGAAATGCCCGCATCAGCTAGATCATGAAAAGAAAGTATGAAAATATAATGTATTGTATTGTATTTTGTTACAGGTCACCTCCCAACGATTGAATGAACTTCGGATCCTCCTAATAAAGCATTTCACCCGATAAACGACCTCATACTTTAGGGGGCAACTGTTATAGACATTTTTGTGCCTTACAGCATAGAGCATGAAATGTCAATAATCTAAGGGATCCAAAGTCCCTAAACATGTTGTTATTACCCTTAGAGGAACAAGGTCAGCAAACCACAGCACTGCAAATCAGTTCTCCACTGAAAAACACTCAAAAACAGGTCAGTTTTGGATCAAAGCAGCTGCTCCACTAAGCATCTGCGCTGAATGTCAAAAGCTCTATGGTGTACCTGCGCTGCATAGCAAGTGAAACAAAGGCTACCTGCGCTGGGCGTACTTTGACATGTGGAGGAATCTTTTTCTCAATGTGCCAGTGCCTAGGAAGCTTCCAAAAAGACACTTGATCAAAAGATTCGCCTAATGATGAGTTAAGAGCTTCTAAAACTCCAAGTGGAAGGTAGAAACTCCGAGTGAAGAGCTGAAGAACAACTGGAGTTGAAGAGGACAACAAGTCACACATCAAGCTGACTTATCTTCACTCCAAAACTCTATATAAGGATCTCATCCCATGGGATCTGGAGGCCGGAATTTAGTGCAAAGGATTGCTGTTGGTTTACAGTTGTGAGTATTGGGTGATTGCTTGAGGGAGGTGAAGAAGAGATTTCTCTCCGTCAAGAAGGTGATGCTGGATTGGACCTCTCATGGTTGTATCACCGCCTGAATCTTACTTCCATATATTAATAAAGCATTTGAGGTTCTTCTATTCGCATGTGTTTCAATGGTGTATTGTCTTACTTGCGTCTTTGATTTATTCTAATCCTTGAATCGATTATGAATGCATGCCTCTTGTAGTTTCCTTTTCTTGTCTTATTTGCAGGATCTCGTGTAGCTGGGCCCGTGAAAAGACTTGGATCTGGGAGCAAGCGGCAAACAAAGGAGATTGGATCGACCATTTACGCAAGACATCGGTAAGTGGATCTCTTCCTTCTATCTCTTGCATGTCATAAAGAAGAAACTTTAGATAGCTTTGCTTTCAGCTGTTGCTAAGGAACTGTCACCCTTAGAGTGGGTTAGGGTCATTCCGAGTTGGATACTTACCCCCACAACAATTCACAAGAGTCCAACCTTTACAAATGACTGAAAAAATACTAGATATAGGCAAAAAACAACTCATGCTAGGCTTTAGGGGTTGAATTCATGAATTTAGGAGCTGTTTCAACAAGATCTAAACTAAGAACTAAAAAGTAGGCAGTGGAACAACTTGCCTCTAAAACCTAGGAAACTGATTCATTTAGTTTCAGACTACCTTTTCATGATGTATCTACCTCCATGAGTGAATTTTTAACATTTTTACATCAAATTACATCATGTTACATCAATTGACATCAAGATTTTGACCATGAGAGAGAGAAAAGTCAAACCGAGAAAAAACTAGGCAAAAAACAGAGTTTTTTGGGCAAAACGTCAATCTTCCATCCTGTGCGTCGTGCCTCTGTCCCTGTGCGCTGCACCTTTTCGCAACAAATTTTCAAGGCCTTCTTGTGCACCAAATTTTTGCCAAGTGGGCTTTTTGGAAAGATCTATCTGTCTACTTTCTAGAACGAGTGGAATTTCTGAATTTGGTGTCCATTTGCCC
The DNA here is from genome assembly GCA_031772625.1 of Pinus tabuliformis. NCBI lineage: Eukaryota > Viridiplantae > Streptophyta > Pinopsida > Pinales > Pinaceae > Pinus > Pinus tabuliformis. Next base: position 269,262,917 of record CM062808.1, on the reverse strand, counting down.
CTCTAAATGGAGTTCTCCTAGTACTGCTTCCTGTGTGGCAAAAAAGGGGCAGAAAGGGTTTTTGTGAGGTGTTTTTGACCCTTTTGGAAGCTCCAAACTTGACAAAATTTCTTGGCCATTTGTGGGAATTCATATTTTTGCATGAGAAATCCAAAAGTGCTGAGTTTTCCTCAAAAATAGGTTGCTAGCAAAAGCGTGCGCCAGGTGGCGTGGCGCACGAGGCAAAAAAAACTATGTTTTGCTCCAAAAATTCGAAATTGACAAAATGTATCCCAAATTTTTTGAAATTTGGGTTGAGTGTCTTGCATCAAGTGCTATGTTGGGCTAAGGAAGCCTCAACCAAAATCTTGAGCTTGTCTTGCTCTTTCTTCCTCCTCAAAGTTTTCCTCAACTTGACCTTCAATGTCCTTGTTTTTGCTTTGCAAACTATGTTTCTTGCCAAATAATGAAAAGCCATGTGCCGCAGCATGTCCTTCTCCTTGTTAGCCTTATCTAGCAGCCTCTCCAAGTGCATGTTCATTTTCTCCAACCAAGACTCCTTGTCATTCTCTATCTCTTGTTCAATGGAAGTCAAAGTGACATGGTCCTCTTCATCATTTTGCTTCTTCAGTTTGAACATTTCTAGCTCCATTAGGCTTTGCTTATCCTCCAATTGTTTGTTTTCTTTCTTGTTTGTCATCTATATCATCCTTGTGCATCTTCTCTTTGCCTTTGCTGCTTATGTTTCTCCATAGAACTATCACTAAGTGTGTCTTCCTCATAGTGCTTGTCTTAGGAAAATAATGAGATGAAGGTATGGTGGCAAAAATGATGATGAAAGAGGGATGAAAGAGGACAATGGTGATAAATATGAAGAGATTTTACTCTTGGGAAATGAAATTGGGGAAAGAAGGGAAGAGTTTTGGGAGATTAGGGTTTAGTGAGGGATTTAGGGTTTTATGAGGGAATTAGTTACTTTAGGGGAGTGGGATATGTAAGTGTAAGTGAAAGATGGAAGGATAAAAGAGGTGAATGAAATTGTAGTGAGGGGGTGTAAAAATGGTAGGATGGTTGTAAAGGAAAAGAAACCTAATAAAACCAATGTCTTTGAAGGCTGTAATGCTAAACAACAAGCTGATTTAGAAAAAGTTGTTTTAGAATATGATATCCTATTTCAAGAACCTAAAGGTATACCACCCAAAAGGGAAATTTTACATGATATTAATTTGTAGCAAGATGCTCCATTGCCTAACATTGGAATGTACAGGTTATCCGCTTTAGAGAATGCAAAGATCAAGAAGTAGGTACAGGAGCTACTCGAGAAAGGGTTCATAAAACCAAGCACATCACCATGCGGATCTCTAATCGTGTTGGTGAGGAAGAAAGATGGTTTGTGGAGGAAGTGCATTGATTACAGAGCACTGAATAAAATAACAATCCAGAATCATTATCCCCTTCCTAGCATTGATGATCTATTGGATCAGCTGAAAGAAGTTGTTTACTTTTCCAAGTTCGACTTGCGTAGTGGTTACCACCAGGTCATTGTAGCAAAGAAAGATGCACGGAAGACTGCTTTAAAAACAAAGAAAGGGTTGTATGAATGGCTAGTTATGCCTTTTGGCTTAACTAATGCTCCTGCCACTTTCATGAGAGTTATGAATGATGTACTCAGGCCTTTTATTGATGATTTTGTAATTGTATATTTGGATGACATTCTTGCTTTCAGTAAAACATGGGAAGAACATTGAAGCATGTAACGCAGACTCTAGATGTTTTGAAGAAAGAAAATCTCTATGTTAAGTTATCAAAATGTGAATTTGGTAAAACATCTTTGAATTATTTGGGTCTAGTCACTTGTAGCTTTGCTTTATCACATACCCAACCTAATGGATATGGCTTCTTGTGAGGTGTGGTTAGTAATCCCAGCTTCTTTACAATTGCTTCAGAAATTAAGTTTACTTGTGAGCCACTGTCAAACAAAGTATCAATCTTTTGATTCTTGGAAATAACTCTAATATGAAAAATCTCATGTCTTTTCCTCTCATTTTCTTCATTATCCATAATTTGTGTAGAATTACTAGTAGATGCTTCAGAATTTTTACCTTTTATACCTATGGCTGCAATTGTTGTTTCATCGCCTGAGTCTAACCCAAAATCTTTCTAGATAGCAGCAACAACCTTCTTCCTCTTGCCATTGAATTTCTTAGGTTTCAACTCCAGATGCAAACACCAGCAATGTTCATCATCATGTCCATCCTTCTTGTAGTGAGTGCATGAAGGCTTGGCCTTCTGTACAACATTTTCCTTCCTCTCTCTCAATTTCTACTTCCTCTTCTCCTTGTTCCTGCTTGCAGTGAGTTTTGATGATCCCCCAATCTCTAGGCTCACATTCTTTCCTCTAGCTTCTAGATGGGTAGCCTGAACAGATACCTCATCTATGCTAGTAAGGTTAAACATGAGAATGGTGTGCCTCAAATAACTGTGTAGACCACCTATATACTTTAGCAAAGTTTCAGGTGAGTCTAAAGAAATGCCTAGAATTAAAGCTCCTTTTCTAAATTCTTGGGTGTAGCTTTGTACACTTTTCCCTTTTAATTGGTGAAGAGTTTGCCAACTCATGATAGCTTGTTGCATATAAGCTAGTGGATAGAATTTATTTTTAATTGCAGAAACAAATTCACTCCAGACAGAAAGAATTTTACCATGATTCTTGAAGTCAGCTTGTGTCCTGCCTTCCCACCATACCAAGGTAGTTCCTCTAAGGCGTAGGCTGGACAGCTAAATTTTACTCCTATCTGAATTAATGGTCTACACCTTGCAATACACATCAATCTGTCTAATCCAATTATCTAGCTTCTCTACATTTAATTCTCCATCATATATTGACAAATCAAATTTAACATCTAATTTAATCAGAGATGTTTTCTTCTTTTTATTTTCAGGGCTGTCGGGAGGTGTGGACAGAGGAACTTCTTTTCCTTTCCCTTTGCCTTCAGAATGGCCATCTATAAGATATTCTTCTGTTCCTTTCTCTTGTTTAGAGGTTGAAGAGTCTTCACTTCAACATTTTTAAAATTCTCTACACATTTCTTCTACCATGGCTCTCATGGTCATGAAACTATCCATGAACTGAGAGTCTGATTCCAAAGGATTTTCTTCTACCATTTCCCTTGTAGGATAGACTCTACCGATTTCTAGGTTAGTTTCAACCAATTCTCGTTCTCCTAATTTGAGCTTTGACCTAGTTATCATTCACCAATCCAGCACAAGCTTGTCTAACCTTAGCAAACCTAAAGCTCTGATACCACTTGATTTGATAATGAGATCTAAGACAATTAATAAGGTTTTACAGACTCATGTGCATGGATTTGTCTTTATTACTTATTCAATGGATCAATCAGATTGCAAGTAAATATAAGCAGTTAAGCAGTGAGTCAAAAAAAAGATAACAAACAATACGCATAACACAGCAAAATTAATATGGAGTTCACCCAACTCTTGGGCTATGTCTCCCAGTCCTACCTTGGTGGTAGCCAGTCTATTATGTCTTCCAGCACAAATTTTTCAACTGCGTGAGCTCAACTTGAGTCTCAACACACAAATAAGAACAACAAGAGCTTCAACTTGAACCCCTCAAGCCTCCTAAGTACACAAACTCCCTCACTCTCAGTTTCTATCGTTGTTCTACCTCAGCACTCCCTCCCTGTCACGGTCCCTGTCATCCTGTGGCATTAAATCCATTCGGGCTACCTGTTCGCCTTCACCTTCTTGGCCTTTGGTCTCCCGACCTCTCTGTGTGCTCGAATCCCCCTGCTAAGTGTTAGAAAGAATGGCATAATGCCTTTCGGGGAGGTGGCCACCCGTTTCTTAATGGATGAGTGCCTTGGGTTGTTGACATCCCTGTAATAGCCGCTGACTGTCAACACAGAGAAATGCCTTTCAAAATTATGAAAATCTACCAAAACATTGTTTCGCTGGACTTCAAACTTTCATAATTGTGCCCTATTATCCTATTGGGTCTACCCATTAGTCGCTGTCACTTATCACAATGGCTTTGTCTCTTTGTATTTCATTTAATAATGAAAATAAAAATCCCGCATATCGGAATTAAAAAAATATACGCTATCACCTATTTTTCCATCGGGTCCGGCTATCGCAAGTTATGCTTGTATCGACCCCGCTTCGTTAGGCTGCTCCGATGCGATGTTGTGATCCGATTGATTGCAAACACACATCGTACATACCCCTGGGATGTTTAGTAAGCGCTCCACTCTTGTTTACCGATGCAACATGGCGATGCAACATGGGCCATCGATCTGTGCGCCTAATTGACGATCCTTGTTGACTCCATCAATCGCCATCGCAATACATATATGTCATGTACTGATATCCTCTGTCTGTCCTTTCCGATTGTGATTCGCTGATCGAATCTAGACCGTTGATCAGCCAGATCCAACAGCTCTGATTCAACGCTACTTTAAACTGCCAATACACCTATTTCCACTATTTTCTCAGTCTTTTTGCTTCACGATAATGTTTTCCGCCATTCCAAGGGTTTTTTTTCATGCGATCGGTTTGATCTTTGAAATGATTCTAAGAAGTTTTCAAGACTTATAGAGTGTTCTTGGATCCATTTGGATCATTGTACCTTCCTTCTAAGAGCATATGCAACCCATTTCTCCTTCCCTTTGATGTATCTAATCTCAAAGTCAAACTCACTGAGGGTGGCCAACCATCTAGCTTACTAGCATTCAGATTTGGTTGGTCAAACGAATACCTCAACCCACTGTGGTCACTCATTAGTACAAACCTCCTGCCAAGAAGATAGTGCCTCCACATCTTCAATGCATGTATGACAACTTCTAGCTCATGGTCATGCATCATATAGTTCTTCTCATTCTCATTCAGTTTCTGTGACTCATAGCACACTACCAGTCCTTCTTGCAGGAGAATTACAGCAAGTCCTCTCTTGCAAGCATTTGTACATAGTAAAAACTCCTTGTTTGGATAAGCAATCTTTAGCACTAGTTCATGTGTCAACAACTCCTTGGGTTTCTCAAAACTAGCTGGACATTCTTCCATCCATTCGAACTTCTTACCTTTCCCCTACAATGATGTGATAAGATATGTGATGCATGAGCATTTCCTAATGAATCTCCTGTAGCAGCCTGCCAATCTGATGAATGATCTTACCTCATCCACATTCTTAGGAGCTACCCACTCCATGATGGCCCTTATCTTTTCTGGATCTACTATTATGCCTTCATTGGAAACAACATGTCCCAATTAATGCACCTCTGTATGAAAGAAGTTTCACTTTCTAAGATTAGCATACAACTAATGCACTCTTATAAATCTCAACATTGTTGATAAATGCTCAACTATTCTTCCTCATTTTTAGCATATACCAGTATGCCATAAATGAATACAATAACAAACTTGTCTAGATAAGGATGAAACACACTATTCATCACAAAAATAAATGTAGCTAGAAAATTAGTCAAACAGAATGGAACTATAAAAAATTCATAATGCCCATTCCTGGTCCTGAACATAGTCTTGAAGATATCCTCTTCCTTGATGCATACCTGATGGTATCCTTATCTCAAGTTGATCTTAGAGAACATTGTTTCTCCCTTCAACGAATCAAACAAATCATCAATCCTCAGCAGTGGGTACATGTTCTTGATTGTTACCTTGTTCAAGTACCTGTAGTCAATGCACAATCTGAGAACTTACCATCTTTCTTCTTTATGAACAACATTGGTGCACCAGAGGGCAATACACTTGGCCTAATGTATCCCTTGTCAAGCATCTCCTTTAATTGAAACTTCAATTCTACCAACTCAGGTGTTCTCATCCAGTAAGGTGACTTTGATGCTGGAGTTGCCCCTGGAACCAACTTAATAGGGAATTTTGCCTCCTTGTGAGGTGGAAACTCTGTAATATCCTCAGGAAATACATCTTGAAATTTTTATAGAATTGGGTATCTGCTCAAAACATCTGCATCGTCAACTTGCTTACCTTTGTCACCAAAAATGTGCACTACAAACATCACACAATCTTCTTTGCAACTACACTTATCCTGCATAGTGGTAACCATCCTCACTGATGAAGGCTTATTCTTCCCCTACAAAGTTCTCTTTTTCACACTATCATCCACACACTCAATGGCCTTGTTGAAGCAATCTACTTTGGTAATGTGAAGATACAACGAATCCATAGCCAAAATCATACTATATAAACCCAATGGGAGTACATTCAAATGTGTTGTTGTAGGCATACCATTTAACTCAAATGCACAAGCTCTCACCCAATGGTCAACTCTCTTCTTTGTACCTATAACCAACTGCACCAACCAAGATTGTGCATGCACTTATTTTCTCAAACCACACTTATCCACCAGGTCAGGATTAATATAGCTATATTTAGTTTCAGGATCAATCAAAATAGAAACAACTTGATCACAAATCTTATTGTCCATCTCAATGATAGTTGTTTGATGATATTCGTGCTTGTTGTCCACAGATGCATAGATATGAGGAATTCTATGACAAACATCACCAACTGTATTCACCTCCTAAGAACTATAGATCTGGGGTCTACCACCACTCTAATACTGTGGACAATCACTCTTAAGATGATCCTTACCACATATCAAACACTGCAATCTTTCCCTCGCACTGCCTCTAGCCAACTGCTCTCCATGTCCTTTATTAGTTGTATTGAACCTCTTGTAAGGAACTACATTTTCTTTATCACTTTCATCTCAAGGTATTCCCCACTTTGGTGGCCATTTTACTTTAGCTTTCTCATTTATTTTCAAGTCATTCTTAGGCTCAACTTTGCGCTTCGATTGCTCATAACAATGTTTCAACTTTCAGATGGCCTCCTCCAATGATCTAGGCTTATCAAAGTCAATCCAGTATTTGTATGATGTTGGCAGTCCACTAATGAATCTATGAACCTTTCCCTTCTACTCCTTGAGGTAAGGAACATATCTTAATAGCTCCAAGGACCTACTAGTATACTCATAAGCTGTCATGGAACCCATCTGCAACTCATAAACTACCTAGCTATGTCATCAAAGTATCTTTCCAACAAATACTTCTTCTTGAAGAGCCTATCAAACTCATGCCAAGTCAAATCATCCTCATGTATACCTTTAACATTCTTCACATCTTCCCACCAAATATCTTCTTTACCTTTGAGACTGAAAGTGGTTATCTTTGCTTTCATGTTTTCTGAATAGTCATGCAATCTGAAGAATTTCATCATACCAAGAAACCATGCCTCTGCATCCTATTATTTCTTCATCTCTCCATCAAAGGTAGGTGGATTTTCTTTCATAAAATCATCTGGAAATTATCCCATATCACTCCTCTTGTAAGGATGATAATGATGACGATCAAGATGCTTGTCTAAACCAGAACTAGAATAATACATGTCCATCACCTCTCCTATTTGGAGTGTCCAACAACCTACCATCTATGATTGTGTCATCTTTGTCCAACCTGTGACCACCATACGACCTACTACCATATGCCCCATTAGTTTTGTCCTCCTTCTCATGGTTGATCCAATGTGGTCCCTGTTGCTGCAATTCTGACAAACTCTGAAGTAATATTGCATTAACCCCTGCTTGTTTCATTTGTGCCTACATGATTTTGTCATTGTCTGCCTTACAACTCCTTATTTCCTCGTTTGATCTTCTCAATGTATTTTCCAAATCGGATGAGATCTCAACATCACGTTCCTAATTCAATTCATAAGAATAGTCTTTGTAGTCTAACACCTTTCTATCCCTTTGATCTCTTTCATGCAAGGCATACTATGTCAGCTAAACCAAATCACCATAAATCAACGTACCTTATCATAGTTACGGGTGGATATCAAATCTGCAAGATCATTAAATAAGTGTGATACATGTACAACATAATCATGAAAACATATAAAATATAACACATAGGCATGTAATCATATGTCCATCATTCTAGCTAGGGACTAGTCATCAATGCATGAACATATAAACTACACATATACCATGACTACATGCATGAAAACCACAACCATAACAACATTGTATACTTGAACACATGCAAACATTAACATGTAAAATAAATATGTAATCAAGCACACATGCGCATGAACACATATAATCAAGCATGAACGTTGATACTTATAACCAAACCTTCAATAATAATACATGGAAATGGCATATAACAGCATGTAACCAGTCATACACTCATGAAAACATGCTTCACACAATTACATCCTTATTCCCATGGCAACATCACTACGACCATGACCAATACCATGCATATGCAATAAGCACTCAAGGATGACTGACACATGTGCAACCAACATGAATGTGTGACAAACACATTCACCTAAGGAGAGTGCAACCATTCTCTGATACCAATATGTAATCGTTGTCCTCCCACATCCACCCAAGTAACCAGCCAACCAGGCTAAATATCCAACGAGAGAAGCCACTATAAGGGATTCAACCTCCTTGGTGACCTTAAGGAAATGGAATTGACAGAACACATCAACCAAACCTTACACAATAGCAACAACAACCCTAGGAGACATCTCAACCACTCAGACATCCTACCCCTGGGTCCCACTGATATTTTATGCATATTAACCTCTAGACACTCTCATGCAATAGGCATGCCACTGCTCATGGACCTGTGGACACTCTCACAGGCCTTCTAGAAACATATAAAATATAACACATAGGCATGTAACCATATGTCCATCATTCTTGCTAGGGACAAGTCATCAATGCATGAACATATAAACTACACATATACCATGACTACATGCATGAAAACCACAACCATAACAACATTGTATACTTGAACACATGCAAACATTAACATGTAAAATAAATATGTAATCAACCACACATGCGCATGAACACATATAATCAAGCATGAACGTTGATACTTATAACCAAACCTTCAATAATAATACGTGTAAATGACATATAACAGCATGTAACCAGCCATACACTCATGACAACATGCTTCACACAATTACATCCTTATTCCCATGGCAACATCACTACGACCATGACCAATACCATGCATATGCAATAAGCACTCAAGGATGACTAACACATGTGCAACCAACATGAATGTGTGGCAAACACATTCGCCTAAGGAGAGTGCAACCATTCTCTGATACCAATATGTAACCGTTGTCCTCCCACATCCACCCAAGTAACCAGCCAACCAGGCTAAATATCCAACGAGAGAAGCCACTATAAGGGATTCAACCTCCTTGGTGACCTTAAGGAAATGGAATTGACAGAACACATCAACCAAACCTTACACAATAGCAACAACAACCCTAGGAGACATCTCAACCACTCAGACATCCTACCCCTGGGTCCCACTGATATTTTATGCATATTAACCTCTAGACGCTCTCATGCAATAGGCATGCCACTGCTCATGGACCTATGGACACTCTCACAGGCCTTCTAGTAAACGTCCAAGGAATTTTTTCAATAGGCCTGTGCGAGCATCTGTAGAATTCATGGCACTTTTCTAGCCCAGAATTCAAGCCACTGCTTAGAACTTGCTATAACTTCCAGAATACATCAAAGACATGATGAAAAAGCTAATAAACCAGAAATAGACCTCAAGACTAAGCCTGACCATCCCCAACCGGGGCTGACATTCTGTCAAACACTTGGCATCAACGCAACCTATAGGTCTAGGATAAAAGGCAGAGCATGAATGACTAAAATAACTTATGAAACATGACAAGAAGGATCACCACCTTCTCCATTAAACTGTTATAACATCAATTAGGTATTTCATCCATCCATTTACAATTACAAGTAAATACATGTGATAACCATGACATGAAACAATCAATTAATCATGCTTATAAACAACATAAAACCATGTAAATAACAGGCATATAACAACCATTAAATCCATATATAAACAAGTGCAAAGTAAGAGAACATAGCTTTTATTAATCATAGGAAAATCCGACCAGGTTCGAGACTTCCACATACCACCTAACCATAGACATGGCTGAATCAAATATTTCTTTTAGCCAGCTACCCCCGTGCCATATTCCAAGCATGAATGTGGTATCTCATGGATAAACCAATCCAAAAACAACCAAGGGAATCTAGAGGCTAAACAACCTCCACCCTCACCAAACTATGATCACACCAAAACTAGTGCTCTGATCACAACCAAACCGAACTTGGAATGCCATCTGAAATATGTCACTATCCTTGAGGAATTTTATGTCTTCTTCTCTCTCAGGCTTTACCACAATCGAATCCCCACTAGGCCCTAAACAGAGGAAAATATCTCAAGTTTCACCGCAATCCAAACCTGGATCACTAAGCCCTAAACCGATAATTCTCCCTTAGGCTTTACTATGTATCCCACCAAAACCGGTCAAGGGATTCCTAGGCCTTTAGGAATGAAACTTGAGACTACCTCCGCTCTGGATTCTGAAATCCATCTAGTAAACCAAAGCTAAAAATCGAGATAAACATCCCAATACACCTTAGCATTTGGAAAATGGAAAGGCTAGGCTGAAAACAACTGTCATAACCCGACAAAACCATGCCACTTGCAATGAGAGAACCATACACAAACATGCAAATCCATGCCTGTCAAAACTAGTGAGGAAATCACACATGCAATGTGTTACTTGCAAGTAATCCTGATGAAGCTTCTTGATCCTGCTCTTCCTTCATTGATCCTTGCTTTCCTTCCTTTTGCTTTGCATGTTTTTTTCTTCCTTGATCCAATGCTAGAGTGCTCCAAGGAAACTCTAAGTGACCAAGAGTGAGAGAAAGAGAGAGAGAATAATGAGAGAGCTCCAAAACTTGAACTTACAAAAGGTTACCAACTGATCCTCAAAAACCTTTTTATTAATGAGGCCTATATTTTCTTCATTTTCCATTATTTTCCTTCATTTTCACACAAAATATATGACCTTTCACCTTACTTTTCTCCTAATTTAATTTATTTCATAAATAAATGTGTCAAAATTATTTATTTCCTTTTAATGCCTTTTCCTTAGCCTTTAGCAATTTCCTTAGCCAAAAACGCATCCAGTGATGCCCCCTAGAATATCTTTCCCCAACATTCAGCTTGGAACAAGTACCCCTTAACCATGGTCTTATATTTCCTTTATTAAATTTTATTATGTTATATTTTCACCACGACTATTACAACATAGGAAAATGGTGTGAGTACCATAAGAGCTCCACTCACAACAAAAGTGAGTATCGAGCCAGACATTCATTCGTGGCTGAACTGAAGGCTTCTGAATTAGACACATGTTCTGACTTTGAGTCAGAACCCAACAAGGGGAATGACAAAGGGAAGTATATAATTAACATGGATCCCAGTGCCACCGTGTCCACCACTAAGATCTAAAAGAATGATCCTAAAGATCCAGAGGAGGGGAATACCACTTCCACTCATGGATGTGGGTGAAGGGTTCTTTGTTGCAATTCATTGTCGACAATTGAAGCCAAAAGAACCTCATTTCAGTAGAGGTCGTGAAGCAGTTGAGCCTACCAACTACAACACATTCGTAGTCGTACACCATCGGGTGGCTTCACCAAGGACGAGATCTATACGTCAACCAATGGTGCTGCCTTCCCGACAACATCAAGCCCTTCACGGATGAGATAATGTGTGATGTTCCTCTTCTTGAATTTTGTGATGTATTATTAAGACAACGATACTTGTGGAAGCAACATGTTGTATATGTGTCTAGACCTCACTCTATGATTATTACTTTGGTAAATAATTTGTACATGATATTAGAGGTAGCCCTGCCTACTGTCATCTCTTTGGTGAATACAAAGAATTACAGTAAGATCATTTTCCAGACCATGAAATTTGTTTTCCTTATTATTCTCCTTCATGGCAAGAAGAAGGTTGTTGCCACGACTTCTAGACAACACTCATCGGCACAACAATAGTAAATGGACAAGGTCATGGAGGAATATAGCGAAATTTTCACCTCACCTACATGGGTACCTCTGCACTGTCAAGTCAAGCACTCCATCGATCTGACCCTGATTGTGCCGCTACCCAATGGACCAATCTATCGATGCTCTACTTTGGAGAACAATGAGATCAAGAGGCAGATTCATGAGTTTTTGTAAAAAGGGCACATTAGGATAAGCTCATCACCCCATGGAAGCCCGATTGCATTGGTACAAAAGAAGGATAGGACCTGGAGACTCTGTATCAACTATCAACTACTGAATAAGATCACTGTGTGGAATAGGTACCCAATCCCATGGATTGATGACCTTCTGGACCAACTCAAGGAGGGCAAATATTTCAGAAATATTTACTTGAAGTCCAGTTATCACCAGGTGCCTATCGAACACTCCTATGTGTGGAAGATTACCTTCAAATCCAAGGAGGGCCTTTTTGAATGATTGGTCATGCCTTTTGGGTTGACAATGCCCCAACAACCTTCATGAGATTAATGAAAGACATCTTATGACCCTTCACCAATGCATTCGTGGTGGTTTATTTAGATGACATATTGATCTTTAGCCAGAGTTGGGAAGAGCACCTCCACCATATGTGATAGTTCCTTCAAACCCTACGACAACATAATTTGTGTGCCAATTTGGAGAAATGCACTTTTTCCATGACCCATGTTCAATATCTAGGGTACACCATTGATGAGTAGGGTGTGCATGTGGACCCAACTAAGATACAAGTCATTCGAGATTGGCCAGCGCCAACCACTCTAACAAAGCTCCGTAGCTTTTTGGGTCTTACCAATTTTTATCACAGGTTTGTGTTGGGGTTCTCTAATATCACTTTACCTTTAAGTAAAGTCACCAATGGCAGAGTGAAAGAAAAGTATTTTTTGTCTGAAACCCAACAGAAGGTGTTCTCTAAGTTGAAGCATCATCTCTGCTTTGCACCAGCGCTCGCATTACCAAACCTGCAACAACCATTTGAGATTGAGACAAATGCCTCCGATTATTCAATAGGGGCATCTAGTGGCTTACCACACTGAGACACTTCCAGACACAATCTGAAAGTATATGAATTATGACAAAGAAATGTATTCCATTATGCAAGCCTATCGTTAATGGGAGAATTACATTCTGGGGAAGGAAATGATCATCCACTCAAACCACCAACCCCTACAGTTCATACAGACACAAGTGAAGTTGTAGAAAGATCGCCATAAAAAAATGATCCACATACCTACAACTTTTCCATTTGAACATTAAGTACAAGAAGGGTAGCACCAATAATGTTGTATATTGTCTCAACTGACCACCATTCATGGCACTGATCATTGTGATTGACTCCTATGGGAATGATACTTTGGTGTAGCCTCATCTTTACAAGAGTGATCCAAAATTCGATAGCACATACTAGAAACTCCTGGAAGGTAAGAAAGTTCCAAATTTTCACCTCCAAGGCGCACTGTTATGCCACCTAGGACACATTTGTGTTCCTTCAAGTGATCATGCCAAGGTGATTTGGGAGGCACACTATAGTTGAGCTGCTGGACATTTTGGAGTAGAGAAAATAGTGGCACTACTGGAGATGTCTTTTTATTGACTAAACCTTCATCAGGATGTTAGGAAGTACATTATATCCTGCACTGCCTGTGCCATTTCCCAACCAACCATTAAGAACCAAGGCCTATATGTTCCTTTGCCTACTCCTAGTCGATCTTGGGAATCCACCTCCATGGATTACATATTGCGCCTTCCTTCTACTAAGCATGCAACAATTGCATTTTCATGGTCTCGACATTTTCTCTAAGATGGCCATTATGGTGGCCTTCAAGAAGAGTATCATAGCAGAGTCCATTGATAAAATCTTCTTTGAGTGAGTGTGGGTTCACTTTGGGATCCATAGTACATTATCTCAAATCGAGACAACATATTCCTAAGTGCATTTTGTTAAATCTTTGGTATATACTGGATAGTAAACTTACTAAGTCCACGAATTTCCACCACCAAACTAATGGAAAAACAAAGGTTGTCAACATCATCGTCATACACATTTTTCGCATGTAAAACTTAAATAATCCACGCCTATGGATGAAAGCCTCCCCTATGTCCATCATAGCTGCAATAGAGCTCTCCATAGCTCCACAAGCTACAGCCCCTTTGAGGTAGGGATGGGAATTCAACCACTATGTCCTATTGATGTGGCCATACCATTTGCAGCTACTCAGGTAGATTTGGCTCACATCTAGAGTGAAGATGATAGGGATAATAACTTCATTCAGTGCATTCAACACATCTGCAAGCAGGTCCATGATATATTTGACAGAGCCAATTCTAAGTACAGGTAGCGCCATGATCAGCATTGAGTGTCGCACAAGTTCTAGGTGGGTGACAAAGTTTAGCCACATTTGCAGAAGGAGCGCCTTGGTCAACCCCACCGTAATATTTACCTACTCCGATATGGGCCATACACTATCACCATGGTTGTAGGAGACAATGCATTCGAGCTAAGAATTCCATCATTCCTTAATCTTCACCCAGTGTTCAATGTCGACCGCCTTCGGTCATACTTCTCACCATTTTTGGACACATTCGACATTGTAGAACAAATCACACCAACAGAGCTAAACCTGGACTGCATCGAACATGACACAATTGATCAGATCATGGATACGTAGATCAAGAACACTGGCCAATAGAGGATCCAGCTATATTGAGTTGTCAAATCAGACCAACTCCTTAACCAAGGCAAGTGGTTCACTAGGGATGATGTTCAATGCAAATTTCCTCACCTCATGGAGGCTCTACACACAATATGGACCATTGCTTCCTAAGGAGGGAGGAATAATCCAGGTGGATATTTGTGGCCACCTGCCTATTCCACCTAGAGCTCCGATTGGATTCATATGTTTCCTTTTTTTTGCAACATTTACTATTTTTAGTAGTTTTCGGGTCTTGAACTTTCGAAGCAGTTTTGACCCCCTAAACAATTTTAGTTTAAGGTCCCTAGTAGGCTCTTTCCAATGAAAATATTTTAGCACTCGAAGAGGTCTTTCCAACAAGGTAATGTGACCACGTTATGACCCTGAGAAGTTGGCTACCCAACTAACCCTAATGGAGCATACAAACTCTTGGCATTCCATCTCCTAGGCTTATGTTTTTAGTTTTTGATGGTTCTCCCTTATTGTTCAATAATAAAGATGACCTTAAGCCTTATTGTAACATAGTTCAAAGGAATGTAGTTGCTGCATCTCTTCTTAGATATAAGCTACCATCACTCGAGCTAGTTTATTTTTATTTATGTATGTAAACATATTACAATTCTTTGATATTAATAAAATGGAGTTTTATTTCTACTCCATCTTTGTGTATATGGGTATTTTTGTATTTTGTTGTGTTCCGGCATAACTCCGGATCAACCATTGATGAAACCAGACCAATGGTAAAATAGGAGATCCTAAGTCCAAAAAGATCATAATAGCAAGATGCAAAGACAAATTTCATGTCACCTACGTTGCCTACCCATCCTAAAAGGCCAATCTAATTGGAAAATAGAAGACTAGAAACTATCCTAATTTGTTTGATAAAAAAACAATTAATAAAAAAATATGCATACATATATGAATAGATAGAACATTCGAGGCATTCTAAGGATGCATAGAAATATTGTAAGCTTGTGAAACAATGTCAAGATGAGGTAGAAGCCTCTTTAGGATTTCAGCCTACAAATTTGTTTAGAGGTTCCTTGTCACAATGTAGAGTTATTTTTATGCAGGTTAGTCATTCATCCATATCTTTATGTTCTAGTTGTATCTCATCCAACTGTAATAGAATATCCTACTTGGATTCTTTTATCTGAAGGAGAACCTTAACAATATGTCATTTTATGTTCCAGTATAGGTCAATGACATATAATTATTGGTTTTATCACTTCGAGAGCACCTTGTTTCTAACATCCAATATACCAAGAACGTTAAAAATTTAATGTTCATGTGTTGAGAGAAATCCCTTATCACATCATATTCTACATTCACATTTTTCTCTTAAATTTATGATGAAGTTTGAGCATGATAAATTTGGGGTGAAGCCTAAGCCCACAAGAAGGATCAAGAACTACCCAAAATATCCTAGTTACTAGAACCCCTACTACAATGAGCATAGTATTATGTCATGGATGTGGTATGTCATGGATGTGGACGCATGGAGGAAGTTGGAATAAGAAGTGGCTACAAGTGAAGAGGCCTATGAGTAAGGAAATGGGCCTAGATAGTGAACCAAAGGGGTGAGAGATTTAAATAGTGGAGAAGTTTAAAAAATGGGAAGGTGAAGAAGCATGATGCCATGGAAGTCTCTCCTCCCAAACAAGGAACTAGTAGAAGACCATATATTCAGGAAAATGGCCAAAAGAACTTCCTTGGGCCTAGGTAAGTTCTTGATAATATATTTACATGTGATGGTAATGAGAAGCAAAAACCCGGCTGAAACAGACAGAGTCAGGTCAAAGTAGCATGCAACCAACAACATCGATGAGTAATCCCTAAGGAAATTTCGACTAGAATTTATCTAACAAGTAGTTGTATCCAAGCACGCATAAGTAAGGGATACCATGCCGACTAGCCATATTCACACTTTAATTCATCACAATGTTGAACCAAATTGACACCACCAAGGGGGAGGCCATCTCACCACATTGATTCACCATGAGTTGAACAACATGTCTCCTAGTTCTTCTAAGATATGTTGGTTTCCTTTCTTCCCTATGGGATTTTGTGGTCTCCCTTGTTGACAGGGATTCGACTACTATTGTTCCAATGTTAGGTTTCCCTAAGGATGATTTGCGGGTAGACTAGTGAGATTTAAGATATGCTTGGCCTAAGATCTTGACCTGGTGTTTTGCGAATGTGATGGGATCCTTTTCTTTCCAATCTTTACCAATTTTATGAAGTCTTCAACTCTATATCCTTAATGAGACCCTTGGATTGGTCTATGTTTTTGTCTGGGATATTTAGGTGCTTAGTGGGGGAGGTAAGTGAATAGATGAGGAAGGGGGAAACACAGTGGGGGTGCATGGAGGAGGATTAGAGTTTGGAATTTTGATTTCAGCGGATGGCATTGTCATCAAAGGATCATGGTTTTCTAGATTGGAGAGGGGGTCGAAAGAGTTGGTGGGAAACGTCTTCCTATTGTGATTGGCTTGAGGTTGAGGGTCTTTTGGGCCCATTTATTTGCCACCTCCCTCAGTAAATTTGTCCTTATCTTAGGTGATAATAGGATCAGGGTTAACTTTCACAACTAGAAGAGGGTAATTTCTATAAATATGGCCATACTCATGGATTCTCTAACATCAAAAGGGAATGTTCTTGTAATCTAGGGTTTATTTCTAGAGTTCATCGTGATAATAAATATCAATGAATGTAGGAGTGGCTCTGAGATATTCATATAAACATAGATATAGACATAAAAGATATACCCTGCTTGCTTTCTTTCTACTAATGCTTTCACAAAATGTCTAAGGGAGTTGTTGATGCTAACGGTTCCTCATCTTATAATTCCTAAATAGATAAGTACATTTTGATACACACCAAAGTTGTGGTGATATATTATTTATCAGGTACAAATCTCTTAATCTGGAAGAGAAGGTAGAGTCTCACGGAGTTGAAGAAGTATGGGCGATTTTTAAAGATCCACATTCTATCGTTAATGGTTGTAAATATTATAGTGAAAACACTTTGGCAACCATTTCCACTTTGATTTTCCCCTTGGGTTTCCATTTTAGTTGGATCTAATGAGAGAGTGCTTTCTCTAAGGGCCAAGTGCTTGGTAGTTTACGAATGAGTGTGTGATCTCACATGTATTAGATGTATTCCCCGATACGGCTAGATTGTAGTTCAAAAGTTGGATCTACCACTGCTTTGGGAAGGCAACTCCCTGACATTTGTTTCCTTGGTGGGGAGTTGGGTGGAAAACCATTTTGATGTTCCACCTTAGGATTTTATCTATAAGTTGGAGGGTTTGAGGAAGAAGGCTTTCCAACTTATTTATGACATATTGCTATTTGACTATATAAAAGAGCTTTGCTCCATCTGCTGGCACTAGCCATGTGAAGAGTGGTTGAAGGGCCACACAAGACTCAACAATTAGAGTTTCAGAGAACCAAAATTTTGTAGAGCTCTCCCAAACGCTTTCAACATCCTATAATGTTAGAGTTTCAATTTAGAACGAAAATTTTGAAGAGCTCTCCCAAATACTTTCAACATCCTATAATTTGAATACTCCAGTTATATGTATGTATGAGACGCAGGAGCTTCACTCTGTGAACCTCATACTTATCATGTTCGTTTGTGGTATATTAAACAATACCCCTAATTTGACTACATATTGGAAATACCTCTAAAAATCACTTTATTTAACCCCCTACCAATATGAACACAATACACCTTCCCAATTTAAAAAACCCCTAATTTCACTAGATATTGTAGCTATCCATTCTTTCATTAACATTTTTTATACCCCTTTATATTTTTTCATTAACTTTGAGCTCCATTTTTTATACCTATCAATATAAAAACCCTTTACCCCCTATATATCCCCCAATATATCACGCCATTTTTTTCTTCAATATATATCCCCCAATATGAACCCACGTGGTATGATATTGCTCCCTAATAAAACCCCCGTGATATGAGAAAACCTATCAAATATTTCAAAAAAAAAAATTCCAACTAAAAAAAGTTAAAAAAAAAGTTTGTATGCATTAAAATAATTCATCTCCCTTATATAAAAGATAAATAAAATTACAATTAAACAAATACTAATTTAATCACAATTTTTTTTTTTTCTTCAAATTTATACTTTAATAATCAAAATCTATATTATATTTTAAAATTATATAGTAATATTTTTAAATATTAATTTTAATTTGCAATTATTAAATTTTCTTTATCACTAAAATTTCAAAACTAGATGATTGATTTAGGATGGTATATTTATATTTTAAAATAGTAAATTTAATTTGAAAATATTAAATCTCCTTATTGAGTGGAATTTCAATTTCAAGTTTACTAAATAACTCTATTATACATGTTAAGGTTTTATATCTTATTAAACTGAATTTACACTAATTTATTTTCATCTTACATTAGTTGTTATCATTATATTTATTTTTTTAAATATTCTCTTTTATAATTATTTTGTATTGGTACTTTTGTTTTTATATTAAAACTTATTATGCGAAAAATATATAATACCATTTATATAATTTAAATATTTTTAAATAACAAATGTTAATGTTTATTTTTACGGTGGTATTTTTTAAATTTGAACCTATAATTTGGCGGGGACAAAAGAAATATATATATAAAAAAGTTAAAATTTATAAAATATTAATTTATATAAATATTAATAAAAATATAAAAATTATAAAACTTAATGTATTTATTGACCTGTTTCGAACCAGCAAGTGTGGTTAACTAGATCATGGCAGCAAGTTGAATATAGATATCAATCATTTAATGGTTAGAAATAAATAGGTACTTTTAACAAAGACTACAAAAGAGTGACAACAACTACTTTTGATGGGAAGGAATATTAATTAGTTAATTAATCAATTAAATGGTTAGTTTGTCAAATCTATATAATATTATATTTATTTGTAACAAATAAATATGCTTATATTTAACTAAATTGTTCTATTGAGCTTAAACTGAGAACTTAAAATCCCAATAATTTATTAGCATCTAAATAAAGATTCCTATTATTTAGGAATTCATAAAAATATAATTAATTAGTTAGTTAATCAGTTAACTTGTTTACTAAGTTTAATTATTTCACTATATAAGTAACTAAATATGTAATAAAATAAGTGTTAATTCCATGAAGTATTATGGGATAAATTGTTTTTAATTAATTAGTTAATTTTAATATTAATTTGTTTATTTTCATTTACTAATGGTATCATGCTATAAATAGGGATTAAATCTAAATATTTATTAACTAATCAACTAATTAGTTAATTGTATTTTATATGTGTATGTTTTATATATAAGATTTTTATTTATATATCATGTATAATAAAACTAGTTAAAGCGTAAAAATATTTCAAAACTTAAACTAAGAAATGAAAAGGGGAAGTTTTATTCACTTCTTATTTTTATTAAACTTGCAATTGCACCAGATGTTGCAAAGGAACGTCATAAGGCAATAGCATGTGGAGAAAGAGCATAGATGGAGACTAGAATGTGGAGAAAACACATAGATGGAGACATGCGTGATATGTGACAATTTCAGTGAGAGAAATAACATGGTGTTAAAAGTAAAGCGAACTCCTCCTTATCTATCCTATTTATTTGAGTTGCAGTATGTCAATTGAGGGAATGCTTAGCAATTTCAACATTTTACTTGCAACTTTAGTTTCATTTTATACCCTTCTAGGGAACTCTAGCATGGTAATTTGGAAATGGATGGTTGGCGAATGTAGGTATGGATCATTGATTGAATGTGATGGTTCTTTTGTGTTGATGTTTTTTTGAGATACAATGAACCCCTATCTTTAACAATGAGATCCACAAGAGTTTGTGAATTCTACGCATTTTTAGCACTAATAATAAAATTCAACAAAAATAACATATCTCAAACCTAGGAGAAATTCCTGGACAATTTTGGAAAAATAGATACCGCTATGATATAGCACATAAGCCAAGTACAACTCATGTTGTGCACCACAACCCCTTACCTATAAGGGAAAATAGTTCATGTTATACACCATAACTCCATTACCAATATGTTTGGACACTCATGGTGAGTGTAAATAAAAGACATACTATAGTTTTAAACTTCGTGTTATTTTTTGAAAGAAAATCTAATGTTATACTTTCCATTGATAATCTCACTATTATTAATAACCATTAAATAAAAGACATAATACATAGTTTTAAACTTGTTGTTATTTTTTGAAGCAAAATCTAATGTTATACTTTCCATTGATAAATTCACTATTAATAATAACCCATGAAATAATGTCGATCTTTTATCACATACAAGTTACAAATATAACCTATTCTAAAATAAGTATGCCGGTGGTCGTAATTATTATTATTAAAAATTAGTATAATTGAACTTTATTTGGAAAATAATTTAGATCTAGTTTATTATTGTTATTATAAAAAAATTATATAATTGAACTTTATATAATTTAGGTTTTACTGTCTCCAAAACAGTGAATGCATGTTGTTTTGTTACTGGCTTTTCTTATGTTTAAGCGAAAGGTTGTGAAAATTGTTCATTGGCTTTTCTTATGTTTAAGAAAAAGGTTGTGCAAATTGTTCATTGCAAATTTTTCATGATGTGTTGTATTACAGGAAATGAACATATTATAAGAAAAATCTAACATAAAGTAACTCTTACAATATATAGACACTAAAACCACCAATTTCTATTCAAGGACTATATGTGTTAAGACATGGTTCATAACAAAAATAACTAACATAAATAATGACTTCTCATGAAATGAACATATTATAAGTAAAATCTAACATAAAGTAACTCTTACAATATATAGACACTAAAACCACCAATTTCTATTGAAGGACTATATGTGTTAAGACATGGTTTATTGAATAATCTAGGTTTAGTAATTTGTTTATTAATATATTTATAACATTAAAAAAAAAACTTACTTATGAGTTAGAGTAATCCAAAATCAATAGGTTTTTGATATTTGTTAAATTTTGATTTATGTACTATTCATTCTATGATAGTAAAAATATTTAAGAAAAAGAGAGTATTACATGAACTTATATATAATTTATTTTAATTTAATTTTATAACATTTTTTCAAGTTTAAATATGATGAAAAAATATGATATCTCAATTTTTTCTTTTAACTATTGAGTTTATCTTTAAGAATTATGATATTTATGTGTTATTTATTATGTGATAGTAAAAATATTTAAGAAAATGAAAGTATTGCATAAACTGATAAAACTTTCGTTAATAAATTTGACAAATGAAAAATTCAAGGAATGTTTTTGTAAATGCTTTCTTGACATTAAAATATATGTATTGATGGAGTTTAGAAAATGCGCAACAATTTTAAGAAGGAATGCCTAAAACAAATGAACCACATGCTTTAACCATTATATTTTTTATCAAATTTAATAAAATTGCTCAGCAGACACGTTATTCTGTAAGTTGATAGTCTAACAACAGGTACATAAATAAAAAAGGTAAATATCTAATAAAATTTTCCGTCGATAAATTTCACAAATGAAAAATTCAATGAATTCTTTTGTAAATGCTTTCTTGACATTAAAATATATGTATTCATGGAGTTTAGAAAATGCAAGGCTAGTTTATGAAGGAATACCTAAAAACACATGAACTAAGCATTCAACAAAATTGCTTGTGGATACATCTTCCATAGTATGCCCAAGTAAAATCTGTAAACATTTGGATTGGAATTGAAATTTCTCATGTATTCTTTGGTCCTATGCTTTGTGCAGTGTTGGAAGACCAACCATGTTCTACGGGCAGGGTAGTTTGTGAACATCTGGATTGGAATTGAAATTTCTCATGTATTCCTTGGTCCTATCCACTGTGTAGTGTTGAAATACCAACCATGTTCTCTGAGCAGGGTCCATCCCACCCTACACTGTTATGGGGTCCGTCTCACTAGACTTTGATTTAACCTAACATGGGCGCACCAAAATGGAACATTGTGGAATATGGACACGGTCCATAATGATTTAAGCTAACAGTGGCGCACCAAAATGGAGTAGTTGTGGAATACATTTGCGGTCCACAACAAACTTTTGTCATGAGGGTTGTTAGATCCATGCCCTACTAACCAAGGTTGGATCTGTTGCCACCTAGTCAAAGTGGTTTTTAATTCAAATCAATGGCTTAAAAGAATCTAATCGTTTAGTATGAAATCGAACGGTCCAACAAAAGACACGAGGGTAGTAAAGAAGTTGTTTTCACATAAGAACACCTTATGATGTAAAAATATAAATTACAAGTGAACTAATAAAAATAAAATAATATTAATATTAATAAAATAAAAATGTAATGAGAACCAAAGTTAAAAACAAATGAATAGCAAAGGGAACAATCCAGATAACAAGGGAGTAAAAACCATTAAAAAAAAGCAATGAAACTGGGGAAGCGGGGGGCTAGGAGCAAAGTGCAGGTATCCAACAGTTTTTGATTTTCTAGTTGTCATCCCTATTTGATATTTCTCAACCATCTTTCAATTTCAATAGCCTCCCTAAACTTCTGGTGATGAAAATGAGCAATCTTAGCAATAACCTAAGCCTCTTCAATACATATATGATGCTTATTTTTCTCTGCGTGTTCCATGAGGGGTGAAGACTGGGTCCTCCTATGTTTGATGTTGGCGGCATGCTCATGAATCCTATGATTAATAGAGCACCCAATTTCACTAACATAGGGGGTCCCACAGGAACAAGTAATAACATAAACATCTTTCATGTCCTTAGGATCAATAGGGTCTTTTACAGATCTAAGGGAACTATGAATGGTGTTAAGGGGTCTAAAGGTAGACGAAACATTATGCTTCCTAAGGATTCTTGCAATCTTGTGAGTGGTCCCTTGGATGAAAGCGATATGGACCCCTAAGAACCGACCTTTAGGGTCTTTCATGAACTTGGGACCTCTGCTAGCTTTAAGGAAGGCTTTCAGACCTTGGTGCCTAATATATCCATTATTGACAAAAGCTTTAAGGAGATGGGCTTTCTCCTTATCAAGGTACTTTTCATGAGATATTCTCAGTGCACGAGTAGCTAGTGTGTGTAGATCACCCAACTTTTAGGCAGGGAAATGATGAGAGTCGGCATGAAGATATTCCTCAGTATGCGTTTTCTTCTTAAACACCTGATCGAAGAAAGAATTGTGATCATCTTCGAAATGAGAACATCAAGGAAAGGCAGACACCCATCAACTTCTTGGTCCATAGTGAGATTTATGGAGGAAGATTAATTGTTGAGGTGATGGAAAAAATGATCTAACTCTTCTTGGCCATGAGACTAGATGATAGTGGTGACATCCACAAATCTCTTCCATAGCTTGGGTAGGAGATGGTCAGAGGCCAAAGCCTTGGATTTGAAGTCTTCCATAAAAATATTAGCAACAACCAAGGATAGGGGGAGCCCATGCAAACCCCGTAGGTTTTCTCATAGAATTCACCCCAAGAACATTAAAGGTGTTTATGTTATGCATTGTTCCTCTGGGACCCCTATGTTGATGAAACTAGGCACTCTATTAATCAGACGATTCATGAGCAAGCTCCCATCATTAAACATAGGAGGACTTGGTCTTCAGCCCTTGTGGAACACACAGAGAAAACTAAACATTATATATGCATTGAAGAGGTCCAGGTTATTGATAAGATTGTTGCTTTTCATCATTGGAAGTTTTGGGAGGCCATTGAAATTGAAAGAAGGCCAAGCAATATCAATAGGGATGATGGCTGGAAAATTAGTAGTTGTTGGAACCCTGCCCTTTCCTCCTAGTACCCCCCTTTCCCAATTTCGTTCCTTCTTTTATGGTTTTTACTCCCTCGTCTTTTAGATTGTTCTCTTTGCTATTAATTTGTATTTTCCTTTTCTTCTCATTACCTTTTTATTTTATTAATATTAATATTATTTATTTTTATTACTTCACTTGTAATTTATATTTTTTATTAAAAATAAGAAGTCAATAAATCTTCCCCCTTTTCACTTCTTAGTTTAAATTATAAAATATTTTTAAGCTTTACCTAGTTTTATTATACATGATATATAAATAAAATCTTATATATAAAACATACACATATAAAATCGAATTAACTAATTAGTTGATTAGTTAATAAACATTTAGATTTAATCCCTATTTATCGCATGATACCTTTAGTAAATGAAAATAAAAAATTTATTATTCAAATTAACTAATTAATTAAAAACAATTTATCCCATAATACTTCATAGAATTAACACTTATTTTATTACATATTTAGTTACTTATATAGTGAAATAATTAAACTTAGTAAACAAGTTAACTAATTAATTATATTTTTATGAATTCCTATAATAATACAAATCTTTGTTTAGATGATAATAAATTATTTTATGAATTCAAGCTCATTAGAAAAGTGTTCTTAAATATAAGAAGATTTATTTATTACAAATAAAAATAATAATATATAAATTTAACAAACTAACTATTTAATTGATTAATTAACTAATTAATATTCCTTTCCAATCATATGTATCTTTCTTTATATGATAATAAATAATTTGAATTTTAAGTTCTGAGTTCAAGCTCATTAAAACATTTTAGTTAAATATAAACATATTTATTTCTTACAAATAAAAATAATAATATATAGATTTAACAAACTAACTATTTAATTGATTAATTAAGATTCCTTTCGAGTCAAGTCAAATGTAGTTGTTGTCAGTCCTTTGTACTTGTTTTCTTCGTCAAAAGTAGTTGTTTCTTTCTAGATGTAGTTGTTGTCAGTCCTTTGTAGTCGTTTCCTTGGTCAAAAGTAGTTGTTTCTTTCTAGTCCTTGAATGATCGTTCTCTATATTTAACTCGCTGCCATGATCTGGTTCTTCATCTCATCCCATGAACCAGACTTGCAGGTTCCAAAAGTGCCGACAAATACATTATAATGTGATATACAAATGCGTTCATATAATTATCCCCAAAAATCTTCTCAATAAACTTGATATAAATCACAGAAACCTAAATTCAATAATTATAAATCTTTTTATTTAAATTTTGAAAAAAAATACATTTTTTAACCTAATTAAAAAATATTTAATTACTATTAAAAAATATAAAATAAGCCTCATCCTCGGAACAAGCGGACTGTACCAGAGACCTCATCAAAATATCTCTATCTATAACTTTATTATAGATTTCGTATATTATAAATTATAGTTTCATTATTTATCAATGAATTTTTTTATTTTAAAATTACTTTATTAATTTTATTGTGAACAATTAGTATTTTAATTTTCAATGTTTTTTAACAGCCATAGTTCCTCCTACGGCTAAAATTTAAAAGATGTGTCACAAATATAGCCAGTGCCAATGTCTGTTGGGGTTCCCGCTCGAGGTTGTCACAGTCAACGATTTCAAAGTTTCTAAGCTAACAACAAACTAAAAGCCCTTAGACTTTGAATTATTAACTGAACACGACGACACCGTTTCCCTTCTGTCTTCCTCATCTTCCATCGACACAAACATTTTCAATATTTCGGGGGCCGTGCATGATGCATGTGCATGTAGTGACATTCATTTTCTTGTAAAACCATATCGTTAACCCCAAATATATATATATATATATATATATATATATATAGCAAGAGATTTTTTTAATATTTTCAATGTTAACTCCATTCATGACAAATTTTATAAGGTTGTTTTTTAAAATTAAATTTATTATTTCTATTAATTATTAGTTTATCAATTAATTAGGTTTATAGGTGTGTTTAATTTGGATTAAAAATTTTAAAATTTTATTAGTAAATAATATTAGTAGTTAGGATTTAACTTGAATAAATATTTTTAATAATAATCACGATATAAGGTTGAGAGCATGGGAAGATACTCAAGCATAAATATGGATTGATGCCCTAAGCTTTAAAGGGTCGAGAATCTTTATAAATGAGGATCTTATTCTAGAAGACCAAGGTGAACTAGGAAAGAGGTTTGAAAGATAAAGGAGACAAGAAAGGAAGAAAATTGGGCAATCATTAGAAATAAGAAAGTTAAAATAAGAAGTAAAGACCAAAATAAGAGCGATGAATAGGAATTGGGAACACTCTAAATCCTGTTCTCATTGTGACTTTCCATGGTGTAAAGGTCCTATGCTAAGTTGGATCCTTAATGATATTGATCTTATTTTATATGTTGAAACTTGGGACCATGATGAATCTAAGGTCTTCCACATACATGGATTCATTCTTTGGTCAACTTGGAACAATAAATCCTCTTGTAGAGGTTTTGATGGAATAGCTTGTGATATAGAAAATGATATTTCTTCTTACATTCAGCTTCATCATATCAACCCCCTTAATCGATATATCTGGATCAAAATACTCCAACACCAATTGGATTTATCTCACAATTTGTTATTTTTCTCCTATTAACTCTACTTCTTGTAAAAAATCTACTTAGATAAGAATTGCCCCTTCAATACCTTAGAACATGATATTCATTGTCTAAGGAATGAAGGTAATATCCTCTTGCTAGAGGACTTCAATGCTAGAATGGTTACTAACCAAGCTACCCTTCTAAGTAATAACAATCACCCTAATCCTCTCTAGAAGATTTTGACTTAGCTAGTAGATTCAAAAGAAATTCTGAAGACATAAGCTAGAACTTATTTGACACCGAGCTAATTAAAAACTCTAGAGTTTGCAAGACCTAATAACTTGTTATGGAATTCGTAAGTGTCCAACCTCTTTCTAGATGACTTGTATTCATGGGCTTGGCAGTAGTTTTGTGAATTATGTGATATTTATTACCCATGTTCCCAATTGTATTGTAAATTTTGACCTCTTATATGAGCACGAGAATGATTTTGACCGCAGACATCTAACCTTAACTTTAAACTTTGACATGCACAACAACCACATGCCAGAGAATTGTGAGAATCAAAGGCGCATCCATTTTGACAGAAGTTAAATAAATGTCTTCTTAAATGATTTGAAAAGGGGATTTAGATTTCTTAACATATAGTGATAAAATTGATCACATCTACCATAGTTTCACTATAATCTTGTCCACTACCATTAACAAGGTATGTACCAAGGTGTCTTATAAAAAGAATAATAGAACTTTCAACCCTTGGTATGATAATGATTGTAAAATTTCTAGGAAAACGATTAGAGATGCTCCTAATGAAACCATAAAGCTTGAAAATATAAATATGTACAAAGCTCTTACCAAAAGGAAGAAAATATCCTACATAAATAGGAGGTAAGAGCTTCTTCTTCACATTTCTAAAGTTGATCCTAGAAATTTTTGGACGAAAATTATTGCTCATAAAATCAAAAGAAACAAATCACTCCCTTAAAGAACTAGGATATCTATCTCTTAAGAATCTTAATGATTCCCACACCACCGTGGGTGCCATTTTGAAAACACCTATAGAGGAGGATATCTTTTCTTTGAAATACATGGAGTTTTGGATTAAGCGACCTCCTAATAGGAAAGCTAGGGATATGGAAGGCTATGAGGATAAATTTTAAAAAATGGAAATTTCTATCCTCATCCATCATATACATAAATTCCTGAATTTGGTAGTTAAACAAGGTTTCCCTAAGCCTTAGACACAAATCCTTATTGTGTCTATCTTTTAAAGTGGGGATAAAAACATTCCCTCTAACTACATGACTATTATTATTAGCCACATTTTAGGCAAATTGTATGGACTCATTTTGGAAAATAAGATTACCCTTTGGCTTGAAAGCCATTGTAAAAGAGCTAAAGGGAAAGCTGAATTTAGGGGACATCACTCAACTATAGGCCATCTTGTTACTCTTAAGATCATTACAGATGAATGTCACAATAATAAAACTAATATATTCTATTGTTTTGTTGACTTTAAAAAAAAATTGACACAAATTCCTTAGGTTAATATATGGAAGATTGTAGAAGAGATAACGATTCCTCTCAAGTTGAGCATTGTTGTGACTAAGCTATACGAGAATTTTATTTCCAAACATAGGACCATTGAGAGTTGGTGAGAGGGAATTAAATGTGATATCAAAGTTAAGAAGGGGTGTAACCTATCCCCTATCATTCTTTTCATTTACATTCATAAGATAGAAGAATGTTTGAAATTTACAGGATGTGATGGCCCCAAGCTCACTAGTATGGTCACTACTCTTGTCCCTTATGCTAATGATATCATTCTTGTAGCCAAGAGCCATGACGATCTCTACAAGTAACATAGAATCCTCTAAAATTATTGCTCCAAGATGGGTATGGCTACTAATACCAAAAACAATAAATTCATGACAGTTAAATCCAAAAATATCAACTATCATCATTTCATTTATGATACTCGAAGAAAGTTTATTCATACAAGTATCTAGGAATGAACATTCATCATGAGTTGAACTAGAATAATAACATTGAGGAACATATAATTGGGGGATGGAAATCTTATTATGTCCTTGATAACAATTGTAAGTTAATAGATATGTAAGTATGGAGTAAAATAAAGTTCATCTTTTAGACTCTGTTCATTTTTGTTATTTTATATGGATGTGAGGTTTGGAGTTACAATATATCTAGAGAATAATCAAGCAATATTGATTTGATACAAAATAAATTTAAAACCTTCAACCTCAAGATTAAACAAAATACCTCCTACCCTATCACGTTGATTAAAGCTAGAATTTCCACCATTGAATGCATGCCTATGATCACAGTGGATTCACTCAATGAATCTCTGCATATCACGTGCGTCCGTGACATATTAAACAATTCCCTTAATTTGACTACATATTGGAAAATACTTCTAGAAATAACATTATCTAACCCCCTACAATATGAACCAATTACACCTTCCTAATATTAAAAACCCCTACTTTCACTAGGTATCGTAGGTATACATGTTTTCATTAGCATTTTTTATACCCCTTTATGTTTTTCATTAACGTTGAGGTCCATTTTTTATACCTCCCAATATAGAGTCCCTTTACTCCATATATAACCCCCAATATCTTATGTTATCTTTTTCCCAATATATATCCCCCAATATGAACCCATGTGGTATGGTATTGCTCCCCCAGTGAATCCCTAACGCCTATCATTAGGTACCTTATGTATAAGAAGAAGCTGCAAATTGGAAGGCAAGAGGTTTCCCAAAATTGCTTCTAACTCTAGCCAAAACTCCCACCTTTGGCTCAACTGAGTTTGGCATAAGGATGCCCAGAATAGACTATTGGGGGGTAAAGGAGGAGATCATCTTGGATAATAAGGATACTATTAAAAATATTATTACTTCCAAATTTAAGGATAAGTTGTGGGATGATAAGGAGTTAGAGGGAAAAAGGAAGCTAAGGCATTATAAGGAGATGATCAACCCAAATCTTGATAACAAGAATTATCTTTCTAACTCGACGAGTGCTAGGAAGAAAATGAAAATTGTGAAGATAAGCACTAATTCTCATGAGCTTCAAAGTGAAATTGGGTGTTGGTTAGTTCCAAAAACATCTTGGGACGAAAGAGTCGATCATATTTGTCATACTGAGAGGTTTGAAGATGAAAAACACTTTCGTTTGGATTCCCAACTCTTACTCACATTCATTCTAATTTTCAAAATCTTTGCCACACTACCAACCTTCTAGACTTGTTATGTCAACAAAACTATGATGATTTAGGAACGGTTCTCTCCCTTCTTTTCAATCATAGAAATAAAATATTAAAGGATATCAATTAATATATTACTTTCTTAAGGTCCAATTGACCATATTGGTCTTAGTAGATGTTAAATCATCATCATCATCTTTAGTTTTTTTGTAACTAATAATGATAATAGTTTTAAATAGTTAATTTTTATTTGTTTTAAATTTTACTAATATAAGATGTATTATAAATTAATTGTTGTAATATATGTTATTAATGGATAACTATCCATATTTACCAACTATTTAATTTTATAAAAATATTATTTTAATATAGCTTTTCTTTTTTTGCCAAAATATTTTCATTAATTTTTCAGAAAGGTATAGCATATAATCCTGACGCCCCTTCTTCTCTTGACTTCACTCCGATCATATTTTTTTTGCGAGAAGATAATTGCAAAATCAAATAAGATATTGTCATTTTTTACATAAACCCCATAGATCAAAGAGGCAGAAAGCCCAAAACACTTGCAAAACAAAAAAT
Organism: Pinus tabuliformis; assembly: GCA_031772625.1. Lineage (NCBI taxonomy): Eukaryota > Viridiplantae > Streptophyta > Pinopsida > Pinales > Pinaceae > Pinus > Pinus tabuliformis. The sequence continues at coordinate 269,232,028 of CM062808.1, read as the reverse complement.
CAAGCAATAGATAACATTTCAAGGGAGAATATTTGGTGCATGAGAAACACTCGGGACCACAGGAGGGCCATAACCTTCATGAACATGGAAATCAATATAAGCAAGCCACACCTCGATATTTACCAACTACTCAATGATTCAACATTGACTTTGATGCAGCGAAACTAGTCGGTCCAAAATGACCCTGTAACAGTATTGGATGTCATTTATGCAAGGTATAGTCACATTCCTATCTTCGTACCTCTATTTGTCGATGATCTCGAGGTTAGCCAAGATATCTCACAACAGTTCAGTGACAAAGGCGTGTAGGCAGCTCAACACATCCTAGGGATTGGGCACAAACATAATCCACCTATCCCTCCACTCATGTGCCCCCACCACATCCTCATTCATCACCTCTGCTTAGTCGACTGGGCACTCCCCAGGCTAGCTACAAGGCCCTACTCCTCTCTAAGAATGCCCTTGCTTGTGTACCATAACCAGCAATTTGTCTAAACATTAGGTCTTTAGAGAGAAAAAGGTACCCAACCCACTCCTGCAATTCTAGCTACTCCAACCCTCTTAAGGGAGTGTAACCACCGAATAAGTGTAATGACCACGAGCATTTCCAAAACACCAGCCATAAATCAAAATAATATCATCATGTGAATACATGTCATTTGTAGAGCCTCCTATATAAGAGGGCCACCCAATTTTTCCTCTCCAAACCCCAAAATGAAATCTTGTCGCAGAGCTACACCCTCTCAAGAAAGGAACAAAATTGTAGTAGTCAGACACTAACGAATGCATAAACAAAGAGTAATTAGAGCATAAAGGAAATCTCCTTCTTACCAAATTTCCATTAATGGCTTGGAAGCTATGTCTGATCCGGATTTAAACAGGAACGCAATAGATTACAGAGGTAACCATAAATACAGAGATGCGATAACCATAAAAAAAGAGATGCAGCGGAAATAATATTTCATTTCATTAAAGGAGAATACTGAAATATGCTTACAAATAGAAATAACCCAGCTAGGGCGATGGTAGCTTATCTCTGAGAAGAGATGTGTCGGCTACATGCCTCTGAACTGTTTCGAACTATGTTACAATGAGGCTCGAGGGCCTATTTATTGTTGAGAACCAATGGAAAACCCTTCACATTCCAAAACCTAACCCTAGAAGATGAAACGCCAGATTGTGGGCCCCGTTTTTGGGTAAGTTGGTACATCAACTTCCTGGGGTCGCGAATTGGTCGTACTATCTCCGTTTGACGCGCATGATAGCCCGTTGGAAAGATCTCTCCGAGGTCTACGACGGAAAAGATGATTTTTATTAAAAAAATCGCTTGCAGTGGATTTCCCAAAAAACGTCGTTTAGGGCCTCAAAACGGCTCCGGAAGTTTAGGACCCCAAAAACTGCTAAAAATACTAAACTATGCTATAATTAAGGAAACTGAAACACTGAAAGAGACAGTTGTGGGGGTCCAAATGGGATAGGTGGGTGGCCACCAACATCCACCTGGATCAATGTCTAAGGTAGAAATATTCAACTTAAAATTTCATTGCAGAAGCTTCATTCAACGTTCTAGACACACTCTACATGTACCCATAAATCCACTCCCTTAGATATCACACCACCCTGAATGTCACTTGTGCAAGCTTGACACTATAAACATAACACCTACAACCAACTTCCCTTGAAACCAAACTACCCAGACCAACATGCATGTATAATGAAAACCTGTGCACACTTAATTATAGTGAAATCGCTCACCCAACATCCCATGCTCAAAAACCAAATGGTGTTGAACCTTCTAAGATACTCGATATAAAAGAGGCATTCATCTTGTGATGACTTCAATCTCAATGATGCCACTTAAATTCACCATCACCCCGCATTACAACACATGTCATATATCATTATTTTTCCCTTTGGGAGCTAAGATCGATCCACCCTATCCACCCACTCTACCCAATTGGGATGATATATTCATTTAATATTAATTAATATACTAATCTAAATAAACTTTCCCCATTTAAAAATATTAAACAATCATACTATTTAAATTTTTATAATATTTAAAAATTTAGATTAAAAAATCCATCTCCGTTTTACAATTATAACACTTTATATATTATTATTAATATTTACATGTTTAAAGTTTTACAAAACTTCGCAGGAATCCAAGAGTCACAAACTGCTTAAAATTCAAAATATAACCCTACACATTTAATTATAAAAAAATGTATTACAAGTACACATTTTAATAATAAATTAAAATGTATTACAAGTACACATTTTAAAATAAAGCTTTAATAGTAAAATTATTATTTTATAGAACATATTTGAACTGGAATTTCGAGTAAGGAAAGAACGCTACTAGGATCTCTTTGTGCATATATTTAGTTACTCACATGGATTCCCTTTCACAAGTTCCATTTTAATTTTGTTTAGTGCTTGTTATTTTGTTTCATCTTATTTTATTATTTTTTTCAATAAATTTAATTGACAAATAATTTTAAATTGATGATTTTTTTTGCTTTTATTTAAATGATGTAAGCTTATTCTATGTGTTTGTTTTTTTAAATTTGAAAGAGATGACATATTTTGAACTATTTTTATTAGAAATATAATGTATAGGTTCAAGACTTAATAAAAGAAGAAAGAACTTTGTTAACATGGTTTAGTGAGAAACACAGTGATTAAATTTATTAAGTTATTTGTATTCTATAAAAAGAAATCTGTGATTATTTTCATTATTGAAAAATATTTTTAGAGACAAAGATATTTCCAATCCTAAAATTTGAATTCTTGGCGACAACCCCCTTGCTATAATCATCTTTCTTACTTGCATGGTGTCTTAGGTGTCTTAAGTCTATTGGCATTCTTCAATCATTTAACATATATAGTGTAGCTATTAATTATTCATGTTCATTATTATAAGATTCATCTAATTTACAAATTCTATTTAACAAATTTAAAACGGTCACTTGCTAAGGACCTCCTTTTTTCCTTCTGAAAATCCATTGTAGATATAAATATTGACAAGCAAAGCATCGTCTCTTTTTTTGGTAATTCTTTCTTTAATCACATAATCAGATATACATTTTCGTTAGGAGTTCTATCACCACATCTTGCCATTGGGGAAACCAAACCAATGGAAAATTAGGATATCCCAAGTCCAAAAAGAGTATAATAGTAAGATGCAAAAGAAAAGTTTCATGCCAACTATGCTAGCTACCCATCCTTAAATGCCAATCTAATTGGAGGAAAAATACTAGTTTGGTGTGACACCCCTAGTTACCTAACTATGACTTAAGTGTTTATGACTTATTTATGGTTTATCTTTCCATTATGATTCAAGGTTAAAAATTTAGAAAAGATTTTTAATGTCAATATTTATATTTTTGATATAAATACTCACTTTTTAGTCTATATATCTTTTATAAAAAAGAGGAGAAGAAAAGAATTATGTGTTACTAAGTGGAACTTAATTCCTAAGTGTTAGGGAAACAATTAGAATTAGTTATGACCAACAGAAAGGCAAAATTAAAAGGGAGAAACATTCTTCATTTCGATCATTAAAAAAAAAGAATGAGAAAAGAGATACCAAAATATATATCCTAGCTGGAGACAAATGTCATGGATCTAGTTATGCTTAGAAATCATATTGGATAGAAAGATAATGATTTCTGATTACAACAAGTGGGAGAGAAACACTAGATGAAAGTAGTACATTGCTTAGAGGTTTGGGAGAACTAGTTTCTCAAAAGGAAACTGAGAAAAAATCTTAAAATTGTTTCTTTAATAGGGAGGAGCTCAATGGTAGCTGGATGGAAAGAGAGAGAAACTATTTGAAGGTTGGGAGGACAAGGATAACTGTCTTAACATTCCCAAGAGAAACAATCGATAAGTATCTAGTAGACTCAAATTATTTACTCATTATTTTGACAAAAAAATATATTAGAGATCATGAGCAAAAAATTGTGTAATGGTTATCAATCATGAATTTTCATTGAGTTATAGAGATTGTCTAGCCTAAATTGTACACGGGGAGGCTTCTTCAACAAGATGGTGAGTTTCAATCTTAAAAATAAATGGTATATAACTTGTAGGGAATTATGGAAACATGATTATGTGTAAGTAAGGGTTTTGTTTTCAAAGGAGAGAGAGACAACATTTTAGAAAAGAAAAGAATAAAGATAGCCAAATAAATTTTGGGCATTACAATTGTTGTAATTAAGTTAATGATGATTAAAAATAAATTCGAGAATGTTTTAAATGTATTAATGTAAGTTCCTACAAGTTTGAAAACATTTATAAGTATAGAAATAAGTGAAGGGAATGTAAGTGAACCGCGTTAGTTACCTTGGAAGGAGGGTGGGTGAATAAATTAACACCTGTCCAATAAAATTGGGTAATATTCTTACGGTTTAATAAGTAGGTCTTAGAATTAGAAGGAAAATCTCGTTATAGTTCTCACAAAAACTTCTAGACTAGGTTTGGTAATTGTTAATTTATAATCAACTTGCATACAAAAGTCAATTTTTTACCCGAAAAAAAACAAATATAGATAAGTAGAATATATATAGATATATATATATATATATATATATATATATATATAAAAGAAGAATAATTTACCAGTCACTTTACAATTATTTTATAAAAATAACCAAAAATTATAAAACTGTGCCGAGTGGCATAATAAGGAAGGGATATACATTTTCCAAAAATTATAAAACTATGCTGAGTGGCATAATAAGGAAAGGATATACATTTTCTATTTTATCGTGCAAATTACTATGGTGTAAGAAGAAGAATAAGTATACTGCATGCATAAATATACAAAACAATAAATTGTAAATTGTAAACTAGTCGATGATAAAATAGAGCGTCCTTGAGAAAAACAATAGCTTATAATAATTTGTATGAACAATATGGTATAATAGTAATTCTATCCTAAATTACAAAAGGAAGAATCCAAGGACAAAAATAGAGTTTCCTTGAGAAAAAAATAGCTTATAATAATTTACATGAACAATATGGTATAATTGTAATTCTATCCTAAATTACAAAAAGAAGAATCCAAGGACAAAACTCTCGAACATCCAAGAAATTGAGTTAAAATTACATTGCATAAGATTTATTTTTAAAAGAAAAAGACCCATCTTTCGATTACAAATGAAAACCCTAGGGCCAAAGGGCCACACCCAATCACATTATTGGAATTTAGAATAACCGGCCGACTGGCCGTAGCTATATCATTAAAGTATGCCAATAATATTAAAGCATGGTAAAATAACTCAAAAAACGTTATATTCGGCCTACCAAGGAAGGAAGCTCGAGGCCTAGAACGAAACTTACAAGGAAATTCAGAATTCCGACCAAGACCATAGCTTTCCATAGTCAATGCAAACCTTTTGTAATGAATCCTCTTGTTTGGCCAGAGAAATTGAAGGGAAAGAAGTTGTAGAGGAAAAACCAGATGCATAAGGGTTAGACATGGCCTGTAGGAGCAGAGCTCGTTCCTGGGGCGGAGAAGAGAATGCGACCGGAATGGTGGATTGGGGATTGGTAGTTACCGAGTAATGACCCCATGTTACCCCAACCATCGATCTCAACCCTAATTTACGAGTGCCAACCATCGATCTCAATCCTAATTTACGAGTGTCATTTATTTTTAGACATGTTAGGGCCTCCGCGTAAGTACCATGTGGAACTCAACAATAGAATACAGTTCCAACAATGGAATACAACTGGATAAGCATCCATAGAGTTCTATCCATTAATGCATAAAACTACAAACCTCCTCAGCGATGACATTAAAGTATATAACATAAACTCCACATTATAACATGTTGTCGAGTTTTAAAATGATGTCATGCAAAGAAATCTCCCACATAAACCCACAGAGTTAACCTCATTCTAATACAAATTTATAACTTTGATACGAACAAACAATTTGCCGCATAACCTTATTATTTCTAATGGTTCCTGGGATTTGATTGCGCGAGCTTTAGAGAATTGATGTTGTAACATATTATGCTGATGGTGTATCCCATGTTATGCGGATGGTGTATCCGCATAATATTGGTGAAGATGACATTTTCCCACACTTAGGCCAATAGGCCCAAGTTCCCACTATGGAAATGTTGAATATGATGAAGGAACTACAAAAGGAAATAGTGAAACTCTGTATTGATCACGAAAGATTGGTGAAATCGGAAATAGTGAAACTCTGTATTGATCACGAAAGATTGGTGAAATCTAGTGAGAACAAGAGAACATAATTAAGAACCTAACAAACAAACCCATGTCTATCTTGGAGACAACACAATTAGGAGAAGGGAGAAGCTTCTAAACATAAGACAGTGGAGGAAGAAACTAAATGTCAAAAGAAGAAGGTGTTGAGATTTTCTGTTTTAATAAAATAGGCAAAAATCTCAGTAGGTGACAACAATCTGATTTGGTTGCTATATTAGCTCTATTTTGTTGGGAGATAGTTAATGCATCGTATATTTGCTATAGGAGGATTTATGAGGCAGTTAGATCCTCTTAGCTATAAAACAGGTGTCCAGATGGATTGGGTGGAGAGTGTGAGAGTTTGTGAGGAACTGAATTATCTTGTAATCTCCTGTTTGGTAATAAAATTTTGCCGATGCCTATGTTTGGTGGACGTAGCCCAGAATGGTTGGGTGAACCACGTAAAACTCCTGTGTCTCTTTTGTGATGTTTATTATCTGTTGTTGCTTGTCTTTTATTTAGTTTCACTGAATGCTCCAACAATTGGTATCAGAGCATGTTGGAGGAGCGCGCAACGGTACTGTGGTACTGTGGATTGGTACGTTGGTGATCAGCCTGTCCTGAGTGCTGTTTGGTGTGCTTGTGCGTTGGATCAGACAACGTTACAACAGGCGTGGCCATTAATCAGCATGTGTATACGTGTACAACGTTGAATGCAGAGGTGGATCTACGTGTTGATTGTCAGCAAAATGTTTTGGTTTTTCCTTGAAACTGCGTGTTGAGTGGGATTAAACCATATCAGAACTGCGGGTGCATGTTGATTGCTATAATGTCAGCGCAAGTGAACAACCATATGTAACCTGTTGCGTGGGAGGATTACAACCATTTGTAGCAGCATTAATCTTAAAAGGAAATGCGATTTCGCTATGGCATTCGAAGATCTGAATCCGTGCACAGCCGACTCCACTGCCTTGGAATGATTACTTGGCATCACTATTTTTAAATTGATAGTGGATCGTTGTAGGTGGAGGTCCGTTGTGCGTGTTTTTCTAGCAATCGTTGTGGAGTTCCGCTGGCGTGTTTGGCGTATTACGCTGAAGAATTTACGCTGGTTTTTTTTTGTTACGCGTCAGTGGATTGCTGCAGGTGGTTGTGCGCATACCATCAATTCACAAAACTGTTGAAACAACACGTGGAGCTGCGTATTGATTGAGTGATGAGTGATGGTCGCAGACTTTTGTGCTGCATTATTTTGTTTTGGGATTGGCGCGAAATTTGGTTAAACAGTAGCGCCAATAAACAGAAAGGCACGGATATGATTTTATTAAGTGTGCCAGTGCGCCCATTTCCCCATTAGCGCGGATCCGAAGGGGATAGTCGCGCCAATTTTGTCACTCTAAGCGTTTTTGCTGCCGGCGCGGATTTGCTGGAGTTATGAGAGCGCCAATGCGCCAATTTTGTTGGTAAAATTTGTTACCCGGCTTTGTACTGTAATTTTGCACAGCAAAAAGTTTTTTTTTTTTTTTTAAAGGCAAAGGCAGTGTAATATAAGGCATAGGCGTTTTTTGGTTAACTTCTTTTATTTAAAAAGTTGGAATTGGAGATTCTTTGATTTTTTAAACGAGATGGCGAAAACTCAGAGTGCCCCATTTGAAATCGAGAAATTTATTGGCAAAAATAATTTCAAGATCTGGAAGGTAAATATGCATGATCTCCTGGTACAACAAGGCGTGGCGAAGGCGTTGTTGGGCAGATCCAAACTGCCTTACCCTGTGACAGATGATGAATGGAATGAATTGGATGGAAGAGCCTTGAGCAGTATTCGACTGTGTTTGGCTGATGATGTTTTATTTAACATCATGTCAGAGAAGACTGCTGTTGGTTTATGGACGAAGTTGGAGAAGCTGTATATGACAAAATCCTTGACAAAACGGATTCTCCTGAAGCGGCAGCTATACAGTTTGCGAATGAAGGAAGGTACTTCCATTACTAATCATTTGAATGTGTTCAATACTCTAATGGTGCAATTAGAAAGCATAGAAGTAAAATTTGAAGCCGAGGATAAAGCCATAACTTTATTGTGCTCATTTCCTGAGTCGTGGGATCATTTTGTTACTTCTATAAGTCTTAGTTCATCCGAAACCATTGAATTTGATGATGTCGTCAGAGCTTTGTTTTCCGAGGAGACCAGGAAATGGTCGAATGCTGACACCTCTACATCAGAGGCAATGATGGCTAGAGGTCGTTCTAGAGAATGACACTCTGGTAAGCACAGCGATTCGCGTTCAAAGTCCAAAGGGAAGAAGAGTAAAGTAAAGTACTGGTTCTGCGGCAAATCGGGGCACTTGAAAAAGGATTGCTGGAAGCGAAAACAAACTTCTAAAGAAGCTTCATCGACAAAAAAGAAGCAAATACGACTGACACAGGTTCAACATCTGGTTCAGGTATGAGCGACGAAGTCTTATCAGTTAATTTGTCAAAACATGATCAACATTGGTTGTTAGATTCCGATGCATCAAACCACATGTGTATTCATAGAGACTGGTTTAAGACATGTAGATCAGTGAATGATGGAGTCGTGTACATGGGTAATGATGTCACATCTAATATTGTGGGAATAGGGAGTATACAACTGCAAATGTTTGATGTGACAACCAAAATGTTAACTGATGTAAGACATGTACCAGATTTAAGAAAAAATCTAATTTCACTGGGGGCACTTGATATAAATGGACATAAAACTGTCATTCAAGGTGGAGTAATGAAAATTTACAAAGGTATTTTACTAGTAATGAAAGCTAAGAAAGTAGGAAATCTGTTTCAATTAGAAGGAAGAACAGGGTCAATTCATGTGTCTACGGTTTCTGAACATGACAATAGTTCCATTCGCCTATGGCATCAAAGGTTGGGCCATATGAGCGAAAGAGGGTTAAAGATTTTGGTTGATCACAAGTTACTTCCTAATCTAAGGTTTGGAAAGTTAGATTTCTGTAAACATTGTCTGTTTGGCAAACAAAGTAAGCAAAAGTTTAAAACAGGCAAACATACTAGTAAAGGAATACTTGATTATATCCATTCAGATGTTTGGGGTCCAGCACCTACAACCTCGTATGGTGGCTCGTCGTACTTTGTATCGTTTATTGATGACTTTTCTAGAAAAGTGTGGGTCTACATGTTGAAAAGGAAGTCTAATGTTTTTACAGTTTTCTAGCAGTTTAGAGCATTAGTAGAAAACATCACTGGTAGAACTATAAAATGTTTAAGAATTGACAATGGTGGTGAGTTTACTTCCAAGGAGTTTGACAACTATTACAAGGATGCAGGGATCGAGAGACATAAGACTACTGTTTATACTCCTCAGCAAAATGGAGTTGCTGAACGCATGAACATGACTCTTTTGGAGAGAGCAAGGAGTATGCTGAGTAACGCTTTTGCAAAAGGAGTTATGGACAAAAGCGGTGGCTACAACTTGTTATGTGATAAATCGATTGCCATCGATAGCGATAGGTTTCAAGATTCCTCAAGAGGTATGGAAAGGACACCCTTGTGATTATTCTAAACTTAGAGTGTTTGGTTGTGATGCATATGCTCTAGTGCCTAAACATCAGCGAACTAAATTAGATCCAAAATCAAAAAGGTATATATTTGTTGGGTATGGTAATGGAACAAAGGGATTTAGATTGTGGGATCCTACTACCCACAAAATCATCATCAACAGAGATGTAAAGTTTGATGAATCCTCTCTTGTACAGTTAGATGTAGATAATAAATTGGAACAGGATGATGTATCTGATTTCCAGCACATCCAGTTTGACAACACTTCTGATGATAGTCATGATGACAATAGTTCAGATTCTAGTCATGAACATGTTTCAGAATCAGATTATGAACAGGGTTCAGATGTAGGTCATGAATAGGTCTCAGATGGTGATCATGAAGAAGTTCCTATAGATGGTAGTCAGCCAATTGTGGAAGCACCAGAAATATCCTTAAGGAGGTCTACAAGAATCAAACTCCCTCCTAGAAGGTATGATGATTATGTTACTTCAGTTGCTTTGACCGCTAATGATGATGAACCTTTGTGTTATCAGGAAGCTGTTGAAGGTTCAAAGAGTGACAAATGGAAAGCAGCCATGAAGGAAGAAATGATGGCCTTAGGTAAGAATGGCACATGGGATCTGGTTGAACTTCCCAAAGGTAGGAAAACTGTGGGATGTAAATGGGTTTTCAAGGTGAAACGAGGTGTGAATGATTCAGAAAACAGATACAAAGCAAGGCTGGTTGCAAAAGGGTTTTCTCAGAAAGCAGGCATAGACTTTCATGAGATATTTTCACCAGTTGTTAAAATTGTTTCAATTAGAATTGTGTTAGCGTTAGTTGCTTTGCTTGATTTAGAATTACAACAACTAGATGTTAAGACTGCGTTTTTACATTGTGATTTAGATGAGGAAATTTATATGGAACAACCGGAAGGGTTTGTTCAGCATCGCAATAAGAAATTTGTCTGCAGGCTCAAGAAGTCATTGTATGGTCTGAAGCAGTCGCCTCGACAATGGTACAAGAAATTTGATTCTTTCATGTTGAGTCAAAAATATATAAGAAGTGAATATGATCATTGTGTTTACTTTAAGTAGTTAAGTAATGGCATGTTCATTATCTTAGTGTTGTATGTTGACGATATGCTTTTAGCAAGCAAAAGCATTGAAGAAATCAACAGGTTGAAGACTCAGATGGCAAGGACGTTTGATATGAAAGATCTAGGAGTAGCAAGACAGATTTTGGGCATGGAGATTTTCAGAGACAAGAGCAATGGTAAGCTGTGGCTATCACAACAAAAGTATATTGAGAAAATACTTGTGAGGTTTGGTATGAACAATGTGAAGCCTGTGTCAGACCCTCTAGCTTCCCATTTTAAGCTTTCTTCCAGTTTATGTCCTAATACAGATGAAGAAAAGGATTATATGTCTCAAATTCCATATGCCAATGTAGTAGGATGTTTGATGTATGCGATGGTTTGTACTCGACCAGATATTTCACATGCAGTTGGGGTTGTCAGCGGGTATATGGAAAATCCGGGTAAAGAACACTGGTTAGCAGCGAAATGGGTGCTTCGGTATTTGAGAGGCACAAGTAGTTATTGTATCACTTACAATAAGAGTAGTGAATTTGTTTGCGGGTATGCTGATTCTGATTTTGCAGGTGATTTGGATAAGAGAATATCAACGTCAGGGTATGTATTTACTCTTGCAAGTGGAGCTATTAGCTGGATGTCAAAGCTATAAAACATTGTTGCTTTATTCACTACTGAAGCAGAATACATTGCTGCTTCGCATGCTTGCAAAGAGGCGGTTTGGCTGAAAGGTTTGCTTGGTGAGTTTGGTAGGTTACAGGACAACATCAAGTTACTTTGTGATAGTCAAAGTGCAATACATTTGGCTAAGAATCCGGCCTATCATAGTAAATCAAAGCATATACCAATAAAGTACCATTTTGTAAGACAGGTTATCACTGAAAGGGGAGTCTCTCTTGAAAAGGTGCATACAAAGGAAAACTGTGCAGACATGTTCACGAAACCAGTTTTATTGGAGAAGCTGCGTTGGTGTTTGGCTTCTCTTGGCTTGCAGAAAAATAAATAATAAAGAAACAGGGCATCAGGCTAATTGTTGTCAAGGTGGAGATTGTTGAGATTTTCTGTTTTAATAAAATAGGCAAAAATCTCAATAGGTGACAACAATCTGATTTGGTTGCTATATTAGCTCTATTTTGTTGGGAGAGAGTTAATGCATCCTATATTTGTTGTAGGAGGACTTATGAGGTAGTGAGATCCTCTTAGCTATAAAACAGGTGTCTAGACGGATTGGGTGGAGAGTGTGAGAGTTCTTGAGGAACTGAGTTATCTTGTAATCTCCTATTTGATAATAAAATTTTGCCGATGCCTATGTTTGGTGGACGTAGCCCAGAATGGTTGGGTGAACCACGTGAAACTCCTGTGTCTCTTTTGTGATGTGTATTATCTGCTGTTGCTTGTCTTTTATTTAGCTGCACTGAATGCTCCAACAGAAGGTTGACATAGGAGAAGATAGTCTCTCCAAGTCTCAAAGTAGATTAGAAAATAATCCTAAAGTAGAGTTTCATGGATAATTTGGAAAATTTTGACCTCGAACATATGATGGGGAATCAGAGGATGCAACAAAAGCATGGTTGTTGAACATAAACCAATATTTCTAGGTTTCTAATTATACATCTGAGCTAAAATCTAAGTTAGGCACTTATCAACTAGAGGGAAAAAAATCCTTGTGGCGGGAAGAGCTTTGAGAATTTCATAATTTGGATGGAAAGGAATTCAATTGGGAAGAGTTCCAAGAACTGTTTAAGGAAAAGTGCCTCATAAAATGCTACTTTGATGATCGTGCGAAGGAATTTCATGATTTAAAGTTAGGTCAAATATCCATGGATGAGATGATAACCAAATTTACACATTTACTATGTTATGTTCCTTATGTAAAGGAAGAAAAATAAAAAATTTAGTGCTTCATAAGCTTTCTTCCCCCCTCCAAAAAGTCAATGTAAGATGATAATCCAAATACCATCGACAAGGTCATTCGTAAGGAAAGGATTTTCTACCAACAATTCAAATAAAGGAATGGTAACTCCAAAACCTGACTTAATAAAAAGAAAGAGTGGGCCATACAAAATAGCAAAGGAGGAAAATGTCGACAGTTCAAGCATAATGGAAAATGTGGATAGAATCATAGCTTCAACAACAATAATGCTCAATCTCAAAGGTCATAAGCGCATACTTAGATTGGATCCAAATAAACTAAACCTAATAAGCAACCCAATGCGAGGGAAAGGGAGCAATTAAAATGTTGGGGCTGCAGCGAACCCCATCGTTTACGAAACTATCCATATAACTCAAAAATAGTCAAACACCTACAAAATGTTTAGGAATCCTCCACTGTCAACGATATAGCTAGAAATATTCCATGAATTAGGGCAGTGTAGGAGGAGTGACAAGTGGAACACCAATCCATTATGGTGGAAGTAGAAGGTACAATTCTTAACCAATCTATTTCAATATTAATTGATCTTGGTGCTAGTTTAAGTTATATTATCCCTTAATTTATAGAAATTTGCAAACTAGTGGTTTGAAAATATCAAAATCCATGGCTAGTACAATAAGTTATAGGAGAGAAAAGAAGAGTGACTAGCTGGGTTAAAGATTTCCTGATTCTGTTGGACAAAAAGTAAAACAAAAATAATTTAGATGTCTTTTTGTTAGCCTCCTATGATGTCTTGGTAGCGTGGATCAGTTGGAAAGTCATAAAGAACTCATTAATTTTCTGGAGAAAATAGTTACTTGTGTAACAGAAAGTGGTGGAAGAAAAGTTATAAATGACATATTCATACCAATTTTGATTCGTCAAATATCAACACTAAAATTAAGGAAAGCACCTAGGAAAGGATGTTAACTATTTTCCATTAAGTTGGAAGATCCTGCTTTAAACAAAACATAAAATTTGTTAGAAAAATTGGAGGTGGTGAGATATTTTTAGGATGTGTTTCGAGAAGAGATTCCATTGTTTCCTCCCAAGAGGGAAATTGATCTCTCCATAAAATTGGTACCCGGAGTTGCACCGATATCAAAAGCTCCCTACTGAATGACAGTAACATAACTCATCGAACTAAAAATTCAATTATAAGAGTTATTGAGTAAGCGGTATATTAGGCCTAATTTATCCCTATGGGGTGCACTTGTCCTTTTCATTAAAAATAAGGATGGAACGTAGAAGGCTTGAGGCATTTTCTTATGTAGGAGGGGCATGTTGTGGCTTATGAGTCATGAAAATTGAAATAGCATGAGAAGCTTTATCTAGTATATGACTTGGAGATAGCAGCTTTGATTCATTCTCTCAAAATGTGAAGGAATTATTTGATGAAAAGGAAATTAACTCTGATTAAAAATGACATCCGTCTAAAATACTTCTTCAGCCAACCCAAATCAAATATTAGATAATTCAAGTGGATGGCATTTTTAAGTGAATTCAACTTTGACATTAAACACATCAAGGGAAAGGAAAAACAAATGTGTAAAAATTTAGAAACTAAATCTGATCTAGATAAATGGGATGATTATGAAATCAACAAAAATGAGTTGTTAATGTATACAAATGTACGTTATATACAAGATTAAGAGGAAATCTAACAATTAATTCTGAATGAATACCACAAGAAACCCTTTGCAGGCCATCTAGGATACCAAGAAATGGTAAAATCCCTCAAGAAGGAGCTTTCTTGGCTTGGAATAAAGAGGGAGGCAACTAAATATTTGGTTACATGTCATGAATGCCAACAAGTGAAATAGAATGTCAACGTACATCTGGCCTATTAAATAATTTTCCCATACTCGAAATAAAATTGGTGGTGATATCCCTAGATTTTATTACAAGATTGCTTTGAACATGAAGAAATCATGATGCCATCATGGTAGTGGTTGAGAAGCGAAATAAAGTTACTCATTTAATTCATGTGAAGTCTACATATAAGTCTACACAAGTGGTTTATGTCTTTATGAGTGAGTATTTTAAATTGCATGGCATACCCAAGGTGGTCATTTCAAACAGAGATCCAAAATTCACTTCGAATTTTTGGAAATCCTTAGTTATAGGGTTAGGTACATAATAAAATTGAGTACTACATATCATCTGAAATTGGATGGGAAAACTGAAAGGGTTAATAAAATTTTGGAAGACATGTTATGAATGTATGTAATGAACCAACCTTCTAAATTGGAGGATTACATACATTTGTTAGAATCTGTGTAGAAAAAACGCTATCGGGGCTCCTTGAAAATGATTCCTTTTGAGGCATTATATGGGAGGAAATGTTAGGTAGCCCTAAGTTCGAGTCGATTAGAATATTGGTTGGTCTTAGGACCATGCCTATTACAAGAAATGGATTAAATAGTAAAGCAAATCAAACAAAATTTGAAAGAGGCACTAGATAGACAAAAAAACTATGGGGACATGAAAAGAACCCTTAAAGAGTTCCAAGTACGAAAAGATGTGAGTTTAAGAGTTTGACCAAAGAAAATTTCTTTGAGGTTAGCGAATTATCTATAGATGACTCCTCAGTATTGTGGGTCATTCGAAATACAACCCCGAGTGGGACCAACAACTTATGAATTAGCTTTACAATGTCATCTTAAGATACACAATGTATTTCATGTATCTTTATTAAATAAATATATATATGATCCTAATCATCTAATTAATTGGAATGTGGTATAGGTTGAAACGGAAGGTGAATTCCAGGTTTAACCTATACAAATATTGGATCAAATGGAAACTACTCTACGAAATAGAACCATTTCTCTAGTTAAAGTGCAATGGGAGCACTTTTGGCCTAAAGAGGCCACTTGAGAATTAGAAATATATATGATAGAATATTTCTCTATGTTGTCCCAAAGAACAATGGAATCTAGAAACACTGAGGATGACATCCCTTTAAGGGGAGAGGTGTGGCACCCCTAGTTACTTGACTACTACTTAAGTGTATATGAATTACTTATCGTTTATCATTTCATTATGATTGAAAAGTTAAAAGTCTAGAAAAAATTGTCAATGTAAATATTTATATTTTTGATATAAATACTCACCTTTTGTGTGGATATATTTTGTAAAAAAAAAAATGAATTATGTGTTGTTAACACTCTTTTGAAATTGTTAAGAGCTATCACGTGGAAATTAACTCTTATTTGTTTTGGAAACAATTGGAATTAGTTATTCCCAAGAGAAGGGAAGAAGTAAAACCAAAAAACGTTCTCCATTTGGATCATTTAAAAATAAGGAATGAGAAAAGAGGGACCAAAATGTATGTCTTGGCTAGAGATAAATGCCATGAATTTGGCTCTACTTAGGAATCATGTGGGAGATAAATAAAGTAATTCCTTATTACAAATAGTGGGAGATAGATACTAGTTGGGATCTTAGGAATAAAGCAGGACATTTCTTAGAGTTTCGGGAGAACTAGTTTCTGGAAAGGAAACTAAGAAAATTCCTGAAACTGTTTCTCTCACAGGGAGCAGAAGAGCTCAGGGGTAGCTGGTTGAAAAGGGAAAGAAACCAACTTACAGTTGGGAGGACTAATATAAATCTCATAACATTTCCAAGAGAAAGAATAGATAACTATCTGACATACAAAGATTATTTACTAATTATTTGACATAAAAGATATTAGAGATCATGAGAAGAAAACTGTGTAATAATTACCATTGATGATTTTTCATTGAGTTAGAGAAATTGTTTGGAATAACTTGTACCAAGGGAGGCTTCTTATAAAATGGCTTCATGTATTTCCATAATTATATGTGGTTGTTGAAGGATCAGCACAACCCACATATGAATATTGATGTTCCCTCATTTCAACATCATTACCCCTCCTTCCTGCTTCATGATGCAAAGAACTTGTACCCTCAAAAGCTAATTTCTTCTTTGATTACACATTGGACTCTAATGAGTGATGTCTCTATCCACACATAATGGAGAGTGTTTGGAACAATACTTATGGATGTTGGAGGAGAGACAACTTATAAAAATAAAGCATATTATATTATGCATTCAATTGTTCAATATGGGGACTTATATACATGACATACATTAGGTTATACTTTTTAATTATTTAACTAATTTAAAAAAATATAATGATAATTGTAAATATCAAAATTAATTATAATATTTTGTGATTTAATTATATATTTAGGAGTAAATTTTTGTAAATTAAGATAAATATACAATCTGTTAAAAATATATCTATTTTAAAATTTCAAAATTTTCAATATACATCATAGAAATTCTCTATTTTAGAACACTTAATATAGTTTTCAAGCTCAATTAATATTTCTACTTAATTATCAATATCTCAATCATTATGCTAAAAAGGGAAATATAATTAATGTTAGAGAAGAGTTATGATTGATATATCCTATATGTCATTTTCTTTTTCAAATAAATGGGTATGAGAGTTTTATTAAAAAGGAAAGTTGGGGTTCGGCCCAAAATCATTACATTTCTCCTAGATTAGAAACATTCCTTGTAGGACTGAGATTGAGCATGGAGGCTCGATCCATCCCTCAAGTAATTACCCCATGAGACAAAAATTTCAGTCATGTTCCAGATAATAATTTTCCAAAATACTAGCAAAATCCAAATAGATTTAAATTCCATTTTTCACTACTTTTTTATTTAATTTTGACTCCTGTTTGTCCCGAGTGAATTTTTTTTCCCTTCTTCCCCACTTAAATCCAATCCACATTTTTTGTTGTGTTTAACGGATCACCCTTTAATGAGCGAGAATTGTTGTCTTTACCCTTTGATGAGCGAGAATTGTTGTCTTTACGTTCTTCCTAATCTTCATCATTTTCCCAAGAAGTTGCTTTTCTCACTTTATTCCTTGGGGATTCAAAGGGGATCCTACTTTCACTAGGATTTCTTGTGCTCCCACCATCACTGAATCTACAGTGTTTTCATTGACATACACTTCTTTCTAACTCATTTCTATTTCCTTTGACGAATCTTCTTTAACAATAACTTCTTCCTTATTTTCCCTTGCTTATTTCTTACCCTGAGTCTCTTCTTCTTTGTATATCATATAATATTCACTCTAAGGTTCTTCCCACCATTTAGGCCTTTGATTTTTTTTCTAGACTTTGTTATTCTGCAAAAGCATGGGGAAATTTGGAAATACATTCCATGTTTCATAATAGGAATGACATCAAAATGAAACATTTTCATAATCAAACTTCTTTTCCCTTCTTCCCCACTTAAATCCAATCCACATTTTTTGTTGTGTTTAACGGATCACCCTTTTATGAGTGAGAATTGTTGTCATTACGTTCTTCCTAATCTTCATCATTTTCCCAAGAAGTTGCTTTTCTCACTTTATTCCTTGGGGATTCAAAGGGGATCCTACTTTCACTATGATTTCTTGTGCTCCCACTGTCACCGAATCTAAAGTGTTTTCATTGACATACACTTCTTCCTAACTCATTTTTGTTTCCTTTGATAATTTTTCTTTAACAATAACTTCTTCCTTCTTTTACTTTGCTCTTACCCTGAGTCTCTTCTTCTTTGTATATCGTATAATATTCACTCTGAGGTTCTTCCCACCATTTGGACCTTTGATTATTTTTGTAGACTTTGTTATTCTGCAAAAGCTTGGGGAAATTTGGAATTACATTCCATGTTTCATAATAGGAACGACATCAAAATGTAACATTTTCATAATCAAACTTCTTAACCCACATAGTGTCTGGAGTTGTTAGATTTATTTTGGTAAGAAAAACCTTGTTGAAACACATCTCAATGTGAATTCAAGCATAACATGTTTTATAAAAAAAACAGATTCTATGATGCGACAATAAAACTTCCCTAGTGCATTACTAGTGGAAGATAACATTGGAATGATCCAAAGATGCAAGGGGATGTTCATGAGCCTTACTCAAACATAAACTATGAAGATTGACATCATAATTGGGTCAAAGGTGGGAGACCAAGGCTGCATGAAAAGGTAAACACTGCCCCAAAACTAAGGCTCATATTCACAAATATTCTTCTTATCCTCAATATTATATAAACAACAACAAACCCTCAACCAAAGCGTAAATATTCAAATCATTAGTAAAGAGAAGTTTCCACATTTTAAAAATGCATGTGTAAAAATCAAACAAACAAAAAAAACATGTTAAATCTACAAACCAACCCCTGATATGAAAAAAATGTCTCATAGCTAAAAAAATCCTCTTCCAAGTAAACAATAAGAGTTGGAGCTTCTTCGACAGCCATAAGAATAGATCTGGATTTCATTATAACATTATATAAAACGATAACTTGAGTTGTCATTCTTTCGACACAAATTGATTTATTCTTTAAATCAATAGAATTCACCATGATAAGTGAGCTACGGAACATCCTCGTTCATATTTAGAGAACCAAGTTAAATATTAATACTATATTAAAATATTTTGATTTCCTTAAACTTCTATTTTATGTCATTATTAATTTTCATATTATTATGTCAATTTTATATTTTACTATTTAAAAGGAGGAGGATAAGATGCGGTTATTTTGAAATTATGTATACATGTTGTGAAGTCGCTTTTAATAAGGGTTTAACCTTTTAAAATTAATTTTTAAGTAAGGGTAGAAAAACATAACAGAGTAGATAAGCTAAAATAATTTAATTACATATCAATATGATATTTATTTATTTATGATATTCAATTCTCTATGACATATTATTTTATAATATTATATTTTATTAGTTTATAACATTATATCTAATTTTTTATTACATTTAGTGTTGGGATATTCCAACACATAGGAAATAGTTAAGTACAACTTGGTCTAGTATAGAGTTAGGTATAGAGTTAGGTAAAGTGTGTTTCTTTACTGTTGTACATTTTGTAACTTACAATCCGACGGTCACGATATGTAGTGATCTGACGGTTCATTCTCTCCTCGGTATTACCGACACTTGATCCGTGGCTTGACACCCGATTGGTCCATGAATTCTATTTAAAGCGCATGGAGGGTCATTTGTAGGGTAATCCGTGCATGAGAGAAGCTTATGTAAATTTTCATTCTTTGATTAATAAATTGCCTGAAGTGGCCGCGTTGGCTCAGGCCGTGGACTGTTTCCCTCTTTGAGGGTTTTAACCACGTCAAAAATACTGGTGTATTGATCTGTCATCTGGTTGTGAGCGGTGTCCGTTTGGTGTTCTTTCTGAGGAACTTACCCTGTAAATTCCTACATGGTATCAGAGCTATTTGAGGGCCGCGTTCGTTGGTGATCCAAATCTGAAGCCGGTAGAACTGCATCCGACTGTCGTTTCCTAGATCTGTTGTTTCTGACTGCTTTCGGGCCGAGAGGACTGCTCTGTTGTGTTCGGAGCATCTATTCCAATGAGGAACCCCTTTCGTTTCACGCGAAAAGTTTTCCGGTAGCCCTAGCTGCGTCATTTTTAAGATCTGGAGGTATACATTTTCGGTTTATTTAGCCTTTTTATTACCGGATCTATACCTTTCATTTCTGCGTATGCTCTTTGCCCTGCGACTCTGTGCGATCTGGGCAAATCAGAAACAGAAAGGAAGGAAGGATTTTTCTCATGCGTATGCTCTTTTCCCTGCGCCTTAAGGGTGATCTCGGAAAATCAGAAACATTGAGGAAAATATTTAGTTTCCGGCCAAAGCTAACTTTGAAAATATTTAGTTTTTCTTCATTTTTGAAAATATTTAGTTTTTCGGCTAAAGCTAACTCGAGCCATAAGGTTCGTTTTCTTTGCATGTCCGTGTTGGGTTTTTTGTTTTTTGTTTTGTAGGGAAAAAGAGCTTTCTCAAAGCAAGCACGCAAGCCAAAGCCCCCCCCCGCTCTCTCTCTCTCTCTCTCTCTCTCTCAAATTAATTTTTTGTATAGATCAATTGGTTCAAAGCTATTTTAAGAGAGTAGAGGTCTTGGGTTCAAGTCTCCATTTTGTGGGTACGGATTTTTTCATTTCCACACATTCCCGCACTTCGTCGGCAACTTCAACAACTTTTTTTCAAAAAGCCATAACTTCTTCATCCGGAAGCTCTCAAATTTTTTGTATAGATCAATTGGTTCAAAGCTATTTTAAGAGAGTAGAGGTCTTGGGTTCAAGTCTCCATTTTGTGGGTGCAGATTTTTTCATTTCCGCACATTCCCACACTTCGTCGGCAACTTCAACAACTTTTTTTCAAAAAGCCATAACTTCTTCATCCGGAAGCCTTTTTCAGAGCCGTTTTTTTTAAACCAGCCTAATTTTTCGAGATCTATCCATTGGAACACTTACTTTCAGCATCTTCAGCTTCAATTTCTGTTGAAATGGAAAGTCAATACCAAGTTACCCTTGACAGCACCAACTACTTCCAATGGTTGTCCTACATTGAGGATTTACTTAGAAGTAAAGGTCTCTACAGAATAGCCACAGGCCAAGAGAAGAAACCGAAGGATGAAGATAAGGTTGCTAAATGGGAAAATAGACAAGATCAAGCACGTGGTTTGATAGGGATGTCTATCTCTCCTGATCTTAGATTCCATATTGCAGAACTTGATACTCCTAGTGAAGCATTGGAACAAATCACTAAAGTTTTTGGGATTAAAAATGAAATTAGAGCCCATCAACTTGAACATGAGTTGCTTACATTGGACCCTAATAATTTTTCTTGCATTGAAGATTTCTTGTCCAAGTTCAAGACCCTTAGATATCTCTTGGAAAGATTTAAGGTTAAGAAAGAAGATAGTAACCTTATTTATTCCATCCTTACTAAGTTGGGACCAGCCTACTCTGTATTTGTTTCCACCTTCCATTCTACAAGAGAAGCCTTCATTTCTCAAGGAAAAGACTACAAACCCCCTTCCTTTGACTCTTTTTGTGATTCTTTAATAAGAGAACAAGAAAAACTCTTACACCTTGGTCTTCTTAATCTTGGAAACTCTTCCAAGAAAGCGTCAGCCGCCCAGCAGCAACCAAATTCAAAGAATCCTAAGAAGTCATATCCTAAAAAGAATGGTCCTAAACCAAATAAGGGTCCTAAGCAATTTCAGCCCCAAAATGAAAAATCATTTCAACAATATGATAAGACAAATAAAAACAAAGGGAAGAAGACTGATAGACATTGCAACTTTTGTAATCGAGATGGCCACTTAGAATCAAAATGCTTTAAAAAGATGGAAGCCTTGGAAGTAGCAATGAAGAAGCATAACATCCATTTGGGGCAATCTTCATCTTCAACTTCATCTTCAGGAATGGCACTTTCTGCATGTGGTTGTCAAGCATCTCGGTCTGGCTATGCATTAAATGTATCTTCTTCTTCTCATTCTCATGAGTGGCTCATTGATTCTGGAGCTTCTTATCACATGGCCAAAAACAAAGCCATGTTTTCTTCTTTAAATGATTGTAACACCAAAAATATATATGTTGGTGATGATAGATCTCTTAATGTTGTAGGGACTGGAACTGTTCATCTAGACAATGGTCAGTTTAATGATGTATTATGTGTTCCAACCTTATCCTGCAACCTTCTATCTGTATATCATATAACTCATTCAGGTGAAGGTAAAATCGTTGAATTTTCACCTCATGATGTTGTAATCAAGGACTTAAGAGATCCTAAACAGATTTTGGCTACTAGCATTGATGATGATTCTACAAGGTTGTATAAGTTTGACAACTTTGGGTCATCAAATCTTCCCTCAGTATCTGTTGCTCATAACGATGAAGTGAGCAAACTTTGGCATGAGCGATTTTGTCACTTAAACTATCACTCCCTTCAGTATCTATGTAAAGAAAATATGGTGACAGGTCTTCCTATGGTATCTTGCAGAGATGGTGTTTGTTCCGGATGTGTACTTAGAAAACATCATCGGGACAGTTTTGAAAAACGTGCCTCTTGGCACGCCTCAGCCCCTTTACAGCTTGTGCACAGTGATTTATGTGGTCCACTTCCAGTTGTGTCATTCTCTGGTTGCAAGTATTTCTTAACTTTCATTGATGATTTCTCCAGACGCACTTGGGTATACTTCTTAAAACTCAAGAGTGAAGTATTTAACACTTTTTTGGCCTTCAAGGCCTTTGTTGAAAAACAATCTGGACATCAAATTCTTAAGTTAAGATTTGATAATGGCGGAGAATATGTTAAAAACATATTCATCAACTATTGCACTGAGAATGGAATTAAAATGCAACATACTGTTCCATATACTCCACAACAAAATGGTGTAGCTGAAAGGAAGAATCGCACCTTAAAGGAAATGGCTAATTGTATGCTACAATCTAAAGGACTTGGTCTTAGTTTTTGGGCAGAAGCAATTAACTGTGCAAATTACATAATAAATCACACTCCTACTAAGGCTTTAAAGAATATCACTCCAGAAGAAGCATGGAGCTCAATCAAACCAGATGTAAGTCACTTTCGTGTTTTTGGAAGTGAAGCGTGGGCCCATATTCCAGATGAAAAGCATAAAGATTTAGAACCTAAGAGTGAAAAATGTACTTTTGTTGGATATTCTGAAGATGTCAAAGGCTATAGACTTATTCCATTTAAGTCCAAAAATGTTATCATTAGAAGAGATGTAAAATTTGATGAAAATATATCGACCTGCGAGCCTAGTCCGGCGGATGTGTCACCTCTCCCTATCTCTTCTACCTTTGAAAACATTTCTTCTTCAGATGATGAAAGTGAGGATGACAATCCTCCCCCACCATCTGAGGATCCTCCTTCAGCTCCTGAGCTTCCAAAATGGGTTCGTGCTACTCGAGATGCAGCAGGTGATCTTGCCGGTGATCCTACAGATCAGCGACGCACACGTTCTCAGTTCGAGAGAGCCTCTTCTTTACTGGCTCAAGCTCCAGTAAATTATGATCCTGACACCTTTGCAGAAGCTTCAGGCCATCCAGATTGGGAAGCAGCTATGAATGAAGAATATCATTCATTATTGGCAAATGATACATGGGATCTTGTTCCTTTACCAAAGGGACGAAAACTTGTTAGATGCAAATGGGTTTATAGAACCAAGTATGGACCAGATGGGAAAGTTGATAAACATAAAGCTCGTCTTGTTGCTAAGGGCTTTTCACAGATTGAAGGCATTGACTACTCTGAAACCTTCTCCCCTGTTGCCAAAATGAACTCTATCCGCCTTGTTCTTTCCCTTGCTACCTCTTTCAAATTAGAAGTCCATTAGATGGATGTTAAATCTGCCTTCTTGCATGGGGACTTGCATGAAGAAATCTATATGGAACAACCCATTGGCTTCATACAAACAGACTCCAGCCTTGTTTGTCGACTTAAGAAATCCCTTTATGGTCTCAAGCAAGCTCCTTGGGCTTGGTATGCCAAAATGGATAGCTTTCTTTTAGAATCTGGCTTTTCTAGGTGTCATTCTGATAATACTGTCTACACCAAGAAAGTGGGCAACTCTCTTATCATCCTTGTTCTTTATGTTGATGATCTTATCCTTACTGGTAGTGATCCCAACCTTATAAACCATGTGAAGTCTAGCCTCAAAAGGAAATTTGAAATGACAGACTTAGGACACTTACACTATTTTCTCGGTCTTCAAGTCTTGCAATCCAAGGAGGGTATTTCCCTTTCCCAGTCCAAGTATGCTTGTGATATTCTACGTCATTTTCACATGGAAGACTGTAAGCCAGCCCCTTCTCCCTTTCAGTCTGGAGTCAAACTCTCAGTCACTTGTACTTCTCCTGAAGTTGATGCTACCTTATACCGTCAACTTGTAGGAAAACTTTTGTATCTAACCCATACTCGTCCTGACCTTTCCTTTGCTGTTAGCCTTGTTGCTCGGTTCATGCAAAACCCCCGTGAAAGTCATTGGAAAGCAGCTAAAAGAATACTTCATTATGTTCGAGGTACAGTTCAGTTTGGGATTCATTACAGTGCCAAAGCATCTCCTCTATTGGTTGGTTTCACTGATTCCGATTGGGCTGGTGACCCTGATGATCGGAAGTCTACTGTCGGTTATGTGTTCACTCTTGGTTCAGGACCTATTACATGGGCTTGCAAGAAACAGGGTGCCATTTCTCTTTCATCAGCAGAAGCAGAGTATCATGGTGCCGTAGAAGCTAGTAAGGAAGCCTTGTGGCTTCGTCAGATCCTATCAGAATTTGGCTTTCAGCAGTAGCATTCGACTACACTTTGGTGTGATAATCAAAGTGCCATTCAGCTATGCAAAGATCCAGTTCAACATCAGCGCAGCAAACACATTGAACTGCACATGCACTTCATCAGAAAGCTCATTCACGACCATGTTCTTGAAGTGCAATATTGTTCAACAGATGATCAAGTTGCAGACATCTTCACAAAGGCTCTCACAGAGGCGAAGTTCACTAAACTTCGATTTATGGTTGGAGTTCAGGAAGTTGTCACTAAGGGGGGATAGGCTCTAGTGCCTCCTTCCTTCTCCTATTGTGTCATATTTGTAAATCCTTCAATCCTATCCCAAGTTGTTCTTAAGGGGGGATGTTAGGATATTCCGACACATAGGAAATAGTTAAGTACAACTTGGTCTAGTATAGAGTTAGGTAAAGTGTGTTTCTTTACCGTTGTACATTTTGTAACTTACAATCCGACCGTCACGATATGTAGTGATCCGACGGTTCATTCTCTCCTCAGTATTACCGACACTTGATCCGTGGCTTGACACCCGATTGGTCCATGAATTCTATTTAAAGCGCATGGAGGGTCATTTGTAGGGTAATCCGTGCATGAGAGAAGCTTATGTAAATTTTCATTCTTTGATTAATAAATTGCCTGAAGTGGCCGCGTTGGCTCAGGCCGTGGACTGTTTCCCTCTTTGAGGGTTTTAACCACGTCAAAAATACTGGTGTATTGATCTGTCATCTGGTTGTGAGCGGTGTCCTTTTGGTGTTCTTTCTGAGGAACTTACCCTATAAATTCCTACATTTATTTAATGTTGGATATTTGTTTTATAATATTTTATAAAAATAAATTGAAGAGTAGTTCCGGTATTGTTATATATTTTTATTTTTTTCTAAGTATATTTTCCATTCAATTTTTGTGTCCAAAAATTTAAAAAGATTTCTTTAAAAGTATAGATTTGAGTTGTATATTTACACAATTTTAATATCTTTCAAGGTCTCAAATTTATTTATACATTAAAAAAAAATTGAATAATAAATCATTACAATCCCAACAATAATTATATGATATGATTCTGGTGCAAAAATGAAAAAACCTATCATACTTAGACTATATATTTATTTAACAGTAACCTTAAAATTAAATGCCACTAACTCTATCCTATTGAATAATAACCTTAAAATTAAATGCCACTAACTCTATCATATTCTCCAGTTTTCTAGTATTGAGAACATACTTATGAGTAGGCATCTAATGCATAATTCTTTTTTAAAAAGAATCAAGGTAATATGGAAGCCAAGATGCTTCTCAAAATAGATTCAACCACTCACCAAAACCACTTATGACTTATATGAGGATGGCATAAAAATTTACAACCTTATAAAGAATTGGAATAAAGGAAACAATACTTTTATAGAATAACTATAATATTAAAATAAGTATTACAATTAAATTTAAGGATTTTATTTATTTATTTATTTTTGCGTAAAAATGGGTTAGAGTAAAAGGAAATTAAGGTATTGACAATGAAATTAAGTGTTGGGAATTTCCAAAATGCCTCAAACTAATAATCTATTGTCCTTTTGATGATAAAATTGCAAATGGGAAACAATTTTTCTTAAAATATATATCAATCTTTTTATCCTTTCACTTATCAACATTATAGTGATCTTGGAATTCCATTATCAATATTTTTTACATTATAAAACCAAAATTCTGAATAATAGCTTATCTTTTTAAAAATTCTATAATATAAATATATTATGATCATCATAATATATTATGCTATCATCAATATATAGTTATGACCACTTTTTTAAATATAACAACACAAAAATATCATAAAAAGATACCAATTCATTTAAACCTAATTTAATATTTAATCTAGTTTAATATTTGACATAAAAAAATTCACCAAATCACACAAATTATAAGAAACTTAATATCATATAGTATTCTTAAAAAAAATAACATGACAAATAAGTTAAATAATGAAATTTGACTAAAAAAATTTTAATATACAAGATCAATCTTAAATCTAGTTTTATTAAGTAGAGAGAGATTTCAAATTTCTGTAGCTTTAAATCTTTCTTTCTTAAGTTTTATACCTCAAGAGATTTGATCTCCTCTAAGTTTGATAAATCCATATTTAAAATAGATCTCAGCTAATTTAAATTATCTAACATATTGTAACTTTTTTATTTTTTACATTTAAATTAATTTTTTATTGTTTTTTCTTTCCTTAAAATAAATTACAACTTACAAAATTTAAATTTAAGATGAATTAAATTAGTTCATAGTTTTAATAAAAATTTAGATATATATTATTTTTTACTTAAACAAAATTTACTTAAAAAATAACACATAAACTCTCTCTATATTAGTTTTTCTTTTATATATTTAAATTATTTATTAAATTTCAATTCAATAAATACTTCACACAAGAATTTTAACAATGATATTATTTTATGTAATTTATGAAATACTTATTGTATTTTACTTTAAGAAAATTTAACTTAATTTGGGTAATATGCCTCACATAGAAAATAAACTCCAATAACTCGGCTACACCATTTGAAATTTTATTATTATTTCTGCTGGTAATTTTTTTTTTTCTTTTGAGTATTTAATTTATCAAATTTGCTTAATGGTATTTTACATATTCACATTCTTAAGTTATCTCTTCCCCACATATATATATAGACCCACGTTGAAGGGTTATATGTTGAATGATTTTAATCAAAACTCTATGTGAATCAAACATTCAACGGTAGTGACTATTATTTCTATATATATACAAGGCTCTAAGGTGGCGCCCTGATTGAAATAGGAAACTTGAAGATTATAAAAAACATTGTAACATTGGGTCTGAAATCTTTCGAATGAAATCATTATACAAATTGTAATAATTATAGTTTACACATGGCCTCGGATCTACCCTTCACTCCCTCAATGCGTTATCCGACGACTCAGATTACCGTTGTACGGCGCTAAGTGACCCACTCTCCGATGTGCGGTTCACCCGGTCATTCGCTTCTCGATTGCGGACGGTTTCCTAACTCTTCAACCGAACTAATAATGTTTAGGGTTTGGAGCCGCACTCTCCAGCTCAGGTGTATAGGTAACTGTAGCTTCAATTAACACTATTGTTGTTGCTGGATGCTCATGATCTTTGTGCTGTTCCGACTAAGTTACCCATTTATTTTATAGGTGCTGGTAAGGGTTTGCTCACTCCACGGTTGGACTTAGATGACAAACATTGGACTCACTTAGGTAATGAAAAAGGCTCTCTCTAAATTTAATTTTTACTGCTCCGATGACTTTTCCCTGCCTACCCAGTTAGCCTGAGGGTATTCATACTGGCAATTCAACGATGACATGCATTCCGGCAGTGGGTTTTATGTCGTAATGCCCAGTCTTTCTTAATTCCTAAATTTGATTTTTCTTTCACGATTGACTCTGGATATCTGATTTAACATTTTGTTTCCTCCTTGGTTACTTACAGGGGGGATATTCTTCAGTTTTTTGCATGGCAGACTTCTTTTACTTGCTAGCCTCACAAAAGAACTTATGGGTATCATCGCTGGCGTGAAGCTTACTGCAACTGTGAATTGTAAATTCACCTATTAGGGTTTATCATGTAGTTAATTAAGTATTATCCGGATGGCCAATTTCGTTCCACCTTAGGTCAAGGATTATGGGTATTCCCTTAAATTTTGTTGTTTACTTTTCAACAACCGCAACACCATCATGACCTACGATATTATATTATTGACACTGTAAAGCACTATTTTGACAGACATTTTTCACAATGAGCTTGATATTGGCTAACATATCGGGTCTCAGCATTAACTTATATTCTTGGATGTTCTATATAGGGTCCTAACATTAATTTATATTCTCGGATGTTCCCATTAATGGCCATTTTTCATTTCCTTAGGTATAAAACTTTGAAAGGGCTCATCTTCAAAGATTAGTGATAACTATTATTGTATGTGAATTTTACCAAGTGGAGGTACTCTTCCCATTTACTTGTTTTCTATATGACATACTTTCTTAACATACCTTCTAGCACTTAGTTTACTTGCTCCGTGTGCCCATCGAGTGATATGCAGTGCTAAATTGAACCTAAGTCCCTAAGCTGATAAAGAGTTTATCGAAAATGTTAATGTGGAATGTACATCTTTGTTAGAGATCATAACCTTTGGAATTTCGTTTAGTCTGAAGATTTTCGCTTGAATATGTTCCACAATTTGTGGAGTGTTATATATAAATTGAATAAGAATTAAATGGGCTACTTTAATCAACTTATCTACTACCACCATGAATGAATCATTATGTTTCTTGGTTTTAGGAAAGACTGTTATAAAATCCAGTGTAGTTACTTCCCATTTCCACTGTGGAATGGGTAGCGGGTGAAGCAACACAGTTGGGAGCTTATGTTCATCCTTGACTCGCTAACACTCCAAGAATTTAGCCAAGTACTAAATAATATTTTTTGTCATTCCAGGCTAGAAATATTTTTCCTTTAAGGCAGTGAATAACTTCTAATATCCAGGATGGGCATCATAAGGTCTATTGTGAAATTTATCTAAAATTCTAATAGCTATCTGATTGGGAACATATACTCTCCCCCTAAAGGTCAATAAATTGTCTTTATTTATACCATAAGCATTATGTTGTTCAACATTGTTTACTTGTCAAAAATAGATATTTTAGATCCTTATTCGCAACATCTTTAATCAGATCAAAAAAATTAAATATCGCTCAACTCTACGTAATTTCGTATATGTGATGTGATTTCCTACTTAATGGATTTGCTACATGGTTTTCTTTCCCTTTTAGGTGCTTAATATGGAAACCAAATTCACTTAAAAAGATTTCTACCTAGTTTTGTAGGCATTAAGACTAGGTTGTTTAAATAAACTCGTTAGGCTTCTATGGTTGGTAATTAACACAAACTTCTTACCAAGTAAATAGTGTCTCCATACTTTCAAAGTTTGTATTATCTCAATTAAATTTAAATCATAAGTAGACTAAATTTTCTCGTGATCCTTTAATTTCTAGGATTCATATGCAATTACTTTTCTGCATCAATACTCCTCCCACTCCTTGAATTGCATCAATGCAAATGAAAAAATTATACTCCTCCCACTCCTTGAATTTCATTAATGCAGATGAAAAATTCATTCTCTGGGTCTACAATTTTTAACACTGGAGTTGTGGTTAATAAATGTTTCACTAACTCAAAACTACGTTGACAGTCAACAGTCCAGTTGAAAGCTTTTCCTTTCTTCTGCAAAGAAGTTATAGGGTAAGATATTCTAGAGAATCCCTCAATGAAACGATTGCAATATCCCACTAAACCCATGAAAGATTGAATTTCAACAACATTAGTAAGAACAAGACATTCCATAATAGTTTCATTTTTTTCTGAATCAATAACTACCTCTTCTATAGAAATTATATGTCCTAAATATTGTATATGATCCTTATAAAAATCAAAGTTATTGTATTTGGTGTAAAATTGTTGTTCTTGTAATGTTTTTAAGACTATTTGCAAATTCTTCTTATGTTCCTCCAAATTCTTTGATTATATAAGGATGTCATCAATAAAAATTTGGAGAAGTTTATACAGATAGGGACGAAACAACACTATTCATAAGACTCATGAATGTTGTCGGGGCACTGGCAACGTCAAAGTACAGAACCACAAACTCATAATGACCATAATGGGTCCTGAAGCCTGTTTTAGGAATGTCCTCCTCCCTTACCCTTATCTAATGATACTCGAATAACAAATCTATCTTAGAAAACACTGTAGCCGCTTTGAATTGATTGAGAAAATCATTGATTCTTGGCAAAGAATATATATTCTTAATAATCAGTTTATTAAGTTGTATAGAATCTATGCATAGTCTCATAGTATTGTCATTCTTCTTAACAAACAAGACATGTGCTCCCCACAGAGATACACTTGGGTGAATGTAACCTTTATCAAATAATTCTTGTAGCTGCATCTTTAAATCAATTAACTCAGGAATACTCATTCAATAAGGTGTTTTAGACATAGTTGAAACCCATAGAATTAGTTCTATGGTAAAATCTATGTCTCGCTTTGGAGGTAGCCCTAGAATTTCTTCTCGAAACACATCATCAAAGTCTTGAATAATTGACAAATTTTCTAAGGAGGTTGACTTATATTTTGAATAAGTGAAACCCACTTGAACTGCATATATTTGAAATCCTTTCCTAATACACTTACCTAACTGAGAGGTGGTAATTGGTCACAATTTTATAGGTCTTCGTACCCCATGAATTTCTTGTTTGACACCCTCCTTAATAAGCTAACTAATAGTTTTATCCTTGCATTTCACTAAATACAAGTGTCTTTCCGACCAGTCCATACTGATTAGAACATCATAATACCATAAAGGTAACACATTCATATTCACATTGATTAACTGACTTGATATCTCAATGGGGAAGTCATCTAATCTAGCTATCACCCTTAATTTTTCCCCAGTGGCCAATTGTACCAATAAAGTATTTTTAAATTTACAAGTTTTCACGTGACACATTTCCACAATTTTAGGACTAATATAACTTAAATTGGCTCCCGAGTCTATCGAAATTGACACAACATGGTTATGCATATTACCTTCAAATTTTATCATAATAGGTTGGTATTTGGTTTGATGATTTTCCAAAGAATCATTCATCTTAAGTATACTTCTAGCCACCTCACTCACTGTGGAATCAACTTATATATTGGTAGTTGGCTTCATTCTAGTTCGATGAGAGAACTTTTTATAATAATGAGGCTCCCCACAACCCCAACACTATAACGATGGTCTGTAGGATTGTATATCTTCTGCTTTACTAGACACTTCTGTCTACTTCGATTCATTTTGCGCTCTGAATTTTTGTTGATTTTTCCAAGGAGGTTTGTTGTGTTGGTTTATGGGTAGATTCCTAGCATTTCCACTTTTTCTATTTTTGATTTTCTGGAATTTTTTTTGTCATTTTTTATTAGACCAACTCTTGCTTCCTTCCTCCTTTTGTTTCATCAATTGATAACAAATTCATGCCTTCCATATATCTTCATCCATAGTTTTAGGATTGTCAAACTCCAAATTCTCTTTCGTAAATGCTGGTAGGTTGCTCATGAAGTGTTGTACCTTGGCCTTCTCCTCTTGAATGTAAGGTACATACCTCAACAGGGATGTGAACGTAGCCACAAACTCATCCATAGAGGGTTTTCATAATCGGAGGTCGTGGAATTCCTTCACCTTATCATCATAAGATCACTCAATTAATTGGTTTTATTTAAAGTATTTTTGAAAGTCCCCCCAAGTCACCCCCTGCTTGTCAATTAGATCAACTATTGGAATTAAGGAATTGTTGAGAAGGGAGGGTGAATTAGTAATTTAAGAAACTATTATTTTGATTTTATTATTGTGCTTATAGTTCCTTCTTATGTTCTTTCGTATGTGAAAGCATTCATTCATAATCAAGCAATAAATCATATAAACTTTCAGAACACATACTCAAACAACAATCTCATGATCAACGTGCATTTGACAGTGTTTTCATGTGGAAGCCTAGAGGGAAAAACCACCAATTTGTTGTTTTTTATGATGTAATTTAAGCACAAACTTAATTACATTTGTTTGTTTGTGGGCACCCACTCACAGGAGACACCAACCCCCTTTTGTTTAGCAAGCACAAACTAGCCAAGAGGCACCAACCTCTTTTTTTAGCAAGCACCAACTTGCCAAGAGGCAACAACTTCTTTTGTTTAGCAAGCACCGAATTTCCTAGATGCACCAACCTCTTTTGTTTAGCAAGCACCAAATTGCCTAGAGGCACCAACCTCTCACTACCACTGTTTTACTATTTCATACAATTTTCATACTGAAAACAAAGGCATACAGATTACAAGTAAAATAACAACTTAATGGCTCTCTACACATTCAACTTTTTCACTCTTCTTTCTAACCCAATGCAAAACTTTCTCTATGCTCTACTTTCTCTACTCGGGGCTCTCCATTGTTTCACCACAACACTACTCTTGCAACACTCTACTCTATGCTTTTCTTTCTTTTCTCTGGGCTCTCCACTGTTTCACCATAACACTACCCTTGCAACACTCTGCTCCATTCACAGCTCCTTGCTTTTCTCTCTCGCAATTATGATCCCACACCCCCATAAGCTCAATGGAGGTTCACAATTTTGTTCATGTGCTTCTCTTGGCTCGATGTAGTCGTTGTCACCATAAATTATTCCCTCGCATGTACCCCAAGAATGGAACCCCATTATTTTGTTGATTTACACAAACTCAAATTTAGTCATTTCATTAAAATCATAAAGATGCGCAACGATCACTTCTCTGTCATACAACTAACTCTCCATGTTGTGTATTAACTCTCAATCCTCCTTACATATTTCACAGAGGATCCCCATACTTCTTTATGGTTCACAGAGATCTTCCTATACATCGTCATGGAGTATTTGTTTTGTATTTATTTACAGTTCTTGCATGAGAGGTCTTGGACAATCAACATTACAATTTTGCATTCAAAAACACAATTGTTGATTCATACATATTAATGGCACCATGTACCATCATATCAAATATTTTCATCGCAGTGATGTGTAGTGGTGTAACAATATGAAATAACCAATTTCCAACCTCCGATAAAGTCTAACCCCTTTTGCATCAGATGCATGCTCTATCTCCACCATATGACTTGGTTCAATGACTGAGTGCCAACCATATTGGAGCCCCCTATATCGGTGGTTTTAATTTGTGGCCAATGTGTCAGCAACCACAAATCTGTGATCACCGATCTCCGATTTTCAAGCTCCTTCCGCTCAGCCCGTACCACACAGTTCTCACCATAGGACTGAGGTCGATGACCAGGGGCTTGGCCTTAAGTTACTAAGTCTTTCAGCACTCTACCAAGGGCCTTTGGTTCTCTTATAAAGTGTCCAGCCCTTGGTTTCTTGTCTTTCCTCTAGACCATGTGCTTACCACATCGAAGCCCTTTATTGGCGATTTCCACTTTGTGACAATGTGTTATCCATCACAAATTGACAATCACTGATTGTTGATTGACCCCTTTGTTCAGACCTAGCCCTTCGTTCCCTTAAGCCTTTGCGACCACTTTCTATCTTGCATCCCTGTGAAATTTAATTGTGGTACATGAGACAACCATTTAAAACCTTTGATTGCCAATTTCCGAAGTGACATCATCTCATGCCAAGTGGCATCTTCTAACCACTGACACATTTCACTTAGATATGGCCCATTAGGCCATCCACAAACACTAAAACATCCTACCACGTGTCCCTCCATACTGTGATGTCATGTTGACATAAGCGGCCATGTGTCCTTTATCATAACCAATCAAATCCTACCACTTGTCCTCATCGAAGCTCCTTCGATGCTGCCTTTTGTTCTTATTGGAGCCAACCAGATGCTTCCCCGTGTCTTGCCTAGAGGAGAGAGAAAGAGGCCTCGCCTACTCTGATTTATCACCAAATTTATTTTTATTTTCCTTTTTGGCCTCCCAACAATTTAACTTAGAATGCACAATCCCGACTTATCCCCTGATATTGTGATACCTCTCGCATGAAGGATTTTTGATATGAAATTCATCGAGGTCTTCAATATGCGATTCACTAGGACCTCCGATTACGATTCGCCGAGACCTCCGATTTACAGGACTTTCGATCTGCAAGACTTTCAATCTGTGAGACCTTTGATGCTCTAATACTCCTCACTACATAAGGCCCGAATCATTGTGAACTTTAGCAAGCCATATCTCTCGAACCACAATTCTATTTCTAGACTTTCACATACAGTTGGAAACCTCTTCTAGAGCACTTTCTATTGAAAGGAGTCTGATTAGCCACTAAGCCCATGTTCTACCTCAAAAGATGGCTCCAAAGTCTCTACCTAGCTGGAATCACAACCACCAAGGCATGAAGCCCCATTATTAGGTTGAGCCTAGTTTGAAATCAATGCCAATACATACATAGCTAGCCATCTTAATACCATCAAATATCAAACAATATCCCCCTTTGGCATTGTTGACAAAACTACAGACTCCCCCTCATCTTGGCATGGTATGTTATGATGCCAAATTTCTCCCCCTTTGACATCAGTGGTAAAGAAAACTTCACTTTCACTCCCCCTGAACCAATGCAGGCTACTATGCCATGAGTTCCTCATGCTAAGTAGCTTCCACCTCCTACCAAAATGAAGTCATTTAGAGGGAGGAGTCACAACTCCTATCTACTGCCTGAGATAGTCAAATGGTTCTCTTGCAAGTGGCTTGGTAAAGATATCTACTAGCTTCTCTTTAGTGGGAACATATACAAGTTTAACAATATTGGTTGCAACTTGTTCCCTCAAGAAATGATACTTGATAGGAATGTTCTTGGTTTTTTAATGTATGACTGGATTTTTTGAGATGTTTATTGCACTAGTGTTGTCACACATTATTGGAATGTGATTAGGAAACTTTACTTGTATATACTTTAAGGTTCACTTCATCCATAGAATCTGTGTACAACAAGTCACAATAGCAATATATTATGCTTCATCAGTTAATAGAGAGATGGAGCCATGCTTCTTTCTAACCCACGATACCAAGCAGTCACCCAAAAGGAAAGTTACACCAGAGGTACTCTTCATGTCATATAGACTTCCAACCTAATCTGCATCTATGTAGGCCTTCAGATTGAAGTATTTACTCATGGGATTCCAAATCCCATACTCTGTTGTACCTTGAAAATATTTGAAAATCCTCTTTATAACCACCACATGACTTTCTCGTGTACATACTTGAAATCTTGCCACAATTTCCACTGCTTGCATGATATTTGACCTTGAAGCTATCAAATACAGTAAGCTTCCTATCATTGATCTATATTCAGTATGATTTACCTGTGGCGATGCATCTTCCTTGCACATTTTACAACTTGTAGTCATGGGTGTGCTGACAGGTTTGAAGTCCTCCATTCCAAAATTATTCAAAGTTTCCTTGAGGTATTTGGATTGAGATATAAAAACTCCTCGTGGGGACTGAGTGATTTGCAGACCCAAGAAGAAGGATATCTCACCAATCATGGACATTTCAAACTCTATTTGCATATAGTTTACAAATCGATGCCCCAACTGCTCCACATCATTTCCAAATATGATGTCATCAACATACACAAACACTATTAATAGATTATCATCTTCACATTTTACATAGAGATTGTTGTCAACTGAGCCTTTCTTAAAACCTTATTGCTAGAGATAATTATCCATCTTTTCATACCAGCATTTAGGGTCTTGTTTCAAACAATACATAGCCTTCTTTAATTTGCATGATTTGTATTTCCAACAAGTCTCCTTCTGGTCTGGGCACCCTCTCTTTGATCTCCAAGAATCTGAATCTCAAGGTATTCCTTTTGCACATATCTAGAAGGAATTTTTGGCCTTGAAGATGTCCTTGATTCCTCACCTTCATTGTCTAAATTTGTTTCATTCAGATCTAAGTCCCTCAACTCTGAACTCTCTACATCATCTGAATCCAAGTTACTTTCAGAGGATTCAGGTTGTGAGCTTACTTCATCAATCACTATTTCAATGTCATCTTTGTTGGGTTGTGTTATATTCTTTCCACAACTAGCCCATCTAGTCAATCGGGGTGTTAGAGGGCTGGTGGAGCCCCCCCTTCATTGTGCTAATTGCACAATGAGGGGGTCATAGGGGGGCAGTTAACCCCCCTCTATGGGGTCCAGAGTAGCGCCCTGGGGAAAAAAAAATTTGGACCCTATATTAGGTGTGTGGACTTACCTATGTTTTTGTGCATGGTTTTCGGTCCATGATATTAGATGCTTGAACATGTATATATATGTATTGTAACATTGAAAGGAACATAATGAAAAGTCAAGCTGGTAGACCTGATTTTGGGATCCAGGGGAAATCTCTGTGTATATGTGTTTTATGTGTTATGCTCTCGCATTATTTATTTTCTATGTTTTAGAATTCCTATGTAGGTAATTTCTGTATGGGGTTAAAACCTACATTTGGTATCATAGTTGTTTTGGCTTCAAGGGAACACCTTTGTTTTTGAGAGGTTTCGTTCATGCCTATGGTAGACCTTGCTCAGTGGGAGATCTATGGGATCGATTCTAGTGGTGAAAGAAGATGGTGAGCAGTGGAAATATAGAGATCGAGAAATTTAATGGTTAGAGTTTTGAGTTATGGAAACTCAAGATGGAGGGTCTGTTGGTAGATAAATATTAGTGGATCACAGTAGATCCAGGTACTAAACCAATGGGAGTGTCCGATGAAGAATGGAAGAAGTTGGATTAGAAGGCAAAACAAGTCTCCTTTTGGTCTGGGAAACCTTTCTTTGATCTCCAAGAATATGACTCTCAGGTTATTCCTTTTGCACATATCTAGAAGGCATTTTTGGCCTTGAGGATGTCCTTTCTTCCTCACCTTGACTGTATAAATTTGTTTCATTCATATCTACATCCCTCAACTCTAAACTCTCTTCATCATCTAAGTCCAAATTACTTTCGAAGGGTTCAGGTTGTGAGCATACTTCATCAACCACTATTTCAATGTCGTCTTCTATCTTCCTTGTCCTCTTGTTGTAGCATTTGTGCCCTTTGCTTTGAATATAGTATGCAAGTGGTATTCCTTCATAGGCACATGAGTTAAGCTTCCAAACGTTCTTTTCGTTTCTTTTAATGAAGCACTTGCACCAAAACACCTTAAGGTGTTTAACTGATGCAGGTCTACCCTTCCATAATTCATATGACATTTTGTCAATGTCAGGCCCGAGATAAGTTCTATTTGAAAAGTATACTGCTACCTAAGTTACATCTCCTAAACAATGGTGAGCCACTCATGCTTCATCTAACATTGCTTTAGCCATTTCCTATATTGTTTGGTTCTTCCTCTCCACAACAACATCTTGCTAAGGATTTTTTGCCACTAAGAACTTCCTTCTAATGCCTTGCTCTTCACAAAATTCTTCAAACTCTATTGAGGTGAACTCTCCCCCTCTATCTGATCTCAATCATTTTATATTAATATCTTTCTCACTCTACCTAAGCCTTCAACTTCCTGAAGTGCTCAAATTCTTCCAACTTTTCATTTAGGAGGAGAATCCAAGTAGCCCTTGTGTAATCATCAATGAACAACAGGAAGTACCTTTCTCCTTTTGATATTTTTTTTCTTGTGGGGCCATAGACATCTATGCGAATAAGCTCCATAGGTCTAGATGAGGAGAACTCTTTCATTTTGAAATGAGTCCTAGTCTGGTTGCCAAACAAACATGACTTGCAGATGGTGTTATCACGCCTTGACAATCTAGGTAATCTTTTTACTATTCCTATCATGCTTATCCTTATCAAGCTATGAAAATTCATGTGTCCAAGCCTCTTATTGCACAGTCATGCTTCACTGTTTTTTCTCAAGTAACATATGACCCTTGAGTCATCAAACACACAAACATTATTTTGAGTCCTAACTACCTTCCCCACTAGTTTTCCATTTTTTATATTTTGTATCTCATAGTATTTAGATAGAAAGGTCACATCATAGTTGTTGTCACACGTCTGGCTAACACTTAGTAGATTGTGTTTGAGTCCTTCCACATACATCACATTCTGTGTTTTTCTCTTCTGATCAAGATTGAACACTCCTTTTCCTTTGATTCTTACTGGAGCATTGAGCCAAAGGTGACATTTCCTCCTCTGTCTTTTTATTTTAGTGACAGAAACTTTCTCTTGTATCCAATCATGTTTTGGAACAACCACTCTCTGCATACCATTTTTTTTCTTTATCATGCACTGATAAGGTGAGCCCACATGGCATGCTCTTTTTGGTCTTTTGGTTCCAGCTTCTATTATTTTTTTGTATGCGATTATGTATGTCAGTTTGAGATTTAGACAAGTATTCAAACCTACTTCTACACTCATTTGCCTTGTGCCCAAAATTATTACATTTAAAACATTCAACTTTTCATTGTAGGGGAGTGAAGGCATTCTAATTCCTAAAAGAAGAATCTCGTGACTTAGCTGTCAGATGTGAACTAGACATGATATTTTCATCTCTTTGAACTTTGACACTTCTACAATTAATATCTTTGTGTCAAAATATATGACACTTGTAGCAGTGACCATAAAATAAGTAGGTAAGCCTATTGTCAGAAACATTATGAGGTTTAGCAAAGAAATAACTTTGTAGACTGTCTGTTTGACTCATCCTCCATTGGCAGTCTCCTATTTGTTCGACTGCTCTTTTGTCTTCATGAACTCTTTCATAATTATTCTTCCTATGACTTTGTGGTTCTTCAACTCCTGTGGACTTGAATTCTATCTTATTCTTCTCAATAGAATATTCTTGTTCCTTTGAGTAACCTAGTTTAGTTATTATTCCTAAGGGCCTTTCACAACTCTGAATATGGTTTAGTCTTCTAGTCCCTTCAACAAATCTCTCACTTAGACCCTTCTTGCTCTTTTCTTTCTCAAGGTCAGTTCTTAGAGAAACCACCTCTGCTTCAAGATACTGGAAGTTTTCTTCTGATTCTTGAATCATCTCTTGAAGTACCTCTTATTTTCGTCTTACTTCCTTTAGCTCAACCTTTAAAAGTAAAACATCATCTTTGCATATTTTTGAGGTCATTTCCCTTTTCAACTTGAGAAACTCTTATTACAGCTACTTATTCTCCTCTTCTAGCTTCTCATGATTTCCTTGTTCTCCTTTCAGCAGAAGAGTGATACTATCCTTGCACTTGATAGCCTCTTCAAGTTTTTCTTTCTGTTATGAAAACTCCTCATTATCTGAGTTATACATTGATTCTTCTGCACACTGCAATTGTTCCTTCAACTGCTTTTTTTTCTTCCTTTCTTTCTTCAACTCATCAAGGGCACTAATGAGTTCTCCCTCAAGGTCTACCACTCCTTCCTCTTCTTCCTCTTTAGAGTGCATAAGACCCTATTTCTTGGATTCTGTTTCGAGGGTCATAAGAAGATACTGGTTTGACTCATTTTTTGATGATTCTTCACAGTTTGATTCTGGGTCCAAACTATCCTCTTTGGAATAGAA
The DNA here is from genome assembly GCA_031772625.1 of Pinus tabuliformis. Classification (NCBI taxonomy): domain Eukaryota; kingdom Viridiplantae; phylum Streptophyta; class Pinopsida; order Pinales; family Pinaceae; genus Pinus; species Pinus tabuliformis. The sequence goes on along the minus strand of CM062808.1, from coordinate 269,191,978 downwards.
CACCTTCTTCTTGTTGGGTTTCTTCTTCTAAAATGTCTGAGACTTAATTTATAAAATTCAGACCTTATTCTCTTTTAGTCCCCTCTTTTTAAGGTAATTTGGAAGAGAAATGTCCAACTCTTCCATAGTCGAAACACTTAAAGGGAAACTTTGCTTTATATTTTCCAGAGCCTTGCATCAGCTTTCTGGCTAGTTGGGGCAGATCCTGATCAGATTCACTACTAGAGAAGTCTTCATGAACTCTATGTTCCTTTCCCTTATTGGATACTTTGAATGTAGCTTATTTTGGTTCATATTTCTCCATTCCTACTCCCATCTCATAGGCTGTGAGAGCACCATGTAGCTGATCCATCTTAAGATCCTTTAGGTTGACCATTTCTTCTATCACTTAGATTTTGGTGTTAAATCTCATGGGTAGAGATCTTAATACCTTTTGAATGATCAACTCTTCCTTGAATTCCTCATCAATTCCTCTAATCATATTAAATACTTCATAAAATCTATGAAGTACTCAGCTATGCTTTCATTCTCAGTCATCTTCAAGCTTTCAACCTCATTCTAAAAGTCTAAATTTTTTCTTCAATTTGTCATCTCATTCATGACACTGGTTAAGCTTCTCCCACATATCATAATCAGACTTACAATGCATAACCTTCACAAGTTATCACTGACTAAGACCAACAAGAATGGCATGCTTGGCTTTACAATTGCTTAGATTCATTTTCTTATGATCTACATTTGTGGGGGGAATATTTGGGACACTTAAATTTACTAGTACTGAGGTCCAAACATCTACCGCAAGGGACATAATATACGCCTCCATTCTTACTTTGCAAAAAGGCATAATTGGATCCATCAAAGACCGGTACCCTACTCAAGAAAAGTTTTTGACTCTCTTTATTCTTTATTATTCATCATTCCTAAGTATCTACCTTCCAGTGGTTAAACTGTTACTGAAGGAACTTTGCTCTGATACCAATTGTTGGAATTAAGTAATTACTTGGGGGGGGGGGGGGGGGGGGTTCAAAAAGTAATTTAAGAAACTCTTAATTTTCTTTTATTACTATTCTTATAGTTTCTTCTTATGTTATTTCATATGTGAAAGCATTCATTCATGAAGCAGTAAATATTGTAAACTTTCAAAACACATACTCAAACAAAAATCTCATGATCATCATACATTTGACACAGTGTTTTCATGTGGAACCCTAGAGGGAAAAACTCACCAATTTGTTGTTTGTTTTATGATGTAATTTAAGCACCAACTTAATTGCATATGTTTGTTTGTGAGAGCCCACTCACTAGAGGAACTAACCCCCATTTATTTAGAAAGCACCAACTTGCTAAGAGGCACCAACCTCTTTTGTTTAGCAAGCACCAACTTTCCAAGAGGCACCAACCTCTTTTGTTTAGCAAGAACCAACTTTCCTAGAGGCACCAACCTATTTTGTTTAAAAAGAATCAACTTTCCTAGAGGCACCAGCCTATTTTGTGTGCAGGCACCAACCTGTCACTACCACTCTTTTGCTATTTCATACAATTTTCATACTGAAAACATAGGCATAGAAATTACAAGTAAAATACCAACTTAATGGTTGTCTGTATATTCAACTTCTTCACTTTGATTTTTGAACACTTATGAGAATCTTCCTCTTTTTTCCCACTACAACACTTGCTCTCTGCTCTACTTTATTTGTACAAGGCTCTCCACTATTTCACCACAAAACTACCCTTGCAACACTCTACTCTATTCTTTGCTTTCTCTTCTGAGGGCTCTCCACTCTTTCACCACAACACTACCCTTGCAAAACTCTACTCCATTTATAGCTCACTGCACTGCTCTCTCGCAAGTATGCTCCCACACCTTGATTAGCTTAATGAAGGTTCACAATTTCCTCTAGACCGTGCGCTTACTATATCGGAGCCCCTTATCAGTGATTTCTAGTTTGTGACAATGTGTTTTCCATTAAAAATCAGCGTTTGTCAATTGCCGATTGGCCCATCTATTTAGCCCTAGCCCTTGTTTCCCTTAAGTCTTCATGACCACCTATTATCCTGCATCCCAACAAAATTTCATTGTGGCACATGAGCCAACCATTGCAAACCTCATATCGTTAATTATCAAATTGATGTCATCTCATGCCACGTGAAATATTCTGACCAATGACATGTGTCACTCATATATGGCCCATTAGGCTAGCCATAAACACCAAAACATCCTACCACATGTCCCTTCATACCATGATTTCATGATGATGCACATGGGCATGTGTCCCTTATCGAAACCAATTAGATGCTTCCACTTGTCCTCATTGGAGCTCCTCTGATGTTGCATTTTCTCCTTATTCGAGACAACTGAATGCCTCCACGTGTCCTTCCTAGAGGAGAGAGAAAGAGGCCTTGCCTACTCTAGTTTTTCACCAAATTCCTTTGTATTTTCCTTTTTGGCCTCCTTGACAATTTAACAAAGAATGCATAGTCTCATCTTATCCCCTGATAGTGCAAGACCTTCGACATGCAGGACCATTGATATGCATTCGTTAGGGCCTCCAATATGTGATTTGTCAGGACCTCTGATTAGCTGGGATCTCCAGTTGGTCGAGACCTTAGATTTTGATATGCCAAGACCTCCGATTTGTGGGACTTCTGATCTACGGGACTTCTGATCTGTGGGACATCTGATGCTTCGATATTCCTCATCACACAAGGCCTGAATCACCCTGAACTTCAGTAGGCCATATCTCTCGAACCACAATTCCATTTATGGACTTCCACATATCGTTGGAAAGCTCTTCCAGGGCACTTTCTAGTGAAAGGATTCTAATTGGCCACTAATCCCATGTTATACCTCAAAACATGGCTCCAAAGTCTCTACCTAGCTGGAATCACAACCACCAAGGCATGATGCCCCATCATCAGGCTAAGCCTTATTTTACATCAATGCCAACACTTACACAACTAACTAACTTCATACCAACAAATGTCCAACATGTACAACCTTAGCCTCTTACCACCATAACATATACTTCCCTTGATGATAAATTTCTAATATCACCTTTAAGTTACCATCATATTCATAGATTTGGAAGTATTTATTCATGTTAATCAAACCAGGCTTCAATGCCTTCTTCCACTTCCCCGTTAAAAGTCAAGGGTTTAATTTTCTTGAACACCCCTTTTAGTTTAGTTTTTTGTTTATTGTTTTTCTTAGGAATTGAGGCATTATCAGATTCCTCTATAGCTTCAACTTTGTTCCCTTGTAGTCTCATATTTTGACTATCGACTGACATATTTTCACCTCCCTTCCTTTGTTCCTCATCTTTGTCTTCATTGTCAGTGTTATACGAGATTTGTGATTGCAGACAAAAGTATCTCCCATAGGTTGGTGGCTAACCTAGAACAACAAAGAGACAAGGAACTCAATGCTTTTCCTTAAAGTAAATAGATGATGGAGTGAAGCATATGTTGAATCCTTCACAAAATTTTCTCCTTCTTTAGCTTGGAAGCTCCAATTCTAGCTATGAAAAAAATTAGAACCTGCAACGTGAGATAACATAATCCAAGAAACTACAAGATCTATGCATTATCATCTACATGAAATAACAACATCATAAATACAAAAACAATGAATTCTTTGCATTAATATTAATGGAAGGAGATTACAACCATAAGTAGCAGTTGATATTGTAGAGGAGATCCCCCAAGTTGTTGACGTGTGCTTTCCTTGTCACAATATGCACCTCCAATCACACTAAATGCATGAGATGATGACCATTCACTATGGCAACATAAGGGGAAAATCACTCTACAAAATCTAACCCCCAACCACATAGAAGGTTGCGAATATATAGAGAAGTGGGGTAAGTTGGGAGGTCTTATCTAATTACCAATCAAAGGTAAGAGATCCACATTTGATGGATGGATAGGATGAAAGGATAAGTGGTTCCAAGGTAGGGAAGGATAGGATCTGAACATTTCTTCTAAGGTATGTAGTTGAAACAACTTCTAGAAACTCCTAGAAGGGGAAGCTTCTTGAATCCCGATCATTGTCTCATATTTCTAGAACCAACGCAAGTGCAAAGGGGAGCAACCTATTGGTGACCAATGCAAGTCATAGTGGAGCAACCTATAGGTGAATGCACCCCAATAGGCTTACAGGGAGCGTTGGTCCTCAAACTTGCTCAGATGATGTAGCTTACAGTTGAAATTCTAAGGGTTGAAGGGAAAATTCTTAGGGCTTTATGTAAGATGGTGACAAGGGGGAATAGGATGTTGATTGATCCCATTAGGAGGCACACTGATCAGATGTCAGAAATGGCCTATAATATAATGCCTCCTAAAGTGAAAAATAATAGACGACGACTGATGGCTGAAGTGCTTTACCTTGCAATAATTTAGGATCAAGTACAACTGACGAGATTCATCTGTTACAATACATTTACAACCTGACATGTTTGTTTTCGGAGAGAGGCATACCCATACTCATCTCATAAGATAACATAGCATGTAAAATGATCAAAAGACACTTCCATAGATGCAATTGGTGGACCCATGACTGGATGACTGTCTATATGAGCACGACCATCATACATTGTGATCTTTGTATAAATCCTGAAATTGTAGCTGGGATATCTGAAACTATATCCGGGGTCTTCTATCTCGTTCACATGACCAACTGATGGACAAGTCTAACCATGTGAATCAACTTGCTGGAGGTGAACATGGTAGACACCATCTGCTTACTGACCAATGATGTAAGTCCTTAACATATGCGAGGGAAACCACTAATGATGTTAATGGCTGTCAAGGTACTATAGTACAATTTGTATAGCATGAACAAATGAGTTTATGTCGAACCCCACAAAAAATCTTTCGGTTAAAGGCCATTTATGTAAACATGTTTCCGAGAGCGAGGACACTTACCATTAATGTATGCAAGCACCAAGGTATCGATGGGTGTTTCTACGTCAACTTCTTGGATAATGTGCTGATGTTGACAGGAAGTGGCATGTCGTGGGAGGACCTTGATGTATCCCACATTAATGACACAAAACACATGTCATGATTTAGATATAATGATTAGAATGATCTTGACATAGAAATTGATCAAGAAATGGAGACATGAAATGGAGACATGAAATGAAGGCTTAAGAGTATTGTAGTAGAGATCAACTAAATGACTTCTCTTGAACACACCAGTGACATTGAATGGATTAAGCAACATTGAACCAAAACTGAAATGGAGGCTCTGAAAATAGTATGATAACCAAAAGACAAGAAGATTACCCAACCGAATAGCCATGGAGATGAAGTGGAAGAGTGTCGTTTTAAAGAGTGACTCACTGCCATTAGTAAAATGCAATCCCTTGTTTTCCCAATTTCCCCAACCATACTGGTCAATACCTGTTTATTTTTTAACAATCTTGAGGAAGATAGCATATACTTGATCTGTAATTTCATCCTTTGGATAAATCCATTCGATTATATTTAACGAACCCTAAGAAGGAGTGGTTCGACCCCATCATGATCGACGAGTCCATCGTTGTTTGATGTTTTAAAAAGTCCAGCAAAGGTAAAGCTTTACATCTTTTTCATGTTTAGAGAGTTTGAAAAGGAGGTGAAAAAGAAAAATCTGAATGTCCCTTTTTTTAGGTAGTCCCTTAGGTCTGAAAAGGTAGACAATAATACCAAAGTGAACCTCTTAGCCATGTTCAACTAAGGTATTCCTTTTTTGTAAGTAGTCTATTTCGGAAAAGGGTTAAAATTATACTGAGTAAACATCTTTTCATTTACTTTTACAAGTTCAAAAAGACAAGTGATCGGTAATATTTTCATTTTTTAGGAGTCTGGAAAGAGTTAAAAGAGGACTCTAGGGGGGTTCATTTTTCGTAGGTTTAAAGAGCTCGGAAAGAGATAAAAGTATACCCTGTGGTCAAAGAAACTTTTTAAACATAGTGAAAACCTTCTAAGAGTTGTCATCCAACTAAAAACACCACACGAAGGATTAAACATACCTGTTTGATAGTAAAAATGAAGCATATCTAGGTCAAAATACTAAAAATGAATTAAATAATGAGAAAATGACCATAAAAATTAAAAATGACTTACCATTTTTACCATTTCACATTTTAACTTCACCGGTGAGTATTTGGAGACCTTTTTCCCTCAATCTTCTGCACCTCATTGCGGCCAATCTAGGGAACCATTTCTAGTGTCATTGCTTCCAAGTAGGAACCAAAACCTTTTTCTGTCTTTCCAAGGTTAATTTTTGTGTTTCATGCAAAAATTGCAACGTTTTGAGGCCCGGGGGTTCATAAAAAATACCTTGGGACTAACGCACCCCCCTGTGTCAAAAACTGTGTTTCACTTAGGTAGAAAAACACTGCAGGAAAAGGTGCAATGCTCTGGTAAACACTACTAGGGTGTATTTGGGTGCATTTCTTTAAGATTTCTTTTAGTTTTTCCTCAAATTTTGTCAAGTTTTTGGCATGGGAAAGAGCCTAATGGATTCCTTTTTGATGTTTCATGTAACCATTAACACAAAATGGCATTCATTTGGAGAGAAAGAGAACATGAGGAACAAGACCTGAATGCCAAAAACACCCTGCTACCATCCAGTTGGTCAAAAACTTGTGGGTTATTGAAATTATTTTGGCTTCATGGTAAGAGGAAACAGATGGAGTTGTTGAAATAGCTTGTCCACTCATGGGATATTTTGGCACAAGCGTTTAGGTTTGGGGATAATCTATTGCAGATACAAGTAGAGGATATTTACATTTTAACATGATTATAAAAGCGAGGTGCCCCCATCTCTCTTCTAGGTGGAAGAAGTGGTGGTGAGATAGTGAAAGACTATATCGCTACCTATTATATACCTCGAGCCCTTCCTACTAGGGATGAAAATATCAGTATAAAGCATGTGACCCAATTACCTTTGAGAACTATTTTGTTTAGTATTGCAATATTGGAAGGCAACTCAACACTACATGTAGCAAGAAAATCATACATACAATAGGGGATAGAGTGTCTAGAGTCAACAATATTCAACTAGAGTGAGGGTATCTTGATCAATTTGAAGAAACAAATTACTAAAGAAAAGGAGGGGAAGTTAAAAAACTTCGACTATGAGGTGATATTAGTCTCTTTTGCTCTAGATAGGTACCATTACTGCAGCCTCAACAGATTGTACTTGAGCCCATCAATCTAAGGACCCCATGGATGAGGATGTGGATAGACCACCTAAGCCGACATGCAGGCCCATCAAGGATTAATGTTTTACCAACCTTCTTTGGGTGGTTGCACAAACATTTCGTCATTATTGATGATTATCCTTATAGAGGGATGGATTTTCATGATGATCCTGAGCTCAAGTTTCCTGAGGGTGAGACATTGGATGCTTTAGGTAAGATACTTTGATCATTAATTTTTTGAAAGTTTTACAATTTTTTTGTGGTTTTTGAAGTTCTCGAGACTAAACTATTTGATGTTTTTGTGAAGATATTTGACCTGTTCGACTAGTAGGTGCTACATATCTCCATTGTAAAAAGAGACAGCCATAGGAGAAGGTAGTGGAACCAGTACAGGTTGCTACAATAGGACAAGATGCGCTACAAGATCTTGTGGTAGCTAAGATCCTATGAGAGGTGGAGCGCCACATGGAAGGACTAACACATGGGATTGATGAGACCATGGTCGATCAACTTCCATTGCGACTTCAGCGACACACAATCAGAGTGTCTAGTTATACTTGCGTGAAATAGCTCGTGCAATGTCGTTTTGTCATGAGCACCACTGATTTGTCTACTTAGATGTTTTTAATATAGTTTTTATATGGGAGATGTAGGCATATGTTTCTTAGGGCACACATTTTGTAAAACCAAACTTAATATATATATATATATATATATATATATATATATTTAATCAGTGTTTCCTAGTTCCTATTCTGATTTCAATATGATGTGATGTGAATTGAAAGTTATTTACATTTTTTGAAAATGTCAATCTAAAATAAAATTAGCTAGGGCATATTTTAATATATTACGATTTCTAGAAATATGTTCATTGTGTATGAAATCGAAATGTCAAAATGTCTTTCTAGAAGACACACTAAGAAGACGCACTCTCAAAAACATGTGAAGGATGGCGAGATTTCTCACTGAATAAATTTTACCGAGTTGTAGTACTACGAGTTGTGACTTAAGCCTGATGACTATATGGATAATACCATGTGAAATAGCATCAGATAGTAGCTCAACCATTGTGCTATACTGAGCGATGTTTTTAGTAGTGACCAATACAAATCCCTTAGATGCTCACTAGCTCACCATTTGGAGCAATGATAGCCCATGTCGCGGAGGGTAGGTCCCAAGTACTACGACTAACACCATCGGTATAACCAATATACGTTTTGAGAGAGGTTGACATTTGCAATCCAAAAGTAAAAATAATCAACAAAAACCATGGGAAACTTTGAAAAACACACTACAAACACAGTCAACACACATATAGACAGTATGTACACAGTGTACTATGCATGGGATGAAGCACAATATTTTTGAGGTACAACCAATTTCTAGGCTACGCTAGTGGAACTCCATCAAGGTCTACTAATTCATAAGCCCATTTTTCAAGGAAATGCTTGACAATGTATGGGCCCAGCCACATGGGCTGGAACTTTCCTGGACCTAAATTTCCGACCACCTAGTCATACAAGAGAACCAGATCTCCTACCAATAAGACTCTAGGCTTGACACTTTTGTCATATTGCGCTTTGATGCATCTTTTATGAGCTTCATTTGCTAACACAACATCATGTAGAGTTTCATTTAAACGATTTAAATCTAAAATATGCTCCTCTGTGGAAGTAGTAGGAAGAAGCTCAATAGCTAGTTTTAGCGATGGAATTTCACACTCGATGGGGAGGATCGCTTCCATACCATACACCAATTGGAATGGTGTGAATCTAGTAGCAGTCCTAACAGAGGTTTGGTATTCTCACAAGGTAGCAAAAAGAGGCAAGTTCAAGTCATTTTGTGGATCCTTATCATGCGTTGATGGAGAGTTTTAAGAACTTTGTTGGTCACCTCAACTTGTCCGTTAGCTTGAGGATATTCGGGAGCAGAATTTTCATGTGAAAGTCCCAATTTGGAAGCTAATTTGATCATTTAATGATTCTAAAAATGCTTCCTGTGATCTGTAGCTATTGCTTGTGGAACACCAAGCCTAGTAATCACGTGGTTGAAGAAAATGTATGTAGTTGTTTCGTCAATGTTGTTAAATGTAGGCATCGATTCAACCCACTTGGTAAAGTAGTCAACGACAAAAATAATATAGCCATGCTCCTTGATCGAATGAGGGTTACATGTCATAAAGTCAATACCCCATTTTGCAAAGGGACCAATGGATGCAACATAGTAGGTGGACTACAAATTTTAGGATCATAGATTTGGCATGCATGACATTTATGGACTAGGACGATACAGTCACAGAAAATGGTGGGCCAAAAGTAACTAACACGTAAGATCTTTTGTGTGGTAGTGTAACTAGATAAGTGTGCATCGCATGCCCCTGAGTGGAATTAATTGAGTACTTTCTTGGCCTCCTCAAGAGTGAGGCACCTCTGTGAAATCGTATCGATACCACGATGGTAAAGAGTGTCACCGATAATTACATAATTTTGGGATTGGTATCAGATACATCGCTTCTCAGAGATAGAGGTATTAGGTAAGAAATTCTGGGTCTGCAAATAGATCAAAAAATGTCGATACCATGGGTCAGATGATGATATCAAAAACAATGAATGAACTAGTATGGAATATTCAAGTGTAGATTCAGCATGAAGGGAAAGGAGATCGCACATTAGGTTGGAAAAAACCAAGGATTTCTTCGACTTGGATTTGATGAATTCCAGGTCAAGTTCTTGGAGAATAATCATCCACTTAGATTATTTGGCCCCCAGGAATTGACATGACAATATATATGTCATAGGGTTATAATTTGAAGTGACCAGAGTTTTCTGAAGAAAGATGTAATGGTGAAATATCTAGACAAATTGAATCACCACCAAAGCTAACTTTTCTACATGAGTATACTAGATCTCAATATCGTTGAGGTTCTAACTCAGATAATAAATGGAATGATCAATCCCCATATCATCTCCCTGGACCAACACCATATCTATAGTAGAGATGGTGGCAGCAAGATACAAGAAATAGTCACGTTGATAGTCAGTGGATATAAGATATATGCTCGAACGAGTACATATTTAAAGGCATCAAAAACTTTCTATGAAGTATCATCCTAATGGAAGGGAATCCCTTTTTCAGTAAGCGAGTAAATCCTTTATTCAGTTCAGCGTAGTAAGGGATGAACCTCCATAGGAAATTAGATTTCCCTTGGATTCTTTGTAACTTAACGAGGGAGGAAGGTGCAGGAAAGTCAACGATTGCTTGGAATTTTAAAGGATCAATACAAATTCCTTGCTTTTAAATGGATAAACCAATGAGTCGAACAAAACCAAAACAGAACACACATTTTTGCCGGTTAATTCGAATGTTATAATGTCTACAATGGAGAAAAATGGTGTGTAAATGTGTGGGGTGATCATCTCGATGCTTGGAGTGAGTAGGGAGATTGTCCAGATAGGGTTACACGATATTCTTGATGTCGTGGAAAGTGTAATCCATCACACGTTGAAACGTAGAACCTGCGTTATTTAAAACAAAAAGAAGATTCCTATAAGGAAAAGTACCCTAGGGACAAATAAATGTGGTTTTAGGTTGGTCTGCCATGAGAATGTTGATTTTATTATAGCTTGAGAATCCATCCATAAATGAATAAATTTTGCAACCAGTGCAGTCATCAATAATCTGGTCAATAAACGAGGTGAGTTTGTCTTTCAGACAAGCTCAATTTATGTCCCGATAATCAACACATACTCTTCATGACAGGGACAACGTTCGATACCCAATCAGTTAAAGGAACAGGGTATATGAAACGAGCCTGAAGAATATTTTTTATTTCAGTTTTTATCCAATAAGCCTTCTTGGGATAGTCCGGATGAAGGCGCTACCAGACGAGTTTGGCATCAAGATAAGTCTTGATTTCATGCATCACTATGTTTGGGTCAATACATAGATTTTTTTTCATATGTCTAGGAAAAGACATCTTTGAAATCATGAAAAATGACTCGATAAATCTCAATTTCAGATGAAGAACAAGATGCTCGGATGTATAAATTTTTTACTATTCCTGGTTTAATTGAAATATCGAGAGGAATGGTTTCTTCTATATTTGAAAGGTTGTTTTGAGAGTTGATCTCATGAATGGAGATGGAATTCATAAAGGATTCAACAAAATTAGGTAGGTATACACCACTGAGATTATCTTCAATGGGATTTGCGAAGGAGGAATGATGATGATGTTCATCCCATGGCGCATCATCTGAAATCATGATCTCAATGATGCTTTCGTTAGTAGAGAATATATGTGAGAACGTATCAAAGGACATGCCATAATCCAGTGATTGATATATGCAATTGATCAAAGAAAAATTATGGGCCACATAGGCTAAATAAATGGCTTCGTAATATTTCTTAATGGGTCTAAGAGACATTCGATCACCAAAAATTTTGATGTCAATCTCATCAGGTACAATCCATGGATCGGCTAGGATCGTAGAGGATGATATCATTTTGATATAAGCAACCGAAGGGGAGGAGCTGGGAAGGAGATGTGGAAGGAGAGGAAAGGTTCCCATAAGCGATGAATCCTTCAATAAACTAACTCTGACATGCTGATAAGAATGTAGGGCTCCCCCTATAAGAGGGACACTTCCAGTGACATTGGAATCAGAGGCGAAAAAGGTGAGTTGATCTATGACCACGATATTGCCTTTATGAGGAAACACAATCATTCGGAAGTAAATTTAAATGATGGAATCCATAGCATAAACCAATGTACATCCCAATAGAATATTATGGTCCAAAGGTCCGCCAATAACTTCTACTTCAACGGAGACATATTTCCCCCTAGTTCCACTTAGAGGGAATTCACAATCCCACAAGGTTTGTATGTCCTTCCATCAAAGGATTTTAATGTGGTGGTTGATGGACTTAGTTGGGTTGAACCAATCACCTTCCAACAAGACAAAGACATGATGCAGGTTGAGGCTCCCTTATCCACAATAGAATGATGAATGTTTTTACAATGGACAACAACTTGAATCATAAAATCTAACTGATCTGGAAGTCGAGGGGTATAGTTTGTATGAGAGAAAACCACTAGGTTGGAATCAGAGGTATCCATACATCTGATAGATGAGAATAAGGCCTTCTTTTAGGTGAGGATGTTTTGCAACACCTCAAGGGTCGACATAGTTGATGGATACTTATTCGGGTCTTCAACTACATTGTAATTTGGTGTGGCTCTCGAATGAGGGTTGAAAGAAAACTTATGGATAACACCCTTCGGAGGCTTGATAATCAATTCCTTAGGAACCAGACATGGAACAAGATCGATGAAGATGGTTATGAACTGGCAAGTTGATCAATAGCCTGACCATTCTTGTGGATTCGCATTACCATAGTCCTTATTCCGAGTGGCCACCATGACATCATATTTCATCTTTGAGGAGGAAAGCATTAAAACTGTTTTAGGGGAAGAGGCATCCCAGGAAACCATATAAGTCTCCTGATTGAGAAACAGGTCAGTCAGCACAGTGGGAGAAGTGGATGATTTAAGAAATTGATTCACTTCAATGTGGTGAGGAAAATCACGTGTAAATTGATCCTCGTCACAAATCAAGAATGGGTATCAAGGCTTCCATTTCTCATCGTAACACGAATTTGTTTGTTTATCCTATAGTGAGAAATATTTCTTCTTCTTACATTTACCTTTATTCTTGCTTCCAATTTGTTGTTGAGAATTTCCTTTATCAATTGAGACGACATTTATCTTTGAAGAAGAAGCTGTACAAGGATGGGATTAAGGATTTAGTGCAGGAGTAGTAAGAGAAATACCAGATGGTTTACTCATTGACTGCAAACTGGCAGAACCAATAATGCCATCGGAAGCATGAGATTCTTTGCCAGGTGAAGGAGGAACATTATTCGAGGGTTTCAGAGAATTTGGTATCTTATCATAGAGTGTGCCCGATTGGGTATAAACTAGATCTAAATATGGACCACAAGTAATAACTTTCTCTTCAGTCACAACTCCACCTTTGGCCACATTTTCTGTTATGGGAGCTAAGTTACAAATATTTGAGAAACCGTTTCACTAACACTTGATTGGGAACATAAGTCTTGACCAACCAATGATGGTGCCTCCACTCGTGAATGTGATACAAAATGTGAGTAGATTATGATTGTTTGAAGTTAGTCAATAGTTTCGTTCCATTTTTGTATCTAATGGGAAATAAGAAACGTGTGAGGAAGGTAATGGCTCAAGTGTTGAATTCATGAAATGATGCTCTAGGTAACTCAATATACCATTTAGTTGCGGTAGCCATAAGCATTCATTCGAAAAGACGAAGTCAAATGGAATCATCATTAAGGGAGTTGGATGAACACCATAGATGATACGTCATAACATGCATCAATGGGTCTTCTCTAGGATTACCATTGAATTTTGGGATATTGGAAGGAAACTTAGTGGGAATAATCAACCACTACCGAAAATGAGTAATGAGGTTGTTAGTAAGCCGAGTTAAATCTAGTAGTTCAAGAGTAGACATAAAAGGTAACTTTTGATTAAAGTCCAGAGGTGGATGACCAAGATATGAGGGGATAGCCTAGGAAACAAGCACTTGCATTCCTAGGTAAGGAAGGTTTTGATAATAAGGAACTTGGTTACTTGAATATGGAGGATTCTGATAGCCATCATACAAGTGAGTTTGTTTCCTAGCATGGTGATAAACCTACTGGAATGCTTGGGTTTGGATTTTCTAGCCTTGAAAAGGCACTTGATGTGATCCATAATGTTTCCTGATAGGGGTTTTCACTGCCCCTGGTACAACTTCGATTGAGACTCTGCAAAATTTTGAATAATTTGACCTACCAAAACTTGAGGAGTACCTTGTGCAAGCAATTGAGAAGGTGAAGGACCTTGTACAGGTTGACTAGTCAGGATCTGGGGAGAACCAAACAACATAGGAATAGGCTGCAAAGTTTGGATCACATGTACTTGAGCTTGTTGAGGTGCTGATGGATAGGTAGGAATTTGTGATGAAGGCGGTACAATTTGAGGATTCAACAATCGATCCCAAAATGAATCAGGTTGAAAGGGTAAAGTAGGATTCCAAAACTAGAAGCCATTCGAGGATAAGGAGGACTATAACTAGGTGGATTACCATATTGTTGTATACCAACAATAATTTGTGCCCCTGCCATGGGAGGAGGGTATGATGGAGGCAAATGTGATCCAGATAGAGGGTACCCAACATAAGGAGGGTTGGGCCATTGAGGTTATCCTTGCCCACTGATATAAGGGATAGCATGCTTCTCTATTGTAGGTGTAATTGGAGGAACATGAGTAGACTATGTGGCACTCATAAGAGAAGTACCAAACAATATTCAAGAATTGGATGACATGGGAGAGGTCTAAGGATTGGAAGCCAAACCATAAAAGGTACCAAATAATGACTGATAGCCAGGTACAACGGACTGACAACCATATAAATGAGTTTCTTGTGATGTTATAAACATAGATGAGGAAGCGACACTTAATGTCTCAACCATAGTGGTTGACATGGGCTGGGAGTTTGAATGAGTTCCAACCATAGTTTGTCACTAGAGGTTCACAGGTAGGCCCAAAAAATCAAGTAAAGGATTGAAGTGATGGAATAGGATTGGTTTGATAAAACTGATGTCCTTCCCAATGAATGGGAGTAGAAGGACGAGGCCCTTCTTGAGGGATCTCTTCAATACTCAGAAGTTCGTGTGGAAGAGGCTCAATGTCAAGCCCAAGATATATTGGTTTTGTCTGAGACAAAGGAAGATAGGAGGAAGGTCCCAAAGAATCAGGTGAAGATGGCTAAGGCTCCTGAGGTTCAATAACCTGAGCAAACAAATTTTCTTACTCAAGGAGATCAGATTCAATTACCTCAAGTAACAATGTTTTAGGGACTTATGTTTCAATTGTGTCACTGTCACCAACAAGAATAGATGTAGTCTCGGGTTCATAACTCAAAGGGACGAATGATTATGGTTGATCAATATTGGGAGGAGGGCCATAAGTAGTTCCCAATATTCCTGATTTGGTATTTTTAGTTCACCTATGCCTTGGACGATGGTTAGGAGTAGCCTCTAGAGGAAGAGGAGGCCTATTTTTAATTCTACGCAAACAATGGGGAGGCAGATTTTTTTCTTCCACCTTGGATAATAGATTTTATTAACACAAAAAGAAATAAATAAAAAAGAGGGTAATCTAGGAATATAGTATTACCAAGCAACTGTGAACCACAATATACACCTTGGAAAACCAAGGACTCAACATATGATAGCTAATCTCCTATAATGTTGTGTTTGATGTACCACGATATGCGAGGAGGTAGACTCGGTTACCTATGGATGGATAGCAACCTATTGGGTCTCCCAAAATATACGCGACGATGTGTGGGAGTGTAGTCCATAGTAGTTTTATTTAATGCATAACCATTTGATGAGAGCATTCCCACATACTTAAGTGCATGGAGCGCAACCAATATAACCGATGGTACATGGAGTACGGTCCTATACACTCACATACGTGGAACGAGATTTCAAACCTGGGATGAAACACTAGAAAACAATGATAACTCCTACATTTGACGACATCGGAACAACTCTCTATCCTAGACCTCTAAATCTGTGTGTTAATGTTACAAATGCTCCTTAGGTTGATTCAATAAATTTTAGTGCTTGTCTTTAATTATGTTTCAGTTTTAAATCTCACCACAAATATCACTTGAATATCCTAAAATTCAGATTTAGCATGAGAAAATAGAAATATTTTCTCTTTCAATGAAAATCTAGCTAAGGAAGGGAAGAAACAATAAATATTCAATAGATAATATGAAGAAAACAAGATGTAAGATGCACTTTCCTTTCTAATGCAACTATTCCTACGCTAATGCACATGCAAAACCCTCAATGCCGGTGAAATTTTTTTCTTTTCACCACACTTAATTTTCAAAATGAAGAAAAATAAGATGCAAATTTTCAATTAATGATTCAATTACACTTTATCAAAATGACGACTAAAACAACAATTCATCCAAGAGACCAACAATCAAACGAAATCAATTTGTAAGCAACTAAATTATAAAAACAAAGAAAAATCAAAATGAATTCTTACCAGAGGCAAAAAACACAAATGTAAACAAAGAGGAGGCTTTAGATAGACCACACGGAACTGAAGACTCATGGAAGCTCAGCTGGAAGTAGGGTGACCAAAGAGAGGCTCAAGAACCAAGGAAAAATTCATGAAGTGGGCTAGGGTGAGGCGTAATGCTCTGTCAATGGCACAGAAGGTGCGTTGGGCATGTGAAAGAGGATTTTGTCCCAAGGATTGCAAAAAAGGCTCAATGAAATCACTTCCTACGTATCTTCTTGGTTGGATGATATAAAAAAGGTATTTCAAGGAGGTAATCAAGCACAATGGCAAGGAAACCACCAAGGGAATACTCTCTTCCCTAGCAGAGTCGCCAATTTGTTATGCATGATTTATGATTGCGAACAAAAGTATCTCCCCTAGGTTGGTGGCTAACCTCGAACAACAGAGAGAAAAGGAACTCAATTATTTTCCTTAAAGTAAATAAATGACGGAGTAAGGCCTACCTAGAATCCTTCACACAATTCGCTCATTCTTTAGCTTGGAAGCTCCAATTCCAGCTCTGAATGCCAAAATTAGAACCTGCACAGTCAAATAACACAAGCCAAGAAACTACGAGATCTATGAAGTATCATCTATGTACTTCATTCAATAGATCAACATGGTATTCAAATAAATGAAATAATAATATCACATATAGGAAAACAATGAATTATTTGCATTAATATAAATGGAAGGAGATTACAACTATAAGTAGCAGTGATTTTGTAGAAGATCTCCTCCAAATTGTTGACTTGGTCTTTTCTTGTCACAATATGCACCTCCAATCACCATAAATGCATGAGATGATGAACACTCGCTACAGTATCATAAGGGCAGAATCACTCTCCGAAAGCCAACCCCCAGTCACATAGAAGGCTGTGAATATATAGAGAAGCAGGGTAAGTTGGGAGTTCTTATCCAATTACCAATCTAAGGTAAGAGATCCACCTTTTATGGAGGGACATTATCAAAGGATAAGTGGTGAAAGCTCGAAAGTAGGGAAGGATAGGATCTGAATGTTTTAACCAAGGTAAGTAGTTGAAACAAATTCTGGAAAATCCTAGAGGGAAGCTTCCGAAATCTCGATCATTCTCCAATATTTCTAAAACCAACGCAAGTGCAAAGGGGAAAACCTACTGGTGACCAATGTAGACCACAGTGGAGTAACTTGTAGGTGAATGCACCCTAGTAGGCTTACACGGAGCGTTGGTCCTCAAACTGGCTCAAATGATGCAATTTAAGGGTTAGGGGATGAAGGGAAAATGCTTAGGGCTTTGTGCAAGATGGTGACAAGGGGGAATAGGATGTTGATTGATCCCATTAGGAAAAAATGGCCTATACCAATCGGGGCTGGGTATGAAATTTCCATGGTTCTGGTGATTAGAAAGACTTTTCATTATTCATTCTCAGTCTTCTGTTAGCCTCTCATTGTATGCCCATAGACTATCCATTTTAGTCTTTAACTACTAAACATTTTCTAACAGCATAGCAGTGGGATTTTGGTGTCCTCCATCCAGTTGGACCCACGTCTCTAGATTGAATCCTAATATAGGTATGGAGCCAGATTCTATAGATGGCCTTATTGGTTGTGTACTTCCATCTCCTCTCCTCGTTTTACTTCCTCTATGATCACTCTATATATATCTATATATATATATATATATAGATAGATAGATATAGATATAGATATATATACCAGTTTCCCAAATAAGCCACAATATTGCAACATGTTCACTCTAATACCACTATAACATGTATCACATCCAAACCATAAAACAAAGAAAATAAACTTTTAATTTATTTATTTTTCCTTTTCATTATTTAATTTATCAAATATGCTAAATGGTATTTAGATATTCACATATCTACGTTATCTTCTTGAAGGTTAGTTCCCACATATATATACACACGTTGAGAGGCTATATGTTGAATGATTTTAATCAAAACTCTAAGTGAATCAAACATTCAACGATGGTGAGTATTATTTCTATATATATAAAAGGCTATGGGTCCTTACTGAAATAGGCAACTTAAAGATTATAAATAACATTATAAGATTGGGTAAGAAATATTTAGAATTAAATCACTGTACCAGTTGTAATAATTATGGTTTACACCTAGCGTCGGATCCAACCTTCACTCCTTCACCACCTAATCCGACGGCTCAATTATCTTTGGATGGTTAAGGCTAACTGACCCACTCTGTGATGCCCGATTTTCCTGGTCATTCACTGCTCAATGTATAGGGTTTCCTAGCTATGCAACCGAACTAGTAATGGTTAGGGTTGAGAGCCGCCCTCTCCAGCTCAGGCGTACCGATAACTCTAGCTTTAATTAATAGTATTGTTGTTGTTGGCTGCTCATGATCTTTGTGGCGTTCTTACTAAGTTACCCCCATTTTTTTATAAGTGCTGGAAAGGGTTTTCTCACTCCACAGTTGGACTCGGATGACAGAAAATGGACTCTCGCTTAGGTAAGGAAAAAGGTTCTCTCTAAATTTAATTTTTACCGCTCCAATGAATTTTCCCAAACTACCCATTTAACATGCCGGTATTCATACTGGCAGTTCAACGGTGACATGAGTTCCGACAGTGGGTTTTCTTTCAGATAATGCCCATTCCTTCTTGATTCCTAAATTTGATATTTCTTTCACAATTGACTCTGGATATTTGATTTAGTATTTTGTTTTTTCCTTTGTTACTTAGAAGTGGGGATATTCTTAAGTTTTTCGCATGCCAGACTTATTTTTCTTACTAGCCTCACAAGATATCTTATGGGTGTCCTTGCTCTTCCTACGTTTTTTTCTTTTTAAACCTCATGCCATTACTGCAACTGCGAATTGTAAATTCACCTATCAGGGTTTATCATGTAGTTAATTAAGTATTCTCTCGGTGGCCAATTTTGTTCCACCTTAGCTCAAGGATTATGGGTTATTCCCTTAAATTTTGTTGTTTCCTTTGCAAGGACCACAACACCATTATGGCCTTAGATATTATTGATACTATAATAAGATTTACCATGGTTACTTATCACCTATTAGAGTTATAATTCTTGGTTTGATACAAAGTTTTTATATGGACCGTGAAGAATAAAAATTTGTATATTCATGGTTTTGTAATACATGTTTGGATCTCTAATAATATTTAGAGAATTCTTTGTTTTAGGCGGTTGCTTCCTTATTTCTTTTCATAGCTTGATGTTTTGGAAAGTTAGCTAAATATTTTATACCTCTTCTCTCATTATTTGTGTTTTCCAGAATAAACGTTTTATCCCAATTACAATCTTGATTAATGGAGTCTGGATGCCAGCAGAGGTATAAAGTGAAGTTCTTATTTTTTATTATTATATTAGCTAGTTACATGTTTATTTCTGGACCTTTCCTTAATAAAATTTATGGTACCCAGTACAGTTATGGGACCTAAGAACTCAGGTTCTATATTATATCCATAGGGTAGGAAGTCTTACTTTTGCAAGGTCCGGACTACCTTGGAAATGAACTTCCAATTTGTTTGCCCTGGGCTTCACCGAAACCCCTATTCACTTACCCAAATCCTATATCGAAAGACTGTAGTTAATTTTTATTTGATTATCTTCCACAATATTTAATGGTTATCTACCAACTGAAGGTTACTGCTTACAAGTTATATCATTACCTCATTTCCATTTACTGTGAGAAGGACTAAAAGGTTATAGCTCTAAACCGCTGTGATTAAAACACCCTAGACTCTAGTTCCATATTTAGTGATATTATTCCAGATACATTCACTATTTTACCTGCACAATGTGTAATTTAATTTTCAAGTATTTCTCTATTCTTTTTCTTTAACTCTCTTTAGATAACTGTAAAGAAAACTACATTGGATAATGACTAATAAAATAGTAACATGTTGAAGGTCTTACGTACAACTATTTTTATAAAAGGAAACCCGTTATCATCATTCAAAAGAATCTTTAACTCTCTTTAGATAACTGTACAGAACACTATACAAGAATCTTTAACTCTCTTTAGATAACTGCAAAGAAAACCACATTTGATAATGACTAATGAAATAGTAACATGTTCAAAGTCCCATGTACAACTATTTTTATAAAAGAAAACCTGTTACCATCATTCAAAAGAAACAACAACAGACTCAGTTCTTGGTTCTCTGTCAACAAGATTTATCATGAAATTCAAAATAGTTTCTCGTTCACGAATTCATACAGAATTCTGGAAAATTAAACTTTACTCATTTGTCTTAGTTAGTTCTGCCAGAAAATAAAAACTAGGGTAAGACTTCTTTAGCCACCCAAACTATCAGATTCGTGATTACGTCCAAGTCTCACCCTCAGCCTCTTTAGTTTCCAAAGCAGTTCAAGACAACAGCCATTACTGGACCTCAAGACGTCCAGTCTAGTCGAGAATTTTGTTTTCAAGTTTCCACTGCTTATGACCAGTTCAAGAGCAGTACCTCGCTCGCTTGACAATGTCCTGTCAGAATGTTTTTCCTTTGCTTCTCAATTCCCTACTTTTCCACTGGTGGCCTCTCCAGAACTGAGATGTTTTCTTTTAATATCTCCAGGGGAAGGGAGTAACTGCCTAACTACCTGGAAACTCAAGATTTTATTTCGAAGTCTTTCGTCTAACTACGTGGAAACTCCAGATTTTATTTTGAAGCCTTTCTCTATCATTTCTCTGACTTAGCATAATGTTTCTTAAATAAATAAATACAGATTTATAATTACTTTTTTGTTACCAACGTCTATCAAATCGAATTACCAAATCTTATAAAAAGCGTCTGATAGAAAGCTACGAGGGATGTTATAATACATCTAAAATACAAATTACTTTTTACTTTGATAAAATTTGCTTCACAGAAACACATTATAATTATGATATAAATGTATGTAAAAGTAATTTGATAAAATTTGCTTCACAGAAACACATTATAATTATGATATAAATGTATGTAATTTTTGCAGACAACATTATAGTTTTGTCAGCATTGGAACTTTATGCAACATTTCACATTTTAGAAATTAATTTAAATTTTTTTGAATGAGTTTGTTGTATCAATGTGAAACAAAATTTATAAACAATTAATTTCATTCCATTATAGTTAAAATCCTTTTAAGAACAATCATACCTTAATTGAATATTTGTACACTAATCTTTTTTGGCTAAAGGGTTTTATATGGTAAAACAATGTCTTTCACATTAATCATATCATTAGGATTTAGTCTAGGTTTCAAACTAGTTCATCCTTAGGACAAGGTGAAAAAATAAATCGACCCTCAAGAATAAATATCATGGATGCATCATTGCCTAGAGTTTGTAGTTGAAAACTAGGTGTTAGTGAATTAGTTATTAAGGTAAATAAAATAATATTCTAAATTGGTCGTTAGGAATTTTTTATTAAACTATTATATATTTAGTTATAAAGTAATTGTTAGGAATTTATTTATCATAATTATATATATTAATGTTTAATATAGTAAGAATAATTCTTAAATTAATTAAAATAATACTATAATTGGTTAGGAATTTGTTACAAAATATTATTTATTCATAAAGTAGTTGTTAGGAGTTTATTTATTTTAATTATATTAAATTAATTAATTTATAATATTACAAAAATTAAATAATAATAAAGTTATAGGGGTCCATAAATGGTAAAAATAAATAGGTAAATAATATTACAAATAAATAATATTTAGAAATAAAGTCTAACAACTTAATATATTTATAATACTATGAGGGTTAGAATAGAATATTTACTACAAAAAAAAAGTGGGGAAGAGATAGGGGTGGAATCACGAAGAGAGGGCCAAAATCCACCTATTACTTAATTTCCAGCCATCATCCCTATTAAAATTGCTAGCATGCCTCTTAATCTCAATAGCCTCTCTAAGGTTCCTATGGTGGAAATGATCAGCCCTAGAAATGACTCTCTAGTCCTAAATGCAAACATGGTTTTTGGATTTCTTCGCATGTTCAACTAGAGTTGATGAGTGGGAATGATTGTGACTAATGTGTGTTCCATGCTCATAGATTCTCTAATTCTATTTTTTTCATTTTTTTGAATTTTTTCCAAACTTTATTTCCTTTTGTAATCAATAATATTATTGTTACGCCCACGGGGCTTTGGATTGACGGTGAATGGGTGCGCTGTTAAGGCACTCCTTGCGATAGGTCACTAGTTCAATTCCCCGTGGGTACTTAGTTTAATCTTAACCTAGAAAAAAAAATAATATTATTGTTACTATATGTTTTTTTGTTAAAAATTTAATTGAATAAACATATTCAATATTTTTTTTCTTAAAATATATATATATATATATATATAACATTAAGTGAGAATATATCCCTCATATAGTAAGTTATATAGGGCTAATCACCAACTTATTTATTTATTTTAAATTATAATGTTTTCATCTTAAATTTCTAAAACCAAGATTAGCCATGAAGAGAACTCTACTGCTCTTTTGGTCCTCATATAATACTGACCTGTATCACGTGTATATAACACCATAAAGTTCATATATGACTCTTTTTTTTTTTTTTACATAATATATAATTTATATTAAAAATCATAAAACATCATATATATATATATATATATATGATTTTTCTTTTTTAATTTATTTTTATATAATATATAATCTGTCTTAAAAATATAGGAATATATATAATTTTTAGTTTTTGGAATTGACAATTAGGCTGATCTCATACTCTCACGACATGGGGGCGATCACAACCACTGCCATCATAAGTTCTAGGTGAATACATATTCATCTTTTGAACATGTACGTAAATGAGGGAGATTCTTAAACCTCAGAACACACAATATTTCATTTAAATGAACTCCTCACACATAATATTTCATTTACATGACCATTACGAGTTGAGCATCCCTTGGGGGCTAATTTGTCGTTATACTAGCATAGATCCATCTTAACCACACTCTAAATTGATCACGAACATACTTGCACATCTATATCATACTCGACTATAGAATAAACATATCGACTCAATTAAAGATAATAATTAACATTTTATTTGAATTTTTTATAAAATAATAATAATAATAATAATAATTATTATTATTATTATTATTATTATAAATGTAAAGTAAAATATAATAAAAGTATTAAAATTAATTAAAAATTTTATTTATTATACTTCGATCGGGGTGAATCTCTAGGTAATAAGGAGGATAGTGGCCCATGCCCACCACCCAGGTATGGAGAGAGAAGTAAATGTTCAGGTGGTGTGACCACCCCATCACAAACATAAGCATGTGAATTGAATTATGCATGGCCTCATGAGTTAGGGTTTGATGTTGGCTTGAGGAGTAGTTTGTGTTTGCATTTTCAAATAGAGAGGCAACATTGCACACCTTCACTTCAAGAGCGAAAGTTGGGAGGGGATTTCTGCTGAGGCCGGCTAAATGTGATGAAAAGAAATCTTGGGGTAAGCCCAAAATCCCCTTTCATGTAGAAATTCCGAACCTGCGCCTGTGGGTTATGGCCCACAAGTCTCGACGGAAGCGTTTTAAGCTTAAAACCTTTTTTATTTTATAGAGGCGGATCTTCACTAAAATCGAGCATCCCCTTGATCCACTTAACAATAGCAATTAAACGCCATTTATAATCGCCACATGCATACAAGATATGTGTCACGCAATAAAACTCTGTTGGAAATCATAATACAACACAGAAATATTTGGATTTAAAATAATTACAGTCGACTTTGTAAACGCCGGCAATCACATGCACATCTCCATCCATCAGCGGTCTTAACAATTCCAATCTCAATTATCAGAAGTTCGTGGCGCCAATCCAACTGATTGGCAACCACAAATTGGCTATTTCAACACCGCCAATCCTTTCCACGATCAAAGCTCCAATCTGACTGGTCGGAGATCAGAACTCGACACGATTGAATAGTAGTTTTAATTAAGGTCGATTCTACAACGTCAATTCACGCCTCGATTTATTGCAATAAGACTATCTCTCGTCTGACCCGACATCTCCCTGTTCAAGACCCTCCGACGGCGTTTATTCAACAAGCCAATCTGCAATTCACGATTATAATCAACCTCTATACATAACAGTTAAACAATATTTAAATCGTTGTCGATCCTGTAAGCGGTCGATGTCGATCAACAGACTCACAACACATGCATATACAAATTATACAACACACACAAGCGTATACAATACTAGAACATGTTTCATATATATACAGAACAAATTACATTCCAGGCTAAGGCATTTCAGCCTTAAAACCAAGCTCACAATCGACTACATTTTCCTCACTCTCAAAAACTTCTATATATCACTCTCTATGTTTCTACATATCGCATTTCTATGTCGGTTACATATATATATACACAAGAAATGTTAGATTGGAAAGATTCGATCCATATTTTCCTCCAACGAAAGCTCCATAATGCATGCACGCAGATAATATATCCATCAAATCCTCATTAAATTTGTTTTTGAGCAGATTTTCGTCATGTTTTCTAGCTTGACTGTCCACGTCTTCATCGCTCCTCTTGGATTCCTCTTTAAATTAGAAAAGGTTTAGATGCTCCTGCATCATACTCCCGAGGTAAAAAAAAAATTATGACCTCCTGGTCATATACTTCTCATGGTGCTCAGCAATTCTACCCACTGTAGCTTGTCAGTGGAACTGCCTTCATGATCTTCTGTGAGCTGCAACCAACCTCTGCAGTAACAGTCTCCTTCTGTTACACGATACCTCACCAAGCCCTCCGCACTCAGTCTTTTGGCATCCTTCTGGTTCTCTTCTTTGGAACCAATTGAGCATACCTTGCTCTAGGTTGCTGCAAATCTTCTCACCTTCCGTTGCCGCCATCTGCACAACAGTAAGACCATAAACTCTCCAGCTTTAACTCAATTGTACTTCTTTCCCCTTTTGCTTGCATTCTTCTTCTCGCAGGAAATCCTTGCCCTGCTCTGATACCACTTGATGAAAATAAATCTTGGGGTAAGCCCAAAATCCCCTTTCATGTAGAAATTCTGAACCTGCGCCTATGGGTTATGGCCCACAGGTCTCGACGGAAGCATTTTAAGCTTAAAACCTTTTTTATTTTATTGACGCGGATCTTCACTAAAATCGAGCATCCCCTTGGTCCACTTAACAAAAGCAATTAAACGCCATCTATAATCGCCACATGCATACAAGATATGTGTCACGCAATAAAACTCTGTTGGAAATCATAATACAACACAGAAATATTTGGATTTAAAATAATTACAGTCGACTTTGTAAACGTCGGCAGTCGCATGCACATCTCCATCCATCAGCGGTCTTAACAATTCCAATCTCAATTATCAGAAGTTCGTGGCGCCAATCCGACTGATTGGCAACCACAAATTGGCTATTTCAACACCGCCTCTCCTTTCCACGATCAAAGCTCCAATCTGACTGGTCGGAGATCAGAACTCGATAGGATTGAATAATATTGTTAATTAAGGTCGATTCTACAGCGTCAATTCATGCCTCGATTTATTGCAATAAGACTATCGCTCGTCCGACCCAGCATCTCGCTGTTCAAGACCCTCTGACGGCGTTTATTCAACAAGCCGATCTGCAATTCACGATTATAATCAACCTCTATACATAACAGTTAAACAATATTTAAATCGCTGTCGATCCTGTAAGCGGTCGATGTCGATCAACAGACTCACAACACATGCATATACAAATTATACAACACACACAAGCGTATACAATACTAGAACACGTTTCATATATATACAGAACAAATTACATTCCAGGCTAAGGCATTTCAGCCTTAAAACCAAGCTCACAATCGACTACATTTTCCTCACTCTCAAAAACGTCTATATATCACTCTCTGTATTTCTACATATCGCCTTTCTATCTCGGTCACATATATATATACACAAGAAATGTTAGACTGGAAAGATCCGATCCATATTTTCCTCCAACGAAAGCTCCATAATGCATGCACGCAGATAATATATCTGTCAAATCCTCATTAAATCTATTTTTGAGCAGATTTTCCTCATGTTTTCCAGCTTGACTGTCCACGTCTTCATCGCTCCTCCTTGATTCCTCTTTAAATTAGAAAAGGGTCAGATGCTCCTGCATCAGACTCCCGAGGTAAAAAAAAAATTATGACCTCCTGGTCATATACTTCTCCTGGTCCTCAGCAATTCTACCCACTGTATCTCGTCAGTGGAACTGCCTTCATGATCTTCTGTGAGCTGCAACCAACCTCTGTAGTAACAGTCTCCTTCTGTTACACGATACCTCACCAAGCCCACCGCACTCGGTCGTTTGGCATCCTTCTGGTTCTCTTTTCTCGAACCAATTGAGCATACCTTGCTCTAGGTTGCTGCAAATCTTCTCACCTTCCGCTGCCACCATCGGCATGACAGTCAGACCATAAACTCTCCAGCTTTAACTCAATTGTACCTCTTTCCGCTTCTGCTTGCATTCTTCTTCTCACAGGAAATCCTTTCCCTGCTCTGATACCACTTGATGAAAAGAAATCTTGGGGTAAGCCCAAAATCCCCTTTCATGTAAAAATTCCGAACCTGCACCTGTGGGTTATGGCCCACAAGTCTCGACAGAAGCGTTTTAAGCTTAAAATATTTTTTATTTTATTGACGCAGATCTTCACTAAAATCGAGCATCCCCTTGATCCACTTAACAACAGCAATTAAACACCATTTATAGTCGCCACATGCATACAAGATATGTGTCACGTAATAAAACTCTGTTGGAAATCATAATACAACACAGAAATATTTGGATTTAAAATAATTACAGTCGACTTTGTAAACGCCGGAAGTCGCATGCACATCTCCATCCATCAACGGTCTTAACAATTCCAATCTCAATTATCAGAAGTTCGTGGCAACCACAAATTGGCTATTTCAACACCGCCTCTCCTTTCCACGATCAAAGCTCCAATCTGACTGGTCAGAGATCAGAACTCGACAGGATTGAATAATAGTTTTAATTAAGGTCGATTCTACAACGTCAATTCACGCCTCGATTTATTGTAGTAAGACTATCTCTCGTCCGACTCGGCATCTCGCTGTTCAAGACCCTCCGACGACATTTATTCAACAAGCCAATCTGCAATTCACGATTATAATCGACCTCTATACATAACAGTTAAACAATATTTAAGTCGTTGTCGATCCTGTAAGCGGTCGATGTCGATCAACAGACTCACAACACATGCATATACAAATTATACAACACGAACAAGTGTATACAATACTAGAACACATTTCATATATATACAGAACAAATTACATTCCAGTCTAAGGCATTTCAGCCTTAAAACCAAGCTCACAATCGACTACATTTTCCTCACTCTCTAAAACGTCTATACATCACTCTCTGTATTTCTACATATCGCCTTTCTATCTCGGTTACATATATATATACACAAGAAATGTTAGATTGGAAAGATCCGATCCATATTTTCCTCCAATGAAAGCTCCATAATGCATGCATGCAGATAATATATCTGTCAAATCCTCATTAAATCTATTTTTGAGCAGATTTTCCTCATGTTTTCTAGCTTGACTGTCCACGTCTTCATCGCTCCTCTTGGATTCCTCTTTAAATTAGAAAAGGGTCAGATGCTCCTGCATCAAAATGTAACAACCTTAGTGAAAAGTTCATGTAATAAAAGTTAATAAAGGAAAAATAAGACCACAATTAAAGGACACATATTCCAAGTTGAATGTTGGGCAAAGACATCCTAGTGGGCATCACCAGATGTGTGTTTTGGCTATGGAAAATTGGCTAAGGTCAAGGAAAATGAATTTTGGCACATTTATTTATGAAAATAAAGGAAATTAGGAGAAAAATAAGGTGAAAGGCCACATGTTGCATGTGAGGAGGAAATTGAAGTAAAATAATGGAAAATGAAGAAAATAGAAACCTCATTCATAAAAAGGCTTTCCCATTCCCAATTGGGGATGCTCAGGCCTAGTCCTGAGGATGATTTTTGATTGATCAACATTGTTATTATGTTTTTAATGAATTCTGGAAGTTACAACAAGTTCTAGGTAGAGGCGAGGATTCTGGGCTAGAAAAGTGGCTTAAATCCCAGGGTCGCTGGCACAAAACTAGAAAATTTGGCCCACAGTCGCTAGCAAGGAGAGAATTTGAGTTTATGGTCACTCCCTTTCCCATAGCATGAGACCAACTATAGCCTAAGAGTTGTATAAAAATAGTGGGACCCAGGGACAGGTTATTTGAGTGGCTGACTTGTCTCCCTAGGGTTTTGTTGATGATGTTGAATGACTGTATGTGATGTTTCATCGATTCCACTTCCTTAAGGCAGAGGGGGTCGAATCTGATTGTAATAGAATTTCTCCACGTGTTTACCCCAATTCGCATGGTTACTTTGGGTAGACCTAGGAGGGGGTGTTATGGATTGGTTTCAGAGCATGATTGTGCTCTCTTTGGTTCATATTTGGTGCTACAGATATGGGTGAATGTGTTCGTCATGTATTCATGTCAGTTGCATGTGTGGATCTTACACTTGTGTTCCATGTGCTTGTTGCACTGCATCATATTGATCATGGTAGTAGTAAGGTTATCATGAGGAACTTGATGTCGATTTTACGGAATGCATCGTCATGAGTATATGATTGGTTATATAGTTGGGTTGCATTATTGGTTATTTGATTACATGCATCAGTCTTGTAGGTTAATTACAAGAATTGATCACTTATGTTCAACTACATGAAGTTATGCGTATCTGTAGTTGATTAGGAATTTCTTATGTAGGTGGATAGTTGCATGAGGCAATGTGTATACTAGAGTAATTTCTATTGTCATGCATAGGTCATAACATGTATTGTTGATATGGCCTTGCATTGATGACAGGACTAGTTAGTATGATGGTTATTCATTGATGCAGTTATTGATATATGTCAATATACTATTATGGTTATGTGTACACACATTACGCTGATTTGATGATCTTGTAGACAAGGTATCCTCCCCAAGTGATGCTAAGGTACGTTGATTTATGGTGATGCTGACATGTATCCCTTGTAAGAAAGAGATCAAATGGCTAGTAAGATGGTAGACAACATAGAATCTTTCTATGCATCAGATGGGCAACGTAGTGTGGGGCACTCTTCTAACTTGGAAGACACATTGAGAAGCTTGAAGGAAGAAATAAGGAGTTTCAAAGCATGCAATGACACAAGCATGTAAGCACAAGAGAAATAAGTAGAGGTGAATGCATCATTACTTCAGACTATGTCAGATTTGCAGTTACAAGGACCTCTTCAGATCCCCCATGGACACGAGGACAGAACTAATGGGGAATATGGCAACAGGTCTCATAGCATAGGTAAAATAGATTTGAAACTATCATAGATGGCAAGATTTTGGAAAATTCTCCAAATAGGAGGAGTGATAGACACAGGTATTACTTTAGTTCTAGTTCTGATAGATGTCATGATCGTCATCAT
Organism: Pinus tabuliformis; assembly: GCA_031772625.1. NCBI lineage: Eukaryota > Viridiplantae > Streptophyta > Pinopsida > Pinales > Pinaceae > Pinus > Pinus tabuliformis. The sequence goes on along the minus strand of CM062808.1, from coordinate 269,162,131 downwards.
TATCATCTGCACATGAGTAATTATAAGGGATACTTACCAAATGATTTCAAGAATGCAAAACCACCTACCTTTTGATGGAGAGATGAAGAAATTTTAAGATCTGTAGGCTTGGTTTCTTGGCATGAGGAAGTTTTTTGGATTGCATGATTACTCTAAAAACATGAAAGCAAGGATATCCCTTTTGAGTCTCAAAGATAAAGCGGATATTTGGTGGGAAGACGTGAATAATGTCAAGGACATACATAAGGATTCTTTGAAGACATGTGTTTGAAAGTCTCTTCAATAAGTACTTGTCTGACAAGTATTATGATGAGAAATCTAAGGAGTTTTATGAGTTGCAGATGGGTTCTATGATAGATAAGGAGTATACTAGTAGATTTTTGGAGATGTTGAGATATGTTCCTTACCTTAGATAGGAGAAGGAAAATGTTCATAGATTTATTAGCAGATTTATAGTTGCATACACAGACCAGATTGAGTTTGATGAGCATGGATCGTTGGAGGAGGCCATCTGAAAGTTGAATCATTGTTATGAGTAGTTGAAGCGCAAATTTGAGCCAAAAAATGACTTGAAGAGAAATGATGAAGCTAAAGGAAAATGGCTAGCAAAGAGAGGAAGACCTCAAGATGCAAATACGAAATATTATGTAGTTCCTTACAAGAGATTCAATACAACTAAGAATGGACATGGAGAGTAGCAAGCTAGAGGCAATGGTAGGGAACCATTGGAGTGCTAGATATGTGGTAAGGATCATTGTAAGAGGGATTTTCCACAATACCAGAGTGGTAGTAGACCCCAAATCTACAGTTCTGTATGAGGCGCATAGAATTGGTGATGTTGGTCATAGCATTCCTCAGATTTATGCAATTGTGGACAACAAGAAAGCGGATCATCAAGCATCGATCATTGAGATGGATGGCAAGCTTTGTGATCAATTTGTTTCTATTTTGATTAATCCTGGATCTAACTATGCTTATATTAATCTTGACCTTGGGGATAAGTGTGAATTGAGAAAAGAAGTGCATGCAGAATCTTGGCTGGTACAGTTGGATACAAGTAACAAGAATCGAGTTCACCATTTGGTAAGAGCTTATGCATTTTAGTTAAACAGTATCCCTACAGTAGCACATTTGAATGTATTGCCATTGGGATCATATAGTATGCTTTTGGGTATGTATTGGTTATAGCTCCATAGGACCAAAGTGGATTGCTTCGACAAGGCCATTGAGTGTGTGGATGATAGTGGGGAAAAGAGGACCTGGAAAGAAGAAGCCTACATCAGTAAGGATGGTCACTGCTATGCATGCTAAGCGTAGTTGTAGAAAAGGTTGTGTGATGTTTGTAGTACACATTTCTAGTGACAAGGGTAAGGAGGTTCAGGATGCCGATGTGTTGAGAAGGTACCTAGTTTTGCAGCAATTTCAGGATGTATTTCTGGAGGACATTACAGAGTTGTCACCTCACAGGGAAGTAGAGTTTCCTATTGAGTGAGTACCAGGGGTAGCTATAGCATCTAAAACATCTTACAAGATGACCACACGTGAGTTGGTAGAGTTGAAATTGTAACTAAAGAAAATGTTGGACAAAGGATACATCAAACCTAATGTATCACCTTGGGGTGCACTAGTGTTGTTCGTAAAGATGAGAGATGGTATTGTTAGATTGTGCATTGATTACAGGCAGTTGAACAAGGTAACGATCAAGAATAGGTACCCTTTTCCGAGGATTAATGATTTTCTTGGTCCGCTGAAGGGAGAAGTAGTGTTCTCTAAGATCAACTTGAGATCGAGATACCATCAGGTACGCATCGAGGAAGAGGATGTATTCAAGACTACATTTAGGACCATGTATGGCCATTATGAGTTTGTTATTATTCCATTCGATTTGACTAATGCTCCAGTTATATTCATGTGTTTTATGAATAGTGTGTTGCATCCCTATTTGGACAAGTTTTTTATTATATTCATTGATGACATATTGTTATATTTTAAGAATGAGGAAGAACATGCCAAACATTTAGCGGCAGTGTTGAGATTACTAAGACAACATACGTTATATGCTAATCTTAGCAAATGCAACTTCTTTCAGACTGGGGTACACTACTTGGGACATGTTGTATCCAAGGAAGGCACAGTAATAGATCTAGAAAAGATAAGGGCCATCATGGAGTGGGTAGCTCCTAAGAATGTAGATCAGGTGAGATCATTTATGGGATTGGCAAGTTACTACAAGAGCTTCATTAGGAAATTCTCACGCATTGCATATCCTATCACATCATTGCAGCGAAAAGGTAATAATTTTGAATGGACGGTAGAATGTGAAGATAATTTTGAGCATCTTAAGTAGTTGTTGACACATGCACCAGTGCTAAAGATTGTGGATCCAAACGCGGAGTTTGTAGTGTGTACTGATTCTTGCAAGAGGGTACCTGGTGGAGTTCCCATGTAAGAAGAACATGTAGTGTGCTATGAGTCACAGAAACTGAATAAGCACGATCAAAACTATCCAACGCATGATCTTGAGCTAGCAATGATTATGCATGCATTGAAGATGTGGACACATTACCTTCCGGGTAGGAGGTTTACATTGATGAGTGATCACAATTGGTTGAGGTATTTTCTTGACCAGCTGAATATAAATGTTGGGTAAGCTAGATGGTTTTCTACCCTTAGTAAGTTTGACTTTGAGTTCAGATACATGAAAGAGAAGGAGAACGGAGTTGTAGATTCTCTTAGCAGGAAGGTACAAGTAAATCATATAGCAGCTATAAGCTCCTATGGGACAGAGTTACAGGATAGGATCTTGTAAGCAGGACAACGGAATGACAAATACATGGAGATCATGCACAGGTTACAACAAAGTACAATTATAGGTACAAGTGTAGGTATACGTGTAGGTATAGGGGATGAGGAGGTAGTCTCGTCTCACAACAAATAGATTGGCGAAGTTTCAAGACAGGATCTATGTGCCGAATTGGAGTGAGCTCAAGAAGCTTACCTTGAGGGAGTTTCATGTGAAACCGTATTCGAGTCATCTAGGATATCAGAAGATATTGACAGCGATGAAGAAGTTTTACTATTGACCGGATATGTAAAAGGAAGTGGCAAAGTTCGTAGCTAGATGTTTAGACTATCAGTAGGTAAAGGCAGTATGAAAGCATCTATGTGGTCTACTATAGCCTATTGTGATTTTGGAATGGAAATGGGAGGTCATTTCCATGGATTTCATCACAGGTCTTTCGAGGACAGTGGAGCAGCATGATTCTATTATGGTCATGGTTGACAATTTTAGCAAGGTAGCTCACTTCATTCTATTGAAGATTACATATTCAGCCAGTGAGGTAGCACATGTGTTCATCAGAGAGATAGTGAGACTACATGGTGTTCCAAAGAAGAATGTGTCGGACACGGATGCAAAGTTCACACAAAATTTTTGGAAGGAGTTATTTGCAAGCTTGGGTAGAGATTTGGACTTCAGTACAACATATCATCCGCAGACAGAGAGGGTCAACAGGATATTCGAAGATATGTTGAGGATGTACGTGATGCACTAGTAGAGGAAATGGGAGGAGCATATTCCATTGTTGGAGTTTGCATACAATAATGGTTATCATGAGTCCTTGAGGATGAGTCCTCTCGAGGCATTGTATGGACAGAATTGTAACACTCCCATTAGTTGGAGTGATCTAGTGAATAAGGTACTTATTCGATAGGACATGTTGACGGACATGGAGCAGGAAATGTAGGTTATAAAGAATAATGTAAAGGCAACACAGGATAGACAGAAGAGTTATGCATATAAACATAGGGTGTTGTTGTAGTGGCTACAACCACCCTCCAAAATTTTTCCTTAGCCTATTTTGGAGCCTCTCCTACCAGCCTTACATAACACTTTGTCTTGCTTCATTAGGTACTCAAGCTTCAGTGTTTTCCTCGTACAAAGGCATCATGTCGATCACAGTCGATCCATTCCCCTCATAGGCTGCTTACCCAGACTTGGTTCCAGTTGCAGGTTGAGCATCTTCCCCTTGAAAATTGCGCATTCCTAAAGGGTAACCAGCCTTCCCTCCAGGAATTACGCAATCCTCTCTAACGTCCTGCTGGGCTCCAGGATTGCGCAATCCTATTAGTCCTCCCTCCCAGCAGGATTTCCATAAATTTTCCCAGCAACAGGCTGTTTAGCACAGGATTTTGTGCAAATATGGGAAGCAGTTAGCTGCTATGCCCAGAAATTGTGCAAACCTCCTAGGCACTCAGCCCAGCTCCTAGCCTGGAATGCGCATTTTTCCCAAGAAGTTGAGCATATGCATTCATGAACAGTCAGGTTGACTAATTCCACCCGAGACTGAGGAAACTTGATTGCATGCATGCATGACTTGAACTTCTCGTAATAGAAACATACAATATGTAAAAGGCATCCCATGATTCAGGGAGCTATTTTTAGTAGCCAAGGGTTACATGCAATGTTGTTTTAGAAGTGTCCCTCCAAGTGTTGGTTTTTCCTAGATTTGTGTCATGCGCATCATGAGACCAAACTTATTTATTCGACGCATCAGAGCTCATTCATTCACATGAATCTTGGAGCTCTAACAACCCACGGCACATCCTGGACTCTTCGACACATCTGTCTCAGCTATTCATGGGTAAGTGGCCTCAACTTGTCTTTTTCAACATTTTTGTCACTTTTTGTGTATTCGCTTGTGTGAGTGCTGTTTTCTTGATTTTTTTAAATGCCCATTGTTACTTACATATATTCTAGCTTGTCCTAGCTCTGTTTCATTTTTCTTTGCTATCTCACTATTGTCACATGCGTGAAACTATTTTGCACAGAGGTTCACCCAACCAACAAATGGCCTCACCCACATGCATGTTGATCTTTTTATTGAATCTTCCATTCATGTTTTGCATGCACTGTTTATCACTTCAGCTATTGCTTAGTGTTGCGATACATTTCATCGACTTACCTGTTTATAGTCGAGCCAACCTTGGCTAGGTATCTGCCTTCACTAAGGCTACATTACGCAATTTGGAGAAGGAAGCCTCACCTTCCCCTCCAGATTTGCGCATTTTGGCCCAACGCTCGCCTCCTGGATAGTTTTGCACATTCCTAGAGGATAGTGGCTACTTGGCCCAGGAAATTGTACAAATATGTCCCTAGGCTAGCAGTCCTTCCTAGCTGGAATTACGCATTATGTAATCACAACGGTCAGCTATCCAACTGGATTGTGCATTTCGTAGATCCGATAGCTATTCCAGCTTCCCATATAGCCCAAACTGCCTTTAGTGTAGTTCTGACCGCTAGTCACTCAGCCTCCCAGTGAAATTTGTGCAATTCTTCTCATCAGTTTCCCATGTATGTGTTGTTTTCTTCCACGGATTTGCTTTTTTTTCATTGAAATATTTCTTTCCATGCATGCTACTTGTTTCCAAATCTTTCAGGTGTTCATCTGTCTGAATGGCTTGCAAGAGAATAGGATCTCAGGACATTGACGGTATGGCAGTTGGAGCAGCAACTGAGCAGGTGTCCTCTGGTCTGCTGATCTTTGAAGACACGAAGTTGTATCTAGACAAGGACATCAAAATGAAGTGGCAAGAGGTGAATGAACATTCGTAGGTACTTTTGGGGAAGAACCTAAAGACTGTCAGGTGTACTTGAACATTCATAAGTTTGGCTTGTACCGAATTTCATGCAAATACGCCATGTTCCCATGCGCGTACATGACTCATAGGATCGTCTCTCACACTGACCCCAAGATGATGACCTTAAGCAATGTTAGTGGAGCGAAGCTCCCAACCTTCTAGGCATGAGATTATGATGAGATGTATCAGATGATCGAGCCCATGACTCCCCTGTTCATCTTTCCCACCAATAGAGGCCACTCTAGAGACATTATGAAGGATTGGGTAAAGGAGCCATCTCATTTCATGATGACCACCAATTAGATCTATAAGAAGAAGATGTTGAGGAAGGCGTACCAATACTTGGTCATATTAGCATGTCAACTGAGTGGCCAAGCGATCACTAAGACCTTCTCTCAGAGTTTGGTGGTCACGCTAGAAAAACTAGCTAGAGAAGGAAGACCATGCAATTGGTCTTGCATATTGGCTCATCAGTGTAAGGAGCAAATCACGAAGGCTCGACAGTCACCCGAAGGCATGCATGCAGAGATTACATGTCCGCCTACATTCTATATGCAGTCTGTGCCCAACATAAGTTCTCACGCTTAGAGTGGGAATGGTCACCAGTAGAGACTTTTGTGAGCACGTATTTCAAGTTATTGTCCGAGTGCAGCTTCAGAGGACTGATTATATGGTTGTCTGACCATCTTGTCACCCTAGTGTATAGGTTGATATTCGAACAGGATCCACCCTCCATGTCAGAAAAAGTGATGAAGTCATTGTTAGGCATTGCAGATTGCTATGCCTCACCAGTCGACACATTCATCCAAGTGTTCAGTGTGGAGAATCCTTCGCATGTTCTGCCAAAGTTTGCTTTGGATGTGCTTGTCATGCAAGAAGTAGCGTATCATATCTCAGCAGGATTAACTACTAGGCTGCAGTGGAAGAAGAAGGCACCTTGGTCCACTCTTTCATTGCATATTGGGTTATATGAGATCCAAAGCATCAAGCAAGTGGATGTCGAAGCCGAACAAATGAAGAAGTACCTGTTCGACCTCTAAAGCTTCAACCCGTATGACCAAAATTGAATTGTGAAGGATCACTACATGAGAGTTCAGTTCAATTGGATCCATGGGGCATGTCATTAGGTTGATGAGGACTCATGGAGGTATTTCCTCCCAATGAACAACTCAGTTTTTTCGTAGAGTGGTTAGCATAGCAGCATGAAGGAGCATCACAAAGAACACCAGCAATAGTGGTAGTGGCAGAAACTACGGAGCCAAGCATACCTATGCGCAACAAAGGGAAGAGAAAGATTGTCGACCGCATGGAGGAGGAACGAAGCTGAAAGTTTCATGTAAATCCACTTGTAGAACAAGCAACTATGGCTATACAACAAAAGAGGCAGCAACGCGAGCGAATCACATGAAGGCAAAAGGATAAGAAGAGAATGGAAGAAGCAGAGAAGGAGTTGCATAAGCTGAGGGACAAACTCTGGAAAGAACAAGAGATGTGCTAATATGAGAAGGAAGCGTAGTGCGCTAGATTCAGTAGGGGGCACATCACATGCAAATAGATGAAGAAACACCCATATAGGTAGTTGATTCTTTTAAACAACTGGCATAAGGTGAACAGGGTGAACACTTGCAGGGACAAGACTTTGCTAAAGAAATAGAAAAGGCACTTGAACATTTGGATGTAGACATGGAGCAGCAAGAGTTGGAACAAGACACTAACCTCATGCCTCACCAAAGAGAGGTTGACTCACCTTCTTCAATGCATTCAGATGATGAGAAAGTCTCAGATGACCAAGGAGGCACTGAGATCCTTGGTGGTCAACCGGAAGTAGAGATGCACAACATCTCCTTTGAAGAATATCATTAGAGAGTTGTGTAGTCTTAGAGAGTACCGACTTCGAAACATCAAGCATCCCCTAAACAATTTCTAGAGCAAGTGATCGTGACTCATGTGCACAAGCATCCAGTTGTATTGGCTAATACAACTAGAGTGTATGCCAAAGCCACTAGCTCAAGTCTTCATCTTCTCATAGCCGAGAATGAGTGAATGGTGAAGGAACTATAGGTGGACAAGCAGGGAGGAGACTTGGTGACAATGTCCACTCGAGCTAAATTGAAGAAGGCAATACTGGATGAAGTGTTGTCCTTGGACACAGTTATGCGAGCATTGTACTCCAATTTCGGTACCGTGCATCAAGCAGTAGTTCATCTCCATAGATGGCAGCATCAATGTGAAAGAACAGTATGCATCTTGAAGAACATACATATTTTTGTTGATAACATGCGAGCATGGACGGTGAAGTACAAGGGATCCCCACTTCATTTTCCAAACATGATGAAGGCCAATGCGGTTGAGCTGTAAGCATGTATCTGGAGTCAAATCCGAAACTATAAAGACCTACCACAATTCATCACTAGCATACAAGCTTCCCATGCACAAGTATTCAAAATCATGGAGGTTATAGTGCACACTCATGTGATCCCATCACTTGGGACCCTCACTCAAGCGAAGACCAAGAAGTAGGTCCAACAGGAGCTTGACTCGTACTTCAACGAGCTCATGCACACCTCCACCAGCCCAGACTTGCCTATTAATGTAGACATCATGCGTAAGTACGTTGTTGGTCCATCCACACTAAAGACAACGATGTGCATTCTCATAGACGAGTTGGAAAAAGGATCCTAGGTAGTGTACCCAAATGCTATGGAGGTAAGGTTAAGGTCTCAGACGGATGTCACAACAGAACACATGGACAATCTCAAGGACTACCAATATTGGCATCAATATGTAACTGTTGATCAACATGAGGATGTCGAGTAGTTGGAATTCTATGGTTGTCTAAGTCCGAGTGATGTCTAGTTTGGCTTGTCCAAGCCATTGTTCACATGGGTAAATGTGCATTGTAATGTTGAGTCATGTCAAGTGTAAGTCAAGTGTCAAGAGTGGAGGTAACAGTCATAGAGTAGGTGAAGAGTCATGAGGGTAGTTGAATGGTCACAAAGGGGAATGTCAAGGGACACCCCACCCTTTGCTATAAATAGTCTCTCATAACTCATTGTATAGGCTTTTGGTCAACCAAGCTTCTACTATGACTATTTTGAAGAAGGCTTGGACAATATTGTAACGTGCCTTGGCTTGTCCACTGCACAAAGCTAGTACATCTCTTTGGAGGAGCAGACAGATCTGGCTGTAATGTTCCACTGTTGGGGACAACAGGTTTACATGGATGTATGGTATGATTGTGACTTACACTTATTTATATAATAAGAGCCAACACATTTTCATGCATATGTTGTTATTGTAGTTGGAATCCTCCAGTTGCTTTAATGATATGTGTTTTTTTAACTTACGTACTTGTGTATGAACTGATTCACATGCAATTATATGAATATTGTTGTTAATGTGTTTTATATGTTGTTAATGTTTTCATTGTCTGTGTTGACTACTTTGCCCAACATCAAACATGCATTTCACTTGAACCTTACTATAACAATCGTCACACTCATCTTAGACTGATATGTGAGTGTTGTATGTGTTATCTTACCTTGTATGATGTGACTGCCGCATCCGAGTGGACTGCTCTACCGGAAGCTGTGCATGTCCTTTGTGTTGTGTGTTCCTAGCCATGTTGGGATTGCTCCCTTTCAACCTAGAACTCACCTTCACCTCCTTCCCCTTTTGAAGTGTTGGAATCTCTCATACACCTTCCTTGACTCACTGCATCAGTCACACCCTTGCTGCTAACAGAGTTATTCTACTTTCCTCTGTGTGACATCGCGGTCAAGGCATTACCTTACGACCCACTACTAGGACTCCTACACCAAACAGTCTGAGGCCTAATTGGAACATCTTACCTGGGAGATCCCCTTGACATGTTGGTAGGTCCAGCACCATCTACATTTCTAGTGCTAGAAGGAGGGCCTGATGACAAGCAGTGTCCTCTCATCCAGTTTTGAACCTTTGCATATCTTTCATGGAGTCTTGCATTCTTCTTCCCCCAAGGTGTTTTTCAAATCGTGAAGATGTCTCCATCTCGAGGAAGCTTTTCAATCTCTTGTCCACTCACATGTATGATGGTGAAGGCAAAGTGGCTTGGACTAAGCATTTACATAACTTTCTTTCCATGATTTATGTGGAAGATGAGTTTATTGATGAACAAGTTGGTTTGATGCTTGCATACACACTTCGCGAATCTCCATTTCGTTGGGTGCTTAGCCTACCGGCTAACACCATACACTCATGTGAGCACATATGTGATCTTATTGAAGACATGTTCTATCATTTTGATCCAGACCATCTTGACTGAAAACTGTTATAGCAACAAAGGCTCCACACGGATCCGTTATTGATTTGTGGCAGCACTTCCGTGACTTACAATTTCAATCTCCGAGGAGCCAGATGAATTTCGCTTATCTCTGGGACCAGTTTGAGTATTGTCTTAAGAAATCTTCCCATCCCAAGAGAAAGCCTGAGATCAATCCTCGCTCAACCTTCTTCATTGATGGAGCTGCGTAATCTCATGTGGGAGCAGGCACTGTCTCAATGGACTGTCCACCTCCCTCTCATTGAATAGTTCCACCATCACCCAGTGATGTTCAGGATCATGTTTGCACACCTATTCATCATTCACACTCTCCCAACATCACTCCACTCAATTTTCATGCAGATTTGGATGTGATTCCTTCGACTTCCGATGGGCATTATTTTCTTCGACCTCCGTCTTCGCACTTAGGTGTTCCTCCATATGAAATTTTCTTGTGTTTGTCCACTTCGGACTCTTCACTTATTGTGAACGAGGAACAACCAAATGACGGAGTTGATGTTGCACAACCAACATTCAATTTCATTCATGAAGAGTATGATTGGGAGCTTGAACATCAAAACTCGACGAAGGATGACTCCCTTCCGTCTTAGCCCCCTCCATTCTCTCCTAGCCTCTCTGGTGAACCTGCCATCCATGATTTTGCATGTGTGTCTTCATCCATGGATGCACCCATTTTTTATCACTCGCAGGACTCACTGGATGTTAGTCCATCATTCAACAACGGAGAGGATAAGTTATTCATTGAATATCCACTTGATCCTTCATCTGTCTTTTCTGGAAACACAGAGGATGAGTTCGTTCACTTTTCATCTAACCCTCTATTTGATTCATCTGATCATGAGGGTGCCGAAGAATTCATTGATTTCTTTTATCGTGGCGGTCATGATCCATTTTCTTCCAATTTTGATCACAATCACGAATCTTTTGCAATTAATCCTTCGAAGCCACCGATGTATGATGATCTACCTGATGATGAAGTTGAGACACCCAAGACTGTCGAGGCACTTCAACCCGAGTTGATGGTTATGTTAAGCCCTCGCTCTCTTGAGGTTAGTCTTACTTCTGATCATGAAATCGTTCAATCACCCAAGGCTCCTCATCGCTCATCTGTATGCTTTCAAGATCCATCTCACACACATATCACACTTCCTCCACTCAAACTTCACGATCCCATTGCTCATGCTTTCGAGGAGTCTTACATTGAAAGCACTCACTCATGATGCAATTTGTCTTTGTTTCTTTCGTTTGCTTGCATGTCACAGTCAAGAGTGTGCTTATGCTTCAAAGTTGCATGTAGTGTCACACAGAACCATGATAAGTCCACAGAATGCTCATCATGCACATGCACTCCATTATGTCCCGTGGGCACTTTGAAACACGAAGTGTGGTTGTCTTCATTGTTGTATCTTTCTTGCTTGCTGGTTCACACCACTGGGTTGCTCGTGGAGCAAGCCTTCACCAACATGGGTCTACCAATGCGCTAGTGGTTGCATTGGAAGTATCACTTCACGTGGTCAGGCCCATGCACCGCTAGTGTAGGAGTATGAGTAGTGTTTTCTTTTAGTTGTTTGCTTGCATGCTCATTTGCTTATATGCTTTGTTTACTTGCTTATTTTCTTTCTTGCTTGTTTGCTTTCTTGCTTACTTACATGATTTTCTTTCACTTTCGCCTCTGCTTTTGCTTTGCTTTGATGTTTGTTAGTTTTTTTTGTTTCGTTCATAGGTTAGTCTTGCATGAAACCGTGTATGAATCTTGAAGCGAGATGGGTAAAGTACAAGAGGGATTGTATAGCTATCACTACTTGGTTATCTGTAATCTTGCCTCTGTATGATGAGCTTGTTACTCTTATTCCATGACACGTTGAAGGAAAATACATACTGTTCGAAGTGAACCTTGGTGAGAACACAACACTTGTGCGCTAACTAGTGTCACCTTCTCTAGTCTATTGTTTTGGGTTAACCCTTGTTAGCTCAGTCAAGTAGAGTAAGGTGAGGGGGAAAACCTTAACAGGCACGTCAGAGATATAATAAACTAATTCTATGCTGGAACAACCTCTTATACTCTCAATAAGTCGGGATCCCTCTTCTGCCTCTGAAATGAATAAGTGTTATGCACAGTGAAAATGAAAAAAAATGAAAAGTCAAAAAAAAAATCAAAATGAAAAATGAATTAGGCAAAAGAAGGGAAAGGCTTCCTGTGTAGGGAGGAGATGCAATTAACTCCAACGAGGTACTGACCAGGCTCACTGGCAGCAAAGCCATGCTTTTTCTCCTATGTGACTCCACCGAAGTACTGTCGAGGCCTAATGGCAATGGAGAAACACCAGAGATGAAGCTAAGACTCTTACGACTATACGACTTTTGCACCTATATACCCCTCAACCCCAATTAAAACAACTGTGTTGCCTTGGCTTGGAATGTGTGTCAATCGCCCAAGGGTTTGGTAGATGTTACATCTTAAAATCAAGCTAGTGTGAAACCAAGATGAGTTGAGAACTGAAAAATACTTCTAGAGGTGTTAGACTTTCTTTTCACGAAAAAAGTCCATTCGGAGAGATGGAGTTCTACCATTGTGTCGCCAGGTGTTGTAGCGGCTACAACCACCCTCCAAAATTTTTCCTTAGCCTATTTTGGAGCCTTCCCTACCAACCTTACACAACAATTTGTCTTGCTTCATCAAGCACTCAAGCTTTAGTGTTTTCCTCGCACAAAGGCAGCCTGTCAATCACAGTCAATCCATTCCCCTCACATGCTTCTTACCGAGACTTGGTCCAGTTGTAGGATGAGCAACTTCCCCTTGAAAATTGTGTATTTCTGGAGGGTAACCAGCCTTCCCTCCATGAATTGCACAATCCTCTCTAACAACCTACTGGGCTCTAGGATTGCGCAATCCTCCTAGTCATCCCTTGGAGTAGGATTTGTGCAAATTTTCCTAGTAGCAGGCTGTTCAACCCATGATTTGGGCAAATCTGGGCAGAAGTTAGCTGCTCTGCATAGAAATTACATAAACCTCCTGGGAAGTCAGCCTAGCTCCCAGCCAGGAATGTGCATTTTTCCCAAGCAGTTAAGCACTTGCATACATGAATAGTTTGATTGACTAGCTCCACCGAGGATTGAGGAAACTTGACCTACATGCATGCATGACATGATCTTCCCGGAACAGAAAGTAAAACATGCAAAATGCATCCCATGATTAAGGCATATATTTTTAGCAGCTGGGGATTACATTCAAATTTGTTTTAGAAGTTTCCTTCGAAGTGTCATTTTTCCTAGATTTGTGGCATGTGTGTCATGAGACCAAACTTATTTATTTGACGCACCAGAGCTCATTCATTCACATCGATCTTTGAGCTCTTGCATCCCACAACACATCCAAGACTCTTTGACACATCCATCTCAGCTATTGATGGGTGTAATATTCCTAATTAGCTATGGCTAATTGGAATATTTGATTTTGTTCGATTTTTGCCTTATATAGTTATTTGTAAATAAAAAGTGAGGAAGGGGGAACATAACTCGCTTTAGAATAAAAAGTCACTTCCTAGGTAGCATAATGTTATGACTTAAGGGGGAACCAAGGGGGCCAAAGGGGGACACAGAAATGGGACCCACGCAGACACATGGAGGGACTGCGCAAGAGGGAAGGAACACAATGCAAGAAGGGGATCACGCAAGAGAAAGTGAGCCTAGGGATTTTGAGAGGTAGAGGCTATAAAATAGAGAGGAACTCCCTCATTTGGGATCAGTCTAGTTATGAGCATTTGTGATAGTCATTTCGACTTAGAGCACGGTGGCCATTCAGCTAGTCTGCAACACTGTTTAGTGCATTAAGTGTCTCCGTTCGGAGATCTCACCCTTAGCCCCGGGGGACTTCCAGTGCCTGCTGAGGCAAGGTATTTCCATCTGCATTCTAGTAGTAGATTCATTAGCATTTCAGCAGTAGTTTCATTAGCATTTCAGCAGCAGTTTCATTAGCATCTTTGAGGAACTGTGCAGAACCCCAAGGGGGTGATTTTCGGTGGTCGGCCATTTCAGGAAAGCTTTCTGGGTTTTTCTGGGTTTCTTCAGTAGAGCCTAAATCTAGAGTTTCAGCTTTTTCTGAGGAGGGGAACAACCCCAAATCATCATTTGTTTTCTAGTAGTAGCATCCCTGCAGAGAGACCATTCTTGTCATTCTGAGAGTATTTCTTCACTTGCCTTGTGCAAGTCGAGGTGCCATCTATATAATCACCTCTTGTACTCATTTATTGCTCAATATAATAAAATGGCTTAGAATTTCTCACTGCATTTCTTGTGTATCTGCTTATATTTCTGGTTTGCATTATTATATGTTGTTCCATTATTATTTTATCACTTCTGGGTTATTATATCATTTGCACATATTTGGTTGGAGTTTTTGCTGGGGTTTGAGGAATATTCTGGATTAGGAATATTACAGTGGTATCAGAGCATAGATCTGGCTCAGCCTGTGGAGCTAGCAATCTATGAAATCGGGGGAAAAACCCTATATCTGTTACAGAGGTTAGAGATACATAGACACTGGGCGTAGGTTGGAGAATACCTATGGAGAGGGAGATTGTGTTCCTGTGGCAGACGTAGAACAAGAGGAACCTATGGTAGACGCAGAACAGAGAGAGCCAGTAGTGGACATAGAGCGGATGGCAGATGAGGATGGGAAGAGATTTGCAGATATGCTCCTCAAATCCGTGCAGGATCTGTCGAGGAAGATTGAGGTGATGGGGTAGAGATTCACGATAGTAGAGGCCAGACAGTGGGAGAGCCCATGATTTTTTCAGATCGGTGAGGGATTAGGTGCATCCCATCACTTGCCAAAGCAGCGTGATACTGTGCAGCAAGGGGCCTCACATGCCCCTACATGCTCTACCATGCCCACCTTCTTAGGAGCAGACATTGGGGCCGCAGCTCAGTAGAGGCAGAGCTCGGGCATATGGGCAATTATTTTTTAGAGTACGAAGCCTATGGGCAGGAGTTCAGGGAAGCCCTCTCATTCAAAGATTTTGTTCAACTCCAGCAGGATAGTAGACCCCGCGATCATCATAGAGGGTACCGAAATTACCATGATGGCGATACCCACCGTGCAGTGAGCAGATTCCAGTTGCCTATGTTTGATGGCTCATCAAACAGTTCGGCAAAGTCTTGGGTGGAGAAGCTGGACATTTATTTCCAACTTAACTAGATGTCGGAGGTAGAGGCCATCAAGGTGGCAACGTTGCATTTGGATGGCGAGGCCCAGGATTAGTGGTTTCATGGGATGGTTACATTGGGGCACTCCACAGTGACATCATATGCCGAGTTTACCAGGAGACTGATGGAGTGATTTGATCGGAGGGATCTAGAGCAGCATTTCGTTGAGATGATGAGGCTCAAATAGACAAGGAGCCCAGAGACCTACATTGCAAATTTCTTGAGGGTCTTCGTGATGGTTCCAGACCTCTCCATGGCATGGAGGGTCTATATGTATGTTGAGGAGTTAGCAGAGCCACTTCGAGGTCTAGTCTGATCCACTAGATCAACTATGGTCCAGGACGCTATCAGCAGGACCCGGGACTTACAGGATGTCTTATCCGGGACCTGAACACCTTACCCCTAGAGACAGACTTTTCAGTCTAAGGGGAAGGATGTGAGGATTCCTCCTCCAAAGGCGAATCTAGGACGAGTGTAGCTTGACGATGATGCCAGGAGGGAGCTGAAGAAGAAGCGGTTGTGCTTCACCTGTCAGGAGCCATGGGCACCAGGACATAGATGTGCCGCTGACAAAGCACATTTTATTGAGGTCTCTCCGAGATCAGTGGAGAAGAGGATGGCGAGGAGGATGTGGAGACAAGAGATAGCCATGCCATCAGGGAAAATTTTAAGAACCCCCCCTAAATTTATAAATATAATAAATGGGCGAATCTCCATGGTATATAGGAAAAATGGAAGGTGATTTTATCAATAATATAATATGTATATATAATTTTTTGGCGAATCTCTCACCAGGCATGGCGAATATTTTACTCAATTATAAAATCTTGTAATATCTTGGCGAGTCTTTCACTAAGTAATAAACTTTGTAAAGTCCTAGTGAATCTTAGCATAGGCTACATGCTGGTTTAATTCCCCCATTTAAATAGGCTACATTCCAAGTGAATACCATGGGTCAATACCATGTGCCATTTTGGTGAATACCATGGGTCAATACCATGTGCCATTTTTATTTTTATTAATTTTAATATTAGGGTTAATAATGGTTTTTGCATGGTATTAATAACAATCTAGTCCATGGTATTTGTCCCATAGTATTTTGGCCATAGGTTTCACCTAAATATAACCCATTTTTTGAGTGTTCGTAAATATAAGGTGACTTATGGAGTAAATATAAAAAAAATGTTTTATTTGTTTACCATACCTCTTGTTTATTTATAATTTTATTAATTTACCATACCTCTTTTACAAATATGGTATTTGGCCCATAGGATTCACTTAAATAAAACCTCTTTCTTGAGCGTTCATAAATAGAACGAGGGTTATGGACTAAATATAAAAAGAGGTTTTATTTATTTACGATACATCTAGTTTATTTATATTTTTATTTATTTACCATACCTTTTGAGTAAGTGTAAAGAGACGTTTTATTTATTTACCATACCTCCACTTTACTTATATTTTTATTTGTTTACACCCTTACATGTATATAAGGTGGCTTATGGAGTAAATATAAAAAATGTTTTATTTATTTACCATACCTCTCATTTATTTATATTTTTATTAATTTACCATACCTCTTTTATAAATATGGTATTTGGCCCATAGGATTCACTTAAATAAAACCTATTCTTGAAAATGGGCGAATGGATTCACTTAAATAAAACCTATTCTTGAAAATGGGTGAATGGAAGGTTGTAAGTCCTAATTTCAAGGGCTAAATTTACCTTTTTTACCCTCTCCCTTAAAATAAGGTGGGCTATTTGAGGTGATTTGTAAAAATGTACTATGATACAAAATATTCGCCCACTAAAAATTTAAAACCCCTTAATTTCGCCAAAGGGTGAACATTTGCCCCTAAAATTATCCTTGCATGCCATACAGGGACCTTTGCCACCTCCACCATGAGCAGTAGGTGGTGCATCTTTTCACCCACCGGAGGGGCCCTTGCAGCGTTGCGAGGAGTTCCCAAGTATCTGACGCTACACGTATGAGGGACAGTACGTTGCCAGCGTGTATCAGTTTTGGTTGACAGTGGGGCAAGCCACAACTTCATCGATGCACAAATGGTTGAGTGGGGAGGTATACAAACAGAGAGCTTCGATGGGTTTTCAGTCTTGGTCCTAGGAGATTAGACCATGACATGTGCTCGTTATGTTCCATAGCTTTTAGTGACGATGGGCACCTACACATTGACCGATCACTTTTTCGTGGTCGATATTCGGACACCAACATGATACTGGGTGTTGTTAGGGTCCCACCCTAACCCCCTTATTTATGTAATGGGATCAAGTCATAGTCAAGAGTCAATAAAGCCCATATTAATAATTGTAAGTGGTTAATCCACAATTAATGATGGAACCACAGTTAGTTGCAAATGGGTCGTAGTATTAGATAGATGGTATTAATAAAACCCATGGTATTGGCCCGTGGTATTGCATGTATGAGTCATATATAAAGGATAGAGACCCCTGCGAGGAGCATCGTGTCTTATTTTGTAATCGAGCTCTGCTCTATTGGAGGTTGCCCCCTCGAAGAGGCAAGTGAACATTACTCTCTGAATAATAAAATCATTTCTATTATGTGTTCTGGGTATCTTTTCTTCGCATATTCTATATTTGGGTATCATTTTGCAGGTTAAGAGCATAACAAGTGGTATCAGAGCACTTTCCAGGGCTGGTGGGATCTCCATTCCTTAGCAAATTTTTTTTTTGATTAGAGACGTGTTCCGGCGTCTTTAAACCATGGGATTTGTCGTTGAGTGCATAAACCTTCGGATTTGGGGAGGCATGCATGCAGGAAATACAAGAGGTGGTCACGTCTGTTGGACTCCCTTGTAACCTCTGTGGGTACCCCTTCGAGTAGTAGCACATTAGACAGAACCGCGCACAGACTGTCTTCCACGTACCCTCTGGGTATATCGGAAGCCCCCTAGGCTCCCTTGAAACCTCGCCATAGATAAACTGTCGGTCGTCTTGCGGCTACAGTACACCGAGAACAGCACTTGGAGAGATTACTCGCCCGTACGATAGGGTAGTCAGGTTGTACGGCTAAGGGTACGGTCGATCCTCCTTAGTTATAGCCCTGAAACATTGGGCCGAGTACTATTGCCAGACCCTTATGTATATTGCGATCTGTAGCACCTGACACTCCTCAAGACGATAGTTCCCTTTTCTATCGGGGAATCACACATCATCTCTTCCAGATCTGCTTGTGTAAAGGGGTGCAGCAGCAGCAGACATCAGTCCCGCAGTCTCGAGTTCGCAGATCAGCCATTCTGATCTATTAGATCCATCAGATATGCAGAACCAGTCTGTTCCTCTGCCCAGAGCTATCAGATCCGCCATTCAGATCTCTCAGATCCACCAAATCGGAGTCGTTGTGAAGGGTTCCCATACTGTGGCATAATTTTCGCAGGACTTTTGGCTGCATTGACATTTTGAGGATTTGGCCACTGCAGTATTGGTGATCTAGCCCATCAGAATCAAGACGACGAGCTGAGCACGGTGGTACCGTTCACTTCTTAGTGAAAAAATTTTTTTAGGCGGTCCCAATTTTCAAAAAATCTGGTTGGTGTATGGTAGAAACTAGAGCTCAAGCGATTGCCAATGAAAGGATGGACAAACTTGAAGAATCATTGCAAAACCTCCACATTCAACTTACCGGACTATGTAGCATGGTCAAGAAAATAGGCCCAAAGGGCAAGGAGCAAGCCCACGAGGAGGCATATAATGGCAATGAACACAATGAGGGTGAGTCTAGCCACTCTCCTCACATCTGGCACACCCACCCACAACCCATTCAACGACCTCCCAAGTTTGATATACATAAATTTGACGTTTCTCACCCGTCGGCATGGATAACACAAATGGAACAGTATTTCAAACTGAATCGCATCTTCGATGATGAGACTCAGCTTATGTTGGGGAGCATGTACTTGGACAATGAAAGGTGGCAATGGTGGGAATGGCATCAACGTTGCACTGGACCTTTTAAGACTTGGACCAAATTCACCAAAGCTCTTCAAGACTGCTTTGACCAGGAATCATCTTTTTTGGGTCGTCTTACTAAGCTCCGACAGACTGGTACAGTGGATGAATATATTACAGCTTTTGAAGGCTTAGCCTTCCGCACTTGGGGTCTCTCATATGTGTTCTACACGGAATTTTTTATCAGCGGTCTTAACGAAGCTATCAAAGCCCAATTCCTACTGCACCACCCTCCCACATGGACAGAGGCTTGCAAGGTAGCTCATAACGTGGAACGTGCATTAGCAGCCCAATATAGTCGCCCAAATTTCTCCGCTAAAGGTCACCCCCCACAGGCTCACAACACGACTCAAACACTTAAGGTCCAAAAGGTGTCACCTGCGGAAATGGCCGAAAGAAGAAAGCAAGGCCTATGCTACTACTGTGATGAAAAATACTCCCTAGGTCATAAATGCAAGGAGCCCAAATTTTTTCAAATTGATGCCACTGACTACAGCTTAACAAAGGAAGATCCACCACTGGAGGAACATGAGCCGCTAGAAGAAGACAACCAAAAGGACAATGTCTCTGACAAACCAGTTATTTTGTTGCATGCTTTGGCAGGGATTTCTTCCCCTCAAACTCTCAAAATAAGAGGTTTTATTAAACATCGCCCAGTAGTAGTCTTGATTGATAGTGGAAGTACACATAATTTCATCCATCAAAAAGTCGTAGAAGTAGTGCATTATTTTGTACGAGGAGTTTCTAACTTCCAAGTTCAAATTACGGATGGAGGCACAATGAAATGTGAAGGCCGCTGTGAAAATGTCAAACTTCAAATGGGGGATTATCAGTTGAAAACTCACATGTTTTCCATACACATGGGGGGTTGCAACATTGTCCTCGGTGCTGAATGGCTCCGCACTCTTGGGCCAATCACAATGGATTTCCAAGAGTTATATATGAGTTTTAAGCAGAACAACTACACACATACCCTTCGTGGACTCCAGGCGGGAGCCCCCTCTATCATCAGCTCGCATAGGATGGAAAAATTGTTAAAAAAGGGAAATCATGGAGTTGTAGCTCAATTTAATGCCGTCCAGGCAGTCGAAACCAAGCCTCTGCCAATTCATCCTGAGATGCAACAGATTTTAAATAACCATCTGCCGGTCTTTGACAAGCCTCATGAGCTTCCACCCTCGCGAGGGGAACATGATCATAGCATCACCTTGGTTCCAGGGGCCCAACCCCCAAATGTGCACCCATATAGATATCCGCTCACCGAAAAGAATGAAATAACAAAACTCATCAAGGAACTTTTGGAAGCAGGTGTCATTCGTCCTAGCATTAGTCCTTATTCGTCCCCAGTGGTCATGGTGCTCAAGAAAGAAGGGGAGTGGCGGATGTGTCCCGACTTCAGGGCCCTCAATAAGTTGATAGTCAAAGATAACTTTCCCATCCCGGTGGTTGATGATTTGCTGGATGAACTCAATGGGGCTCAATTCTTCACTAAGTTGGATCTTCGCTCAGGCTACCACCAAATTCGCATGAAGGAAGTCGACATCCCCAAGACTGCTTTCCGAACTCATGAAGGCCATTATGAACTCCTGGTCATGCCATTTGGTCTTTGTAATGCCCCCTCTACTTTTCAGAGCCTTATGAACCACATTCTCAAACCATATCTCAGGAAATTTGTCCTTGTCTTCTTCAATGACATCCTCATCTATAGTTGCACTTGGGCCGCACATCTTCAGCATGTAGATCTACTCTTGCAACTGCTCCGCAAGCATAAATTATTTTTCAAGATGTCCAAGTGTTCATTTGGCATGGCATAAGTAGAGTATTTGGGCCACATTGTGGGGCATGAAGGTGTCAAGGTGGACCCCAAAAATATCCAGGCAATGTAGGAATGGCCTCAACCTAAGACCTTGAAGAGCTTGAGAGGATTTTTGGGTCTCACAGGCTATTATCGTAAATTTATCCGCAACTATGGTCGCATAGCGAAGCCCCTCACCCAACTCCTAAAGAAAAATTCATTTTTCTGGAATGAGGATGCACAACAGGCCTTTAAAGCTCTAAAAAATGCCATGTGTTCCACTCCAGTCTTAGCATTACCTGACTTCACCAAATCTTTTGTCATTGAATGTGATGCTTCGGGTACAGGTATTGGGGCGGTCTTAATGCAGGAAGGGCGACCGTTGGCCTTCACAAGCCAACAACTCAGTGGGAGGAATTTGGGCCAATCTACCTACGAGAAGGAAATGATGGCCATCTTACATGCAGTCGAGACCTGGCGACCTCACTTATTGGGGCGGCGTTTCCAAATCTGCACGGATCATCACAGTCTTAAATATTTTTTGGAGCAACACCTATCCTCCCCACAACAAAATAAATGGCTAGCCAAAATGCTGGATATGATTATGAGATCATTTACAAGAAAGGGAAAGACAATAGTGTAGCAGATGCATTAACTCGCCAATTTGAGGAGGAAAGTACTCTACTAGCAATTTACCTCCCCATTCCAGAATGGATTGAAGAGGCTCGCGGGGAATGGTTTTCACACCCCAGGCTCTCCCAACTCATTTCTCAATTGCAGGTAGATCCAAATTCCACCAAGGGCTACTCGTGGCAGGATGATATTCTTTGCTACAAGGACAGAGTCGTAATATCACCAACATCCACCCTCAAAAGTCGCATTTCCGCAGAATTGCACTCATCTCCCATTGCCGGACATTCGGGCTTTCAGAAGACGTATGCTCGCAACAGAAGATCATTTTTTTGGACAAGCATGAAAAAGGACATCCTTACTTTCGTAGCAGAATGCGATGTCTATCAACGCCACAAAGGGGAAACCGTCAACACACCAGGCACATTACAACCATTGCCCATTCCGGCATCAATTTGGACGGAGGTTTCTATGGATTTCATTACATGTCTTCCAAAGTCAGGGAAAAAGTCAGTCATCATGGTGGTTGTGGACCGACTGTTGAAGTATGCTCATTTCTGCGCCCTACCCCACCCATTTACACCAACTTTGGTTGCTCAATATTTCATGGATCATATCTTCAAATTGCATGGCATGCCCACTTCTATTATGTCTGACCGCGATACAATCTTCACCAGTAATTTTTGGCAGGAACTCTTCAGAATACAAGGCACTCAACTAAAACTCAGTACTTCCTATCATCCGCAAACAGATGGTCAAACCGAAGCCATCAACAAATGTCTAGAAACCTACCTTAGGTGTTTCACTTCAGAAAAGCAACACCTTTGGGTATAGTGGCTACCTCTGGCTGAATGGTGGTATAACACCAACTATCATGCCACCACCAAAATGACTCCCTATGAAGCAGTATATGGTCAACTAACGCCTTCACCTAACTCGTATCTCAAGGGATGCTCAAAAGTACAAGCAGTGGATCAACTCCTACAACACCGTGCAACCATGCTCGCCCATCTTCGAGAGAATCTTCATCAAGCTCAGAACCGCATGAAGCAACAGGTAGACCAGCATCGCTCAGAGCACCAATTTCAAGAAGGGGATCAGGTCATTTTACGGCTCCAACCATATAAGCAAACATCACTCAAAGACAAGGGGTGTCAGAAACTCTCTCCCAGATTCTACGGACCATATCAAGTACTTCAGCGCATTGGAGAAGTGGCCTATAAGTTGGCCTTGCCACCTACTGCAAAAATCCATCCAGTTTTCCATGTCTCATGCCTCAAGAAAGTGATTGGGAACAATTGTAGAATTCAGACCAGTCTACCTTAATTGGACGAAGAAGGGTTCATCTGGCTTCAACCCGAACAGGTCCTAGACACACGAGACAAGCAACTGCGCAGCCGCATGATTAAGGAAGTCCTCGTCAAATGGAAAGACACCTCTCCGGAAGATGCAACTTGGGAACCAGACACTATTCTTCAGCAGTTTCCGCAGCTTCAGCCTTGAGGACAAGGCTAGTCTTAAGGGGGAGGGCATGTTAGGGTCCCACCCTAACCCCCTTATTTACGTAATGGGATCAAGTCATAGTCAAGAGTCAATAAAACCCATATTAATAATTGTAAGTGGTTAATCCGCAATTAATGACGGAACCACAGTTAGTTGCAAATGGGCCATAGTATTAGATAGATGGTATTAATAAAACCCACGGTATTGGCCTGTGGTATTGCATGTATGAGTCATATATAAAGGATAGAGACTCCCTGCGAGGAGAATCGTGTCTTATTTTGTAATCAAGCTCTGCTCTATTGGAGGTTGCCCCCTTGAAGAGGCAAGTGAACATTACTCTCTGAATAATAAAATCATTGCTATTCTGTGTTCTGGGTATCTTTTCTTCGCATATTCTGTATTTGGGTATCATTTTGTAGGTTAAGAGCATAACAGGTGTTCAGTGGTTTATCACTCTAGGGAAGGCCACGACAGATTGGAAGACCCTGGAGATGGAGTGGGATGATGAGAAGATAGGGAGGCATAAGAAGATACGTGGACAACACACATATCTGCCTCTGACTGTCTTGGCTCATCAGATGGAGGCAGTCTTCCGAAAGGGAGATATAGAGTGGGCAGGGGAGCTGCGTGCATCAGAGGTAGGAACTATAGGGCAGATGGTACAGCCAGAGATACAGTCTATCCTTGATTGGTATGCCATAGTGTTTCGGGAGATTCCACCAAGACAACCACCAGATCGGGGGTTTGAGCACACCATCGAGCTTGAGCAGGGCATACAGGTCGTGATTACCACACCGTATAGGCACCCCAAGGCCTATTAGGATGAGAATGAGTGGGCTATCCAGGAGTTTCTTTCATTGCCAGATTTCACGCAACCATTTGTTTTGGAGTGTGATGCGTCGGGAGAGGGGATCAACGCAGTATTGATGCAGGGAGGTCACCTTATAGCATTTGAGAGTTGGAAGCTCCTTCTGCGCGAGAGGTTGTATTCCATATATGACAAGGAGATTATGGCCATCATCCATGCATTGGCTAAGTACCGGAAGTATGTGGTAGGCAACAGGTTCAGGGTGAGGATTGATCACAATAGCCTCAAGTTCTTTTTAGAGCAAAAGCAACTACAGGAGAGGTATCAGAATTGGATCAGTAAGATCCAAGCATATGATTTGACATTGATTATGTTGAAGGTAAGAACAACGTGGTGGCAAATGCCCTTTCACGTAGACCAGCCACATTGTCTCTTATGAGCTTGGATACAGATTGGAGGGCTCGACTCTCAGTAGAGTACTCCAAGGACAGATTTGCATGTGAGGTTCTCGATGGGCAGGTGGCAGATGACAGGTATAGGGTGGTTCATGAGATCATCTACTACAATGACCAGATCTTCTTGACTGAGGGGTCTCAGCTCAAGAAGAAGATACTCCAGGCATCACATGATTCCCCATTGGCAGGACATTAGGGTTTTACCAAAACCTACAGGGCCATTAGGGAGAGGTTCTCATGGAAGGGCCTCAAGGAGGATGTACTCCAATACATCTGGGAGTGCGATGTTTACTAGAGGAACAAGGGAGAGATGAGCCATCCCGCAGGATTATTGCAACCTCTTCTCATTCCAGAAGGGAAATGGGAGAGTATTTCGATGGATTTCATCACAAGGTTGCCCGTGGTATAGGGCAAGGATTGTATCTTTGTTGTTTTTGATCGACTAACAAAGTACGCACATTTCTTTGCCATATCCACACACTATACAGTAGCACAGGTGGCCGAGCTGTTCTTCAGGGAGATCTTCAGGCTACATGGTCTTCCTAAGACCATCGTCAATGAGAGGGACAGCCGTTTCATGGGCGGGTTTTGGCAGGAGCTTTTCCGATTGGTGGGGATGGAGTTGACACTGAGTATCAGTTATCACCCATAGATGGACGGATAGATGGAGATAGTTAACAAGTGGCTAGAGGTCTACTTGCGTAACTATGTCAGTGTGCAGCAGCGAGCATGGCTGAAGTGGCTGCATCTGGGGGAGTACTGCTGCAATACTTCACATCACATGTCCATTGGTATGTAACCATTCTATGCCTTATATGGGTATCATCCTTTACCTTTTGTCAATGTGATGTTTGGTGATAGCAGGGCTCCTAGAGCCAAGATTTGGATCCAAGAGTGTTACGATATCCTCCGAGCTCTCAAGGATAACATGGCTACAGCGCAAAACTAGCAAAAGTTGTATGCCGACAGGGGTTGAGCGGAGAGGCAGTTTGAGGTAGGGGACATGGTCTACCTATGATTACAGCCATACCGATAGTCGTCGCTGAAGCAGAAGGGGGCTAAGAAGCTCAAGCCCCACTTTTATGGGCCATATAGGGTGATACGCAGGATTGGACAGGTTGCATATGACTTGGAGTTGCCCCAAGGTAGCAAGATTCATAACATTTTTCAGGTATCATGCCTAAAGAAGGCATTAGGGCAGCAGGTGAATGTGGCAGATGAGAAACCACCCATGGATGATGAGGGGCATTTGGTATTGCAGCCGGAGGCTATCATTGACCCTAGGGAGAGACGGTTGCAGAGCAGGGCAGTCCAGGAATTCTTGGTGAGATGGAAGAATTTGCCGGATGAGAATGCCACTTAGGAGAGTGAGGAGATCTTACAGCATCCATCACTTCAGTTGCTTGAGGACAAGCAACATTTTGCCGCAAGAGACTGTAATATTCCTAATTAGCTATGGCTAATTGGAATATGCGATTTTGTTCGATTTTTTCCTTCTATAGTTATTTGTAAATAAAAAGTGAGGAAGGGGGAACATAACTCACTTTAGAATAAAAAGTCACTTCCTAGGTAGCATAATGTTGTGACTTAAGGGGGAACCAAGGGGGCCAAAAGGGGACGCAGAAATGGGGCCCACGCAGACACATGGAGGGACTACGCAGGAGGGAAGGAACACATCGAAAGAAGGGGATCACGCAGGAGAAAATGAGCCTAGGGATTGTGAGAGGTAGGGGCTATAAAATAGAGAGGAACCCCCTCATTTGGGATCATTCTGGTTATGAGCATTTGTAATAGTCATTTCAACTTAGAGCACACTAGCTGTTTAGCTAGTCTGCAGCACTGTTTAGTGCATTGAGTGTCTCCGTTCATAGATATCACCCTTAGCCTAGGGGACTTCGAGTGCCTGCTCGGGCAAGGTATTTCCATTAGCATTCCAGCAGTAGATTCATCAGCATTTCAGCAGTAGTTTCATCAGCATCTTTGAGGAACTACGCAGAACCCGAAGGGGGTGATTTTCAAGGGTCGTCCATTTCAGAAAAGCTTTCTGGGTTTTCTGGGTTTTTTTAGTAGAGTCTGATTCCAAAGTTTTGGCCTTTTCTGAGGAGGGGAGTAGCTCCAAATCCTCATTCGATTTCCAGCAGCAACAATAGCACGACAACTTTCCAGCAGCTGGGACACAGATCAGTGTGAGGCCATTCTAGGAAAGCTTTCTGCGCATTTTAGGGTTTCTTGAGTAGAGCCCGAATCCAGAGTTTCAACTTTTTCTGAGGAGGGGAGCAGCCCCAAATCATCATTTGTTTTCTAGTAGCAGAATCCCCGCAGAGAGGCCATTCTTGTCATTTTGAGAGTATTTCTTCACTTTCCTTGTGCAAGTCGAGGTGCCATCTATCTAATCACCTCTTGTACTCATTTATTACTCAGTATAATAAAATGGCTTAGCATTTCTCGCTGCATTTCTTGTGTATCTACTTATATTTCTGGTTTACATTATTATATGTTGTTCCATTGTTATTTTATCACTTCTGGGTTATTATATCATTTGCACATATTTGGTTGGAGTTTTTGCTGTGGTTTGAGGAATATTATGGGTTAGGAATATTACAATGGGTAAGTGGCCCCAACTTGTTTTTTTCAGCATTTATGTTTCTTTTTTTTGTATTTTCTTGTGTGAGTGTTGTTTTCTTGATTTATTTGAATGCCTGTTGTCGTTTACATATATTCTAGCTTGTCCTAGCTCTGTTTTAGTGTTCATTGCTATCTCACTATTGTCGTGTGCGTGAAACTATTTGCACAGACATTCGCCCAACCAGTAAATCACCTCACCCACATGCATGTTGATTTGTTTGTTGAATCTTTCATTCATTTTTTGCATGCACTGTTCATCACTTCTTCTATCATTTACTTTCGCCATGCATTTCATCAACTTACTTGCTTTCAGTTGCCTGCCGATGAGTCAGGCCAACCTTGGCCCGGTCTCTACCTTCACCAAGGCTGCATTGCACAATCTGGAGAAGGAAGGCTCACCTTCCCCTCTAGATTTGTGCATTCTGGCCCAGAATTGGCCTCCTAGACTATTTTGTGCATTCCTGAAGGACAATGGCTACTTGGCCCAAGAAATTGTGCAAATCTGTCCCTAGGCCAACAGTCCTTCCCAGCTAGAATTGTGCATTGTGCAATCCCAACAACCAGCTACCCAACTGGATTGCACATTTCATAGATTCGACAGCTAGTCTAGCCTCCTAGATAACCTAGACTACCTTTTGCACAGTTCTGGCAACCATTCTCTGAACCTCCCAGTGAAATTTGTGCAATCTTGCTCATCAGTTCCCTAGGTATGTGTTGTGTCCTTCCCTGAATTTACTTTGTTTTCACTAACATATTTCTTGCCATGCATGCTGCTTGTTTCTAGATCTTTCAAGTGTTCATATTTCTCAATGGCTTCCAAGAGAACAGGATCTCAGGACACTGATGGTATGGCAGCTAGAGAAGCAGTTGAGTAGGTGTCCTTTGGTCTGTCGATCTATGAAGATACAAAGCTGTATCTAGACAAGGACATCAAACTGAAGTGGCAAGAGGTGAATGAAACATTCGAAGGTACCTTTGGAGAAGACCTTGAAGACTGCCAGGTGCACGTGAACATTTATAAGTCTGGCTTGTACCAGATTGCATGTAGATACCTCGTGTTCCCATGCGTGGACATGATTCACTGGATCGTCTCTCACACTGACCCCAAGATGATGACCTTGAGCAGTGCCAGTGGGACAAAGCTCGCAACCTTCTAGGAATGAGATTATGATGAGATGTATTAGATGACCGATCCCATGATCATCATGACTCACTCGTTCAACTTGACCTAACAGAGGGCACTCAAGAGATATTCTGAAGGATTGGGTAAAGGAGCCAACGCATCTTAGGATGATCCCCAATCAGATCTATAAGACAAAGATATTGAGGAAGGTGTACCAATACTTGGTCATATTCGCATGTCAACTAAGTGGCCAAGCGATCACTCAGACCTTCCCTCAGAGTTGGGTGGTTGCGCTAAACTAGCTGGCTAGAGAAGGAAGACCATGCAACCGGTCTGGCATACTGGCTCATAAGCTGAAGGAGCAAGTCACAAAGGCTCAACAGTCACCCGAAGGCATGCATGTAAAGGTTTACATGTCCACCTACATTCTAGATGCATTCTGTGGCTGACATAAGTTCCTAGGCTTATAGTGGGGATGGTCACCAACAGAGACTGTTGTGAGCACATATTTCAAGTTATTGTCTGAGTGTAGCTTCAAAGGAATGATTATACAGTTGTACGACCATCTTGTCACCCCTGTGTACAGGTTGATATTCAAACAGGATCCACCCTGTATGTCAAAAGAAGTGATGAGGCATTGTTAGGCATTGCATATTGGTATGCTTCACCGAACAACACATTCATATGAGTGTTCAGTGCAGAGAAGCCTCTGCATGTTCTGTCAAAGTTTGCTTTGGACGTGCTTGTCATGGAGGAAGTAGCGTATCATATCTCAGTAGGATTAATAGCTAGGCGACAGTGGAAGAACAAGGCACCTTGGCCCACTCTTCCATATCGGATTGGGTTATAAGAGATCTAGAGAATCAAGCAAGTGGATGTCGAAGCTGAACAGATGAAGAAGTACCCGTTCAACTGCCGAAGCTTCAACCCATATGACCCAAATTGCATTGTGAAGTATCACTACATGAGGATTCACTTCAATTGGATCCATGGGGCATGTCATTGGGTTGAGGAGGACTCATGGAGGTATTGCTTCAATTGCTCTAGACCCAATGAATAGGTCAGTTTTGTCATAGAGGGGTTATCACAGTAGCATGAAGCAACATCACAGACAACACCAGTAGTAGCAGTCGTAACAGAAACAATGGAGCCAAGCATACCTACGTGCGATAAAGGGAAGAGAAAGATTATCGGCCACATGGAGGAGGAACAAATTTGAAATTTTTGAGTAGATCCACTTGTAGGACAAGTAGATATGGTTATCCAACAGAAGAGGCAGTGACATGACAAGCGAATCACACGGAGGTAGAGGAATAAGAAGAGAATGGAAGAAGCAGAGAAGGAGTTGCATGAGTTGAGGGAGAAACTCCGAAAAGAACAAGAGATGTGCCAAGATGATAAGGAAGTGCAGCAGCAACAGATTCTGTAGGGGGCGCATGATGTGCAGACAAGCAAAGGAACACCCGTACAAGTAGTTGATTCTTCTGAACATTTGGCATCATGTGAACAGGGTGAACCCTTATAGGGGCAAGACTTTGCTCAAGAAATAGAAGAGGCTCTTGAACAGTTGGATGCAGACATGGAGTAGCAGGAGTTGGAACAGGACACTGACCTCATTCCTCACCAAAGAGAGGTCAACTCACCTGCTTCAATGCATTTAGACGATGAGAAAGTCTCGTATGACCAAGGAGGCACTGAGATCCTTGGTGGTGAAACGGAAGCAGAGATGCACAACATCTCCTTCGACAAATCAAATTGCAGAGTTGTGCAGTCTAAGAGAGTACTGACTCCGGAAGACTAAACATCCCCTGCGTAATTTGAAGAGCAAGTGATTGTGACTAATGTGCACAAGCATCCAGCTGCATTACCCGATGCAACTAGAGTGTATGTCGAAGCCACTAGCTCAAGTGTTTGTTTTCTCATAGCTGAGAATGAGCGAATGGCAAAGGAACTACAAGTGGCCAAGAAGGGAGGAGACTTGGTGACAATGTCCGCCCGAGCTTAACTGAAGAAGGCAATACTGGATGAAGTGTTGTCCTTGGACATAGTTGTGCGAGCATTGTACTCCAAGTTCGGTATCATGCATCAAGCAATCGTTCATCTCCACGAATGGTAGTAATGATGTGCAAGAAGAGTATGCATCTTGAAGAACATACATATTGTTGTTGATAAAATGCGAGCATGGATGATGAAATACAAGGGATCCCCACTTCATTTGCTAAATATGATGAATGCCAATGCAGTCGAGCTATAATCACGTATCCAGAGTTAGATCTAGAACTATGAAGACCTACCGCAACTCATCACTAGCATATAGGCTTCCCATGCATGAGTATTCAAAAGCATGGAGGTTATTATGCACACTCATGCGATAACGTCACTTGGGAACCTCACTTAGGTGAAGACCAAGAAGCAGGTCGAAGAGGAGCTTGACTCGTACTTAGACAAGCTGATGTGCACCACCACCAGCCTAGACTTGCATATCAGTGGAGACATCATGTGCAAGTACGTTGCTTGTTCGGCCACACTAAAGACAATGATGTGAATGCTCAAAGAAGAGTTGGACTGAGGAGCCTAAGCAGTGTACCCAGATGCTATGGAGGCAAGGTTCAGGTCTCAGATGGATGCCACAACAGAACACACAGACATTCTCAAGGACTACAAATCTTGGCATCAATATGTCACTATTGATCAACATTAGGATGTCGAGAAGTTTGACTTCTATCATTGTGTATGTCCGAATGATGTCTATTTTCGCTTGTCCAAGCCATTTTTCACATGGGCACATATGCATTATAATGTTGAGTCATGTCAAGTGTAAGTCAAGTGTGAAGAGTGGATGTAATAGTCATAGAGTAGGTGAATATTCATGAGGGTAGTTGAATGGTCATAAAGGGGAATGTCAATGGCCACCCCACTCTTTGCTATAAATAGCCCCTCATAACTCATTGTATAGGCTTTTGGTCAGCCAAGCTTCTACTAAGACTATTTTGAAGAAGGCTTGGACAGTATTGTAATGCACCTTGGCTTCTCCACTGCACAGAGCTAGTACATCTCTTTGGAGGAGCAGGCGGATGTGGCTGTAATGTTCCACTGTTGGGGCTAGTAGGTTTACATGGATGTATTGTATGATTGTGACTTACACTTCTTTATATAATAAGAGCTGACACATTTTCATGCATATGTTGTTATTGTAGTTGGACTGCTCCAGTTGCTTTAATGATAAGTGTTGCTCAACTTACATACTTGCATATGAACTGATTCACATGAAATTATATGAATCTTGTTGTTAATGTGCTGCATATGTTGTTAATGTTGTCATCGTCTATGTCCACTACTCTATCGGACATCAAATAGACCTTTCATTTGAACCCATATATAACAACCATTAGATTTGTCTCAGACTGATCCGTGAGTGTTGTAGGTGTTATATTACCTTCTATGATGTGGCTGCCGCATCCGAGTGGACTTCTCTGCTAGAATTTGTGCATGTCCTTTGTGTTGTGTGTTCCTAGTCGAGTTGGGGCTACTCTGTTTCAACTTGGAACTCACCTTCACCTCCTTCCCCTTTCGAAGTGTTAGAACCTCTCATACACCTTCCTTGACTCACTGCATCAGTCACACCCTTGCTACTGATAGAGTTATTCTACTTTCCTCTATGTAACATTACGGTCAAGGCATTACCTTACAACCCACTACTGAGAATCCTACACCAAATGGTCTGAGGTTTAATTGGGACTTCTTACCACAGAGATCCCCATGATATTTTACCGGGTCCAACACCATCATCATGTGTTCAAAGAGTTTCAGGTTGGAGAGTATGTGTATTTTCACATCAATCCCAAGAAAATATCTTTGAGGATTGAGTCATGTGAAAATTTGGCACCACAGTATTACAGGCCTTTTGAGATCCTTGAGAAGATTGGACCAATGGAATATCAACTTGCACTGCCTCCAATAGTGAAATTCCATGATTTTTTCCATATTTCATTGCTTAAGAAGAACGTAAAGTTGTTGATCATGTTATTGATTGGTTTGTATTGGAAGTGGAGCAAGAAGGAAAGTTACAGTCACACCCTCAGTGCATATTGCAGCAGAAACATTTCATGCTCAGGAGAAAATCCATAGAGCGAGTTAAAGTGCAATGGAAGCGTTTTGGGCCTGAAGAAGATACATGGGAGATGGCAAATCAAATGCGGGCCCTATATCCTTCATTTTTTGCCATTGAGGCAAAGAAATTTTGGTTTGATGTTGGTTTATGTTTGGCATATGTTTTACTAATTTTTTTTATATTTTTATATGTATATGGATGTAGATATCACCATGAGATAAGTTATAAAGCTCCAATAAGTGGTATGGCTATTATCTTGCCATTTTGTCATGATGTTTTTCTTTTGAGCATGTCCTTCATTGTAAATATTGCAACGACCTAAGTTATAAAGTTCCATGGGAAGTATGTTTTCTTTATAGTGGTTTTGTTGAGGTCTTGGTGTGGTTTAACATCGAGGATGGTCTTCCCCATCGGGGAGGGTTCTGTAATAGCCCTGGTGAAATGTTCATGTAATAAAAGTTAATAAAGGCAAAATAAGACCACAGTTAAGCGACACATATTTCAATATAAATGTTGGGAAAAAATATCCTAGTGGGCATCATTGGATGTGTGTTTTGGCTAAGGAAAATTGGCAAAGGCTAAGGCAAAAGCATTTTCGTACATTTATTTATGAAAATAAAGGATATTAGGAGAAAATTAAGGTGAAAGGTAATAGGTTACATGTGAGGAGGAAATTGAAGGAAAATAATGGAAAATGAAAAAAATAGAGGCCTCATTTATAAAAAAGACTTTTGGGGATCAATTGGTAACCTTTTGTCACATCAATTTTGGAGCTCTCCCATTATTCTCTCTCTCTCTCTCTCTCTCTCTCTTGGTCACTTAGAGATTCCTTGGGGCACTCTAGTTTGGAGCAAGGAAAGGAAAGGAAAAGCAAAAAAAGAAAATGAAGGAAAGTAAGGAACAAGGAAACGAAAGCAAGAGCAGGTAGCTTTAGCAGGAATACTTGCAGGTAACCTTCTGCATGTGTGATTTCCTAGTTAGTTTTGACATGCATGCCTTTGCATGTTGGTGTACGATTCTCTTGTTGTTGGTGCCATGCTTTTGTTGGGTTATGACATTGGATTTCAGCCTAGCCTAGCCTTTTCTCTGGATGCCATGGTATGTTGCGATGTTTATTTCGGTTTTTGAGTTTTGGTTTGTTAGATGGATTTTAGAATCTGGGGCAGAGGTGGTCTCAAGGTTCATTCCCAAAGGCCTAGGAATGCCTTGGTTGGTTTTGGCAAGATACACAGTAAAACCTGAGGGAGATGTCTCGGTTTAGGGCCTACTAATCTAGGTTTGGATTGCGATAAAGCCTGAAAGACAAGGAGATGAAAAATTCCTCAATGATAGGGATGGATTCCAGATGGCATTCCAAGTTTTGTTCGATTGTAATAAGAGCACTGGTTTTGGTGTGATCACAGTTGATGAGGGTGGAGGTGGTTTAACCTATGGAATCCCTTGGTTGTTCTTGGATTGGTTGTCCTATGAGATCCCACATTCATGCTTGGAATATGGCACAGGGGTGACTAACTTAAATAGATATTTGGTTCAACCATGTCTATAATCGGGTGGTACGTGGAGGTCCCGAACCCTGTCAGAGTTGCCTATGATTAATAAAAGCTAACTTTCCTTACTGTTGCATTGATTTATATGAGGATAATGGTTGTCGTATCTCTGATATTTATATCGTTTTATGTTGGTTATAAGCATGGTTGAATGACTGGTTCATTTCATGGTTATTTCATGTATTTACTTGTAACTGTTAAATGGATGGATGCAAGACCTATTTGATGATGTAGTAGCTCAATGGAGAAGGATTTTATCCTTTTGGTTATGTTTCATAAGTTGTTTCATTCATTTATGATCTATCTTGTATTCTAGACCTGTAGTTTGCATTGATGCCAAGTGTTTGACGAAATGCCAATCCCAGTTAGGGATGCTCAGGCCAAGTCCTGAGGGTGATTTTTTATTGATCAACATTTTTGTTATGTTTTTAATGAATTCTAGAAGTTACAACAAGTTATGGGCATAGGCCAGGATTCTGGGCTAGAAAAGTGGCTTAAATCCCAAGGCCGATGGCACAAAACTAGCAAATTTGGTCCATAGTCACTGGCAAGTAGGCTTGTGAGAGCGAATTTAGGTTTCTAGTTGCTCCCTTGCACATAGCATGAGAGCAACTATGGCCTAAGAATTGTAGAACAATAGTGGGACCGAGGGACAAGTTGTCTGAGTGGCTAACTTGTCTCATGATGGTTATGTTGATGATGTTAGATGATTGTATGTGATGTTCTATCGATTCCACTTCCTGAAGGTGACATAGGAGGTCGAATCTGATTGTAGTAGCATCTCTCATCATGTTTACCCAGGTTGGCATGGTTAATTTATGTAAACCTAGGAGGGGGTGTTACACTAAAACTATTTGGCCTTAGATTGATTATAACTCTTTAAAGGTAATTTTTGAAAGGGGTTATATTATTGTTTCTCTGCATATTGCATCACTTATTGAATTGTTGAAACAATTGCGAGAGAAAAATTGTTGTGTAGGAAGAAAGAAAATCTTGGGGTCTCCTTGCATGTTTGGCATTGTGGGCTTCATCGTAGTGCCTCCAACTTTGAGTGTGATGATCTTCCTAGGTATGTGATAATTGGGTACTCCTTTCCTTTGATTTTATCTCATCTAATTTTCATGAAATACTTATGAATGTTTCTAGGCATATCAAGGGGAAATTTTTTACCATTCTCGGGGTTCTTATCTATCCTCATATTGGCCTAAACAACCCTCAGATATATAATTCTAGTGTCTTAATTGAAATCATTTTCAAAACCTTCCCTTCTCACAATTTATCCTCTGGTCATGTTCAGTTTCCTTAGTTCATGGTTCTCGGTCTTTATGCTAGGTTCTGCCACCTTCAAGGTTGCAAAAAATTTGGGGTATGATTCTACTATTGGATAGTCTTGATTGCCCTCCTGGGCTCGTACTTTTAGTTGGTTTTACTGGTTGATTCCCATTTGTAGGGGAAAACTCTTATAGGTTTTATGTTATCCTTATTCTTATGTATGGCCATATCTTCCTAGTCTGTATCTAACCTATATCATGTGGAGTTCTTCTTTTGGGTTTTGTGATATCTTTGGCTTGGTGTTGTGCCTTGAGAATATATCCCTAGGTTCATATTTATTTTCAAGCAATGCAATGGAAACACATGTGAAATAAGCATGGGGGTGGATACCATGGCCCCTAGGGCCACATTCACTCATAGTCGCAGGCCTAGGAGACCACTAATAATTTTATTGCTTTTGCCCCTCTCGAATCCTAGAATGAAATTTACTATTGGGAGCCATGTGAAGTTAGTGACATACATAAATTCTTTGATACAAAGATCCTGGATGATATAACTACATGGATTCTTGAATGAGAGCATACCTAAGTAAGAAGGAAGCATCATTACATTGCCTTGGTTCTTTATTGGTAGATGCATACCCTAGCAAGTAGGATATTGATGGACACACATGCTAAAAAATATAATATCTTCGCTAGTTTGGAGGATGTCAAATGGGCCCAACGTAACTAGAGGTTCTTCTAAGAGAGGATGGGTGAGAGTTTGGAGCTCCACTACCAATGTGAACATGCCCCTCATGACCCTCCAAGTTCTAGTGCTAGAGATCCATTTATTGTTACTTAGTCTTGTTTTTAACTTTTGGTATAATACTACAAATGTAGATACTCTAGTTATGCTTGAATATTTTAAACTTCATGGATCATAGACAAACAACTCTATTAGTAAGTAGTCAAAAAGATTTAAACTCTTACTTTGCAGATTAATTAGTCATTAACTCATTTAATAAAAATAATAATCAAATATATATCTATATATCTATATATATATATATATATATATATATATATATATATATATATATATATATATATATATAGATATATATATCTATATATATATATATATTCCAGTGGAAAAATCTGTAAACCTTTATTAAAGAATGAAAAGTTACAATTGCAGATGCATGATGCATTACCATAAGCTACCCAATGGGCTCCAGTGCCATGGCACCCGACTCAACGTTATATGGCTAACGTGCAAAAAATGATGAGAAGAAAATAGAGAGAGAGAGAGAGGAAGAGTAATGAAAGCAAGAAAAACTGAATATACTTAAGGTTCACGCTTCAGGTTTTTCTTCCTTTTTTCTTTTCGACCTTGCGCCACTCTCCTTGGGTGGGCTCGATCGAGGCTATGACTAACTGTGTTTCAGCTTTCTGCGAGCCTGATTCCTTGTCTGAATCTAATGTGTCTGAATGGTGGTGTCGTTTTATCCCTCCCATATTCTGGTCATCGTTTATCTTCTCTGCCTGATTTGGATGAAACTATGGAGCCTTGTTGTCTGATATGTTTTCCTTCTGATTCCCTGTTTCAGCTTCCTCTATGATGGTATCATCCTCTTCTGCTTCTGATTCTTCGTCTTCTGGTATCGAAGAGGCTTTCTTTTCCGAGGCTCTCTTCTTTGCGACATCATCTATATTCTGCCATCCTTTGGGCTTCCTTTGTTGTGGCTTGCTCTTGTTGAGGCTTTTACATGCATTGTACAGATGACCTGTTTGTTGACATCCCCTGCATCTGAAAGCTGTATTCTCATAGTCCAAAGATTGTTTCCACTGTGAGTTGTTGAAGTTCAGAATGATGCTTTCAGGTAATCCTTGGCTAAGATCTACCTCGACACATATTCTAGCAAAAGTAAAGATTCCCTTTATGTGTCTCTCTGTATCAATCTTTAACGTTCTCCCGAGGGTATTCCCAATAACTAATAAGGCCTTGGAGTGCCAAAAATGTATCGGGAGATTATGCAGCCTAACCCATACTGGCATCCTTGATACCACCATAGTATTGGCATCAAACTCCGGGAACCATGGGGTAACAAAAAGTCCCGCACTGCCCCAGAACCATGGCCCTTGATTGAGAATTTTTTCCTTTTCTTCTTCTAAGAGGAAAGTTACTATGAAGAAACCCTTAGAGCATAGGTGTATTTGGCAGTTTTTTGTCCAGACCGTGTGGATCCATTGGTGTAATGCATCGGTTCTAGGCCAAAAACCGTTAAATCTACAAATAACAGCATTTTTTTGTAGATCTGAGAATATGTACTTTACCTCTGGTAAATCCAGGGAGATGGAGGGATTCTCTGGCGATTGATCCACGATATACTGCCCTGGAGGTACATTAGCAGCTGTAGATTCTTTCCCCTTTGGGGGTTCTTTCCCTTTGGCTGCATCGCGATAGGTACCTGTAGGTTTTGAGGAAGCTCCCTTAGATCCACCTCGCAATCGGAGATTGAGGATAATAGTTGAGTCCTTTGCAACCCTGTAATGCTGGAGTGTGTATTGATCCTACAAGCAGAGCCCTGAAAATAATAGATTTTGTAATGCAACTGGAATTCCCAGTTTGTCCTGGATCTCTTTTTTTAACTCCAATACACTCATCCGTTTCCAGATCTGCACACAAACGTGTCTGCCTTCTGTTGATCTGATAAAGATTTGCTTCAGATCCGCTGTGTCTACCTTGATCAAGTCCCGTTTTACGGATTTGATTTCTGGATCTGGCGGACTTCCATCTATCTTCTGCCTGGATCTGGGAAAATCGGATAGATCCACCCCGGATCTACAATATTTGGCCCGATCTGATGAGCCGTTTCCCAGATCAGGGCTCCTGTTGGGGCGATCTCCCATTTGCACGACGTAGTCTGCGAACCCTCTGTTAAAACGATGCGAGTGTCCTCTGCTCGTATCATGTAGATCCGGCCTGGATCTGCGGGGATGGGGCCATGCAAATGAGTGAAGAGGCGAATCTGCCTTATGCGATCCCCTTTGTTTGCATGCAGTAAGCGCCTGAATAGATATTCGCCTGACGCACAATAGACTGGCCGATCTCTTGAAAAACAGGCCGATCTCTAACTGTTTCCAGCCCCCTGGATAGATTCTGGGCCCCAGGACAAAAAATGTCTGCAAATCTCTGGCCTCGGTCGACTTTGCTTGGTTCTCCGTCAGATCAGTTTTATTTTGCCCGTCGTGCAGTAGGTGATTTGGACGAGGGATGACTGCTGTGTTGAGGAGGTCCGATTCTTCCCAGGCATTGGGCCGCTTGATCAGGCCGTCACAGCATACCAGCTCCGCGCTCAGAAAATCGATCCTGTGAGGGGCGAGGACTGCATCCTTCCCTCCCACGCCGCCTCCGACAACCGCAAGGACAAGGGTTTCCTCCCCTGCGCAGAAAAGAATCTCAGCGTTTGCCATCCTTTTTCCGACTCTTATATATATATATATATATATATATATATATATATATATATATATATATATATATTAAAAATTTTAATAATTCTGAAATTATATAATCATCCCTACCCTACGAGGGACCAGCAACCCATCCATGGATTTATTACTATTAGTTTTACATAATGCATCGTTTTGAAAATCTAGAATATTTCACATAGTGAAGTACATTTGGATTTTTTTAAATAATGAAATTTATTAATTATATTATGATATTTTATTTCAAAATTTAATTTATAAAAATTTATTATATTTTGGATTAATCATATTTTTAAAATTTAGTGGATTTTTTAAATGATTTAAATTGGTTTATCTACTATATTAGCTGGTTAAAAACTTCGATCAAATTTCACTGACG
Source organism: Pinus tabuliformis (assembly GCA_031772625.1). NCBI lineage: Eukaryota > Viridiplantae > Streptophyta > Pinopsida > Pinales > Pinaceae > Pinus > Pinus tabuliformis. The sequence continues at coordinate 269,123,252 of CM062808.1, read as the reverse complement.
TGACTAATCCTAGAGACAATCTCATTATCAACAAAAATCACAAAAATCTATTATAACATCTATTATATTATTAATATTTAAATTTTAATTTTTTTCTATTAATCTTATATAAAACTAATAAATTAAAAATAAATATTAAAAATAAAGTATAATAATAATAAATCATAATAATTATAAAATTTTATTATAAATAAGATAATTAAAATAAATTGGTAACACAATTAATATTGTTATTAAAATATTTAGTTTTATAGTAACATGAGGATGCATGCAGGGGACAACGATCACTAGTTGTCACTAATATCAGTGATTCAAAGAAAATGAGGTCATGTGGAATGATTCATATGGTGATCCATAAGAGACTTTTCGAGCAAACCTGCGGGGTTGCCATGGGCTCACCCCTTTCCCCTGTTGTTGCTAATCTTTTCTTGGAAGATTTTGAGTCCAAGGCTCTAAACTCTTCTAGGCTCCTGCCAAAGCTTTGGAGAAGATATGTGGATGACACCAACGTTATCTGGCCTCACGACCAAGAGGAATTAGTTCTCTTCTTCAATCATCTCAATAATCAATCCTCTGCCATTAAGTTCACCATGGAGCAGGAGGTCGATGGTTGCCTTCCGTTCCTCGATATTCTTATTTCTAGGAATAGTGATGGTTCCCTCGGCCACCGAGTTTTTTGGAAGAAAACCCATACTGAGCAGTATCTTCATGCCAGTTCCCATCATTTCCCGGCTCAAAAGATGGGTGTTCTCAATACCCTGGCTACTCGGGCCCTAAGGATCTCGGATAAGGAGAGTTTTGAGAAAGAAAAATCCCATCTCCTTGATGTCTTTGTTGAGAACGGTTATAGTAGATTCCTAGGTCAGAGGGCTTTCGTTAAAGCTTCGAAGAATTCGGTATCTCATCGAGAACCAAAGGAGCGAGTTCCTGGTGTCCTTCTTCCTTATGTTCAGGGGACTACTGATAAGATTGGTAGGATTCTCAGGTCGCATGATGTTCCTGTGACCTTTAGGCCCCTGAACACCATTCGCATGTCCCTCAGATCAGCGAAGGATCCTATCGACCCTAAGGATATGAAAGGTGTGTACTTGATCCCCTGTTCCTGTGGGACCCCCTACATTGGGGAAACTGGTCGCTCCATTAATCAGAGGATTAGTGAACATGCAGCTGATCTTAAGCATAGGCGTACTAAGTCTTCCGCTTTGGCTGAGCACGCCGAGAAAACCAATCATCATGTTTGTATTGAAGAAGCTAGTGTTATTGCTAAGGTTTCGCACTTCCATCATCGGAAATTTAGGGAGGCGCTTGAGATTGAAAAGAGGCCGAGTAATCTCAATAGAGATGATGGCTGGAAAATCACTCTCGACCTAGTCCTTTTTTTTGGGTCCCAGCACTGTCGACCTAGTCCTTTTATTATTATTATTATTATTATTATTTTATTTATTTATGTATTTATTTAATTATTTTTAATTATTTAATTATTTATTTATTTATTTATTCTTCTATATATTTTTATATATACATATATTTTACTCATTTTAATGGTCCTGTTTTTAATTCCTTCTTATTTTTATTAATTTATTTGTAAATAAATATTATCACGAAGTATTTTGAATTACTAATTTAACTGAAAAATTTTAATTTTTTGAATTAAATCATGTTATTTTAGGGGGTTGGTCCCCCTAGGGTAATATAATTTTAATTATTATAACATGATTTTAATATAATTTAATAATATAATTTTAATATAATTTGATTTTAAATATAATTTTAATTATATTTTAATTTTAATATAATTTTAATATAATTTAGTTTTAATTATATTTTAATTTTAATATAATTTAATTCAATATAATTTTTTATTATTTATGTTTATTTAACTATTACCATTACTAACTATTATCATATAAGTTTTATTAATATAAAAGTTTTCACATAATTAATTTATTTATTCTAAGGGATTGGTCCCTCTATGAGAAATATTTTTTCCCCTAGATATAATTTTTAATTATTTATCTCTAACTAACTATTTTTATAAATTATTTTTACTAATTGAGTTGTTTATTTATTTTAAAAATAATTTTAATTATTTATTATTATTTGAGGGACTGTCCCCTCTAGGGTAATTTTTCCCCTTAGATATGATTTTTAGTTATTTGTCCTTAACTAACTTTTAACATGAATTATTTTTAGGTAATAATTGAACTAACTATTATATATTTTTAATTATTTTTAATATTAATTTATTTAAAGGAGTGGGTAGCATTTTTTAGGTACCTAGTCAAAAGTAATTGTTAGTCTTGTTAACCGTTTATTTAACTTTTTTCCATAAATAATAATAATAATAATATTAATATTAATAATATTAAATTAATAATAATATTTTCACTACTAATATTAATAATATATTATTATCAAGGCTATTAAGTATAAATAATTACTAATATTATTAAATCAAATAATTTACCTTTTCTAACTAACCATTTAATAAAATTTTTATATATTTTATAATAATTGATGAATAATTTATTAATAATAATAATATTAAATTATGAATAGTATTTGACCTATGGACGGTAGGTCAAAATTAGCAGTTGGTTGATTTAGTTGTTGGAGTCTCTGCTCAGACTATTTAACATGCTAAGCTGGATCTGTTTCTTCAACTTGTCCAGGATGAACCACACTGGTTGGTTCAAAAAGCGTGACGAATGATGTCTCATGTGATCTTGGCCGATTTTTTTTTTTTTTGTAAACTTGATATGGATCACAGAAGCCTAAACTCTACCAATATAAAACCTTTCACCTATTTCCTTAATTTCAAAAATACAAACTTTTAACCAACCAAAAACAATTTAAATTTTTTATTCTAAATTATAATTAACCAAAATCCATTCTAATTTTAAAATAAATTTATGTTGCTTTAATTTAATATTGAATTACCAAAATGACTGTCTCAACCTATAGAGTATACGAATGGAAAAATAGCCTACTTGAAATAGTGGATATCATGATCCCTCTGGTCTCAAACAACAAGCGAAGACTTTTCCTCGCAAATTTGAATGGAGAAGTATTACATCCAGCGGCTCGAACAAATTATAATTAATTCGAATGTATCTGAGGTACTAAGTTTAATTAATTCGAAGTTATAGATTTGATTTTAGACGGCCAGCAGTCTTCGTTGCTACTGCGGAGGTCTATTGGAGATCCCGATCGAGGTTGTCAAAGAGTCAGTCTTCGTTGCCGCTGCAGATGTCTCTTGGAGTTCCCGACAGGGGTAATCACAGTCAATGATTCAAAAGATTCGAAGGACCACTAAACTTGTCCACTAAAAGAACGAGCATAGCGACCGCTTGTCTTCCTCTCCCATTTTCACGAAGAGATTGACAATGTTTCGGACGGTGAGGATAAAGCTCAATCGATGCTCAACTTGCTCTCTACATACGATGGAACCAAATCAACCGTACATAAAACCTAACCCATGGTAAACCCTAACCAGTAGATAAACAGTAGGTAAACCCTAAGCAAGGTAAACCTGCCTGGAACGTAATAGTGTCTCTTTCATACTAAACGAAATGCCAATTCATTAAGGGTTTACACACTTTGATAGTTATCCGCATGTTGTAAACCCTAAGCAAGGTAAACCTGCCTGGAACGTAATAGTGTCTCTTTCATAGCAAACGAATGCCAATTCGTTAAGGGTTTACACACTTTGATAGTTATCCGCATGTTTTAAACCCTAAGCAAGGTAAACCTGCCTGGAACGTAATAGTGTCTCTTTCATAGCAAACGAATGCCAATTCGTTAAGGGTTTACACACTTCGATCGTTATCCGCATCGGATATTTATGTAAGCTAAACTACTACCTGTATTAGGTTTTTATAGCATTTTATTTAGAAGGTTTTTTAGTGCAATTTTATGGAATTTTATTTGCTCCAAAAATTTGAGTTGAAAGCTAAATTTGCATTATTTAAATTGATTTTTTGATTCCATATATAGATTTAGTATCTTGGAAAACTCTCTGTATAATTTCAATAAATTCCTATTAAATTTAAACTAGATAAAAAACCACAAAAAAAAATTAAAAAATCTCACTAACTCATTTTGTTTATTTAGTTAAAACATCTTATAAATTAAACTCGTTTGGCTCTTTGACCAACATTCGATCGGCTCATTCACCGACATTATGCAGCAACAAACATTTTGAAAATTCCCAAAATATCAAAATCATTTACGGTATTGACTATTTGACCCAATAAACTACTACAGTCTATCTTAAATATGAAAATCGGATCCACTTCCAAGTTAGATATCATGTTTACAATGCCAAAGTCTTTCATGCCAGTGATATAACGGTCGCTTTTGGAATACGTAAGCATTGTGGTCACACTGACCTTTCTGTCTCACATCTCAATCATTAACCTACGTGACATGGAAACTTTATCTTAGCTTAGTAGTTTACAATTTTTATTTTATTTTTTTTAAATTATGTCAAAATTTTAATTAGAAATAGTCGAAAGGATAAATTTAAATAATTAAATATTTTAAATTATTAAATTTCTATAGATTAATCTGACCAAATATTTGTATCATTCAATTTTATAAAAGACGAATAAACTTAAAACAATTAAATTCCATTATAAATTTATATCATTATTAGTTATTATATTTTAAATTCATATAAGATAACTAATAATTATATTATGGATTCATTTTAATATTAAATTTATCAAAATGTTTTTAAAAAATATAAAATTAACCTGGATTTAGTGTTGTAATTTCTTTGTTGTCAAAAATTATGCTACAATTTTAGTGGGTAAAATGGTTAGTATATAAATTTTGTCTTTTATATAATGAGATGTATTTAGTTTTAAATATTTTTAATATATAAAATAAATATTAATTTTTAAAATAAAATATATACATATATATGAATGAGAAGATATTATTTGTATTTTCTCTACTATAAGGGAAATTAAATTAGAGATAAAACAATTGATTACTCAATTATAAAAAAATGGAGTAAGCAACACACTACAAAGATTTAAAGTGTCTTTAAAGTTGGAACATCAACCTCAAGTATAGTAAAAATTTTAATCAAAGTTCTTTATAGCATGAGAAAACTATAAAATGCTTGGAACTTGAGAATCGTGATGATAAGGAGGTGTCCATGTTAATGGGATGGTCTACATCCTTGCAAAGTGACACCCCTATTGGGCCTGAAGGCGAGCGAAGTTCAATGCAATCCAAATGGCCTTCAACTTCCATCAACAAGAATTTAAACTCATCAAACTTAATCAAAATATGATCTTTAGCATCCCTAATATCCACCAACACCTTTCCCAAGAGAGTTTTCAACTACCATTATCATTCCATAGTTTACAGGAAGTGGTATTCCCTTTGATAAGAATCCAAGTGGAGAGACCTTCTAAAATCTTTGACTCGAGAATTATTTATCTTTCATAAAGGGGTTTTTCTTCTCCTTCATTGAGCCTGAATTGAATATGAGGGGGAGTGTGGGTAGGAAAATGACGTGCCAAATATTTAGCACAACTAAGCCTACAAGCCTCCTACCTTACCACAAGAAACACCACCCTGATGGTAGCAAGCCAATAATGGGTCATGGCTACGTGTTGTAACAACCACCTTCCAAAATTTTTGCATAGATCCAAATTTTAGATCCTTCCTTTATTTTTACCTTGATGGTCGTAAACACTCGAGTTCAACCCATGAGTTCTTGTGAAGTTTTCACACCCTCTTCGCTTGATCGATCACTAGTTGTCTTTTGGCATGTTGATCATTATGTCATGCTTGCAAGTTGTTCTAGCATTTTAAAGGTTTCTCTTTGTGTGTATGAGTTGTTTTCGCTCTGTCGACATCCATCGCACTTACACACTAAGCTGTAAACACTATAGTAGAAGTATCGTCACATTCGTTCAAAGACATATTTCAACTATTGCACTTGTCGCTTTCAACCTTCGAGTCAGCCTCATTGAGCATATGTTGTCTTGTTGGTTTAATGTGTCTTTTCATCGAGTCATGCCAAGTATGTGATCTCATTGTCGTGTCTTCACGAGTACACTTGCTTTCACACTTAGCTAATTTTCCTGAAAATCTGTCAATGAGACATCCCTCCATCAACCGACCCCGATCTCAGTGACCCTGCACTGGTACCTAGAACTGCGTACAACTTGAGGATGTCCTTCCGGAAGCCTGCTATGTAGAATTATGGAAATGAGCCAGCTAACTCACTCTCAGAATTGTGCAAAATTTGTCCCAGAAGATGATCCACTTTACACTCCCTGCAAGATCTCCCATCAAGCCTCCCGCTGATCGACAGAGAAAGGAATTGAGTTGTGACCTTGTGCTGAATTGAGCTCTAGAATTGCGCAGAGCTGTGTTGTCCTGCCCATCTTGCCTTCTCTACAACCAACTCAGAAACTACGCAAAGTTGTCCTACTAGCCCTTCTTGCCTGCTTTGCAACTAGCCCAGGAATTACACAAACTTATCCTGTCTAGCCCTTCTTCCCCGTTGTCCAACCAGCTTAGAAACTGCACAGAATTGTCTGGGCCTGGAATGTCTCTTAGGATTGCGTAGTTTTGACCACTAGCTCCCGCAACCCGATTTTGTGCTCCTATGGAGAACTGCGAAGATTTATCTACCAATGCCTCTTTCTACCCACACTATCCTCCCCAAAGAAATTGTCGTAGATCCTAGCTGGATGACTCAGCCAATGTTCCCATGAAAAATTATGTAGATTCCCCTAGCAGCTCCCTGACACCTCACCTGGCCTTCCTCACAGAAACTGTGCAGTTCTGCCTCCCAACTAGGTTTTTCCCCATAGTTGTCACTGTTGTCCTCAATTGCAAAAAATTGTCTCCCAGTGACATCTGCGCAATTTTTCCCGACAGTGCTTCGAATCCCCGCATCCCTGTTTATATTGTGCTCCCGCAGTCGCAATGCCTTATCCCTCTCCCAGTCACCTGCACCGAAATGGAAAACAATCCATCATGGTCGACTAGAATATTTGGATTTGATGTCATCTTGTCATGAGTGAGTGCAGGAACAAGTACATCGATGAAACATGGTGCGATGACGAACAAGATCGAAAAGAGGTGCATTCTAGAAGACTTGCTCGTGGTCGAAGAAACACATTAACCACATCGAGCAAGCGATCAAAAGGGACACATGCACAACACCATCAAGAAAAGACCGAGACCATCAAAGACCCGCACACTTTTCCATACGGAGTTGAAGACATGTTACACCGAGAGCACATCATAACTCAGCAACACAACATCTCAACATGAACACCACAGTCAGCTAGTACATGTCAATAGTGTCATGTAGAGTTGTGTCATGAGTCATCTCAGCCACATCATTACTATGGGCCATGCTTTTTGTAATAAATGTAATACAAATTGGAAGTCCAAGAGACCCACATATGAAATTAAAGAGTCATGTAAAGTCGAATAGTCATAGGAAGTCAAACACTCATGAGGGAAGTCAAAGAGTCACAAGGGTTAGTTATACCCCCTTTTCTATATAGCCCCCCTCATTGTATGAGCAAAATACTTTTCACCTTAGCTCCTCCTACATAGACTTGAGAGTCTGTAATCTGTTCTTTGAGGAGCAAGGAGTGGCTCCAATGTCCCACTACTAGGATTAGTGATGTATGGTATACATATGTGTCTTGGATCTTTTGCTTAATTCAGAAGGATGTCTCACGACAACATAATTTCATGCATGTTTTGTATCTGTTTGTAAGACTGTTCTTTAAACATTTGTAATACATGTTTTCTTAACCATTACTAAGATAATTGAACTACTCTAGTTATTTTAGTACTCATATTGTTGAAGATGTGTTGTATTGTTTATCACTATTGTCCCATATATGTGGACTACTCTGTCAAAAATTAGACATACAATCTTTGTGTATTTCTCGGTGTTAACAACGATCACCCCCCTGTGGACTATTCCGATGGATGGTGTACGTGTTTTCCCTTGAGAGTTAGTTTTCACGACTCCCACATTCGCTATGGACTATTCCACTGGATGCCGAACAGACCCTTTTTGTTTTTCGCATGTGTTTCTTCCTCAGTTGGGACTATTCCATCTCATCAAGAGGCTCACTTTACCTCCCCCCGTTTGAAAATAAGAGAACCCAGACACAAAGTTACATTACGTACTCACTAGGCACACTCACCTCATTTTCTTTAAGTTACAAGCATAAAAATCTCATGTGTTGAATAACAAGAGCTACAGAAAATCACTAAGAGAATGGAAACCGGGCCATCGTACTAGATGGGACTCCTACACCAAATGGTGTGAGGTATAGTTGGGACTTCATACCAAGGAGATCCCCTGAATGGTGGCAGATCCAGCACCATTAACATTTCTAATGCTAGAAGGAGGACCAACAGTTGTTTATGGTTGAATGTCCTCTCAACCCCATGCATCTATCATCTGGTCAAGGCAGTAACACCAACTCCCTCTCTCCCACGCGCAACTCTGAAGTTGGTTACTCCTCACCTCCCAGACCCAAACAAGAAATCTCATATCATCACCTTTGCTCAGTCCGTCCCATGACCCGTCAATTTTTGAAAGTCATTGGACTGATTCTAGGAGTATATAATCTTCCCTCTTTGCAAAGGAAGCAAATGACTACACCCACTGGAGTGGTAGTCTTGTTTGTTGAATAAGTAATCTTAACCACTCTTGAAGAGTTGGTTGACGTTGTTGAGAACGAAGAGGAATCTCTTGTTTTCCTATAGGGAGAAGAAGTTAACAACACAATCTTCAGCTTAGGTTCCGACGGAGGTTAAGGAGGGGAAGACAGTGGAGGAGGCATAGGGGGAGACAAACGAATAGATTCAGAGGCTGAACTGTCTGATTCAAAAGAAGTGGAGGAGTACGAAGAAGAAGAAGACATGGTCGAACAAAATTTGGAATGGATGACCTAGGGCCCATTGGCACTCCACAGTGCCTTACACAAGATGCCAAGGCACGCTCAGAAACTGTTGACCAAATATGATTCTGATAGAGTAGTGAAGGTAGAAGATCATCTAGACACGTTTTACCTATATCTGTAGACACTCAAGGTATGTTACGATAATGTTTCATGTAGACTATTTCCATGTACCTTGGATGGAAGAGTAGTTGTATGGTACCACAACCTTCCTGTCAACTCCATTCAAAACTGGGGGATGTTCAAAAGAATTTTCCTTGAAGAAATTGTTGATGACAAAACCCCCACCATGTTGTTGAAAGAGTTGGGTACTATTAAGATGCAGCCGAAAGATAAAGTGAAAGACTTCAACAAGAGGTTTAACTATATCCTGAAAAAGTTCACTTCAGATACTAAACCTCATGACTCCATCATAGTCGACTACTACACATCTACACTGCCAACCAACATTGCATAGTTCGTTAAGCGAGCTATGAAACCAATGCTATTTGAAAATTTCCAAGAATAAATTAATGTGGAGAAATACCTATGCGCGATTGGACTCATTATGGATGGTGAATCAATGAAGGACTCCAAGGACGCGAGCAAGAAGTCCCAGCCTGCTGTGAATAAGGTAAAGGAAAAAGAAACAAGTGAAATTCAGACCCTTGTCTCCTTAAGTCCTTGAAAACTGAAGTATCAGAACTCAGGAAGCAGAAAAACGAGACAACAGTGAATAGCAAATCTTCCTGTTTTGCACGCATAAAGAGTGGGACATCACATAGCAGTAGTAGTCACCCAACTAAATATGCGTAGAGTTCCAATGTTGTGTTCCAATTGGAACAACTTGCTAAGGATGACTTCTGTGATTTCAACCAAGCATGGCACTTAGAGAGGACTTGCACATATTGGAACCAAGTTGTGTGTTTCATGGCTTCAAGAATGAACGATCATCTTAATTCTAGTGATCACATTCAGTTGGAAGATGAAGAGGATGAAGAGGATGTTGCATCTAATGAAGCCCAAAGTTTTAGGCACGTCATTAACATGTATTAGCGTATAAATGCTGCCCATAAGAAAAAAACCATTGAGAAGGAGGCCCCAAAATAGAACAGTCAATATAACTTGAGAAGTCAAAGGGCTCCTACAATGATTGATGTGTTGAAAGAGAAATTCAAGAAAATGTTCAGAAAACTTGAACCACCAGTACTCTCAACAAAGAAAACAAAAAACAAGTCCAGGAAGACAACTCCAACAAAAGATATGTCCATGAGCAACTCACTTTAGAACAATCCCCTGGACAACACAAATGTAAGTATTCCCCCAGATAGCTTGGTTAGGCTTCCCTCTTTGGAATACAACATTGTTGAAGACATGAAAAAGACCTCTGCGAACATCTCTTTGTACAAACTCACCAAACTCATAGATCAGCAGGATATTTTGTTGTGTACAATGGGGCAAACCTCCTCAGACAATGCTACCTCTTCTAGAAAGGGATCATGTAAGTCTCCTAGATCACTCAGATCTATACTCAAAGCGCTTCGCAGAGAAGAAGCAAACTCACTCTGCCCGCTGTTTTTGTTATCTTTCGAAATTTTCAACTTCAATGTCCATAATTGTTTGGTTGACTTTGGTGCGTCAGTCAATGTCATGCCACTCTCCATTGCTAAAAATATCAATGAGGAATGGAGCAGCCGAGTCACAGAGATCATCATACTAGATAGAACATGTGTACCAGCCATTGGTGAAATTTGGAATGTGATCATCTGGTTATCATCCAACGAACAAGTTCACCAATAGAGATGTGCATGCACTTTTACAATCTTATTTTCAAAAAAATAAAGTGCCCTCTTCTTTTAAAAAAAACTTTGTTGTGTTTCCATAACAAAACCCCAACTTAAAAAACACTTTAGATAAAATGCAATGCTATTTTTTTTATAATAATTTCAATTTAAAAAAAAAAACTTGAATAAAAATCCCTTTCAAATGAGAACCCCTTTTTAAATATAACCTCATAAAAAAACCTTCTAGAACAGAAGTTTTAAAAGGTCTCTCATATTAAAATGTATATTCAAAGGAAGCCACTAATTGTTTTGAGAATGAATGCTTTGATTCCTTTTTAAATATATATATAAATGAAGTGCCCTCTTCTTTTAAAAAAAACTTTGTTGTGTTTCCATAACGAAACCCCAACTTAAAAAACACTTTAGATAAAATGCAATGCTATTTTTTTATAATAATTTCATTTTTTTTTTCAAAAACCTTGAATAAAAATTTCTTTCAAATGAGAACCCCTTTTTAAATATAACCTTATAAAAAAACCTTCTAGAACATAAGTTTTAAAAGGTCTCTCATATTAAAATGTATATTCAAAGGAAGCCACTAATTGTTTTGAGAATGAATGCTTTGATTCCTTTTTAAATATATATATATGGTGCACCTTTGACCAACCTCATAACCTCATAAAAAAACCTTCTAGAACAGAAGTTTTAAAAGGTCTCTCATATTAAAAAAATGTATATTCAAAGGAAGCCAGTAATTGTTTTGAGAATGAATGCTTTGATTCCTTTATCTTTATATTTATATATATATATATATATATATATGGTGCACCTTTGACCAAAATGCCTTTGACCTGTTACATTTCCTTTTAGCGGAGGAATAAAAAATACGACCAAAGGTACCTTTTTAAAATAATCGCTTCCTTTTTATGAATAAACCTGTCAGTGCACTTTCATTTTTTTATAAATAAAACTGTCAGCGCAATTCTCGATACTTTATGACAGCGCTGTGCTGCAAAAACTGTCAATTCATAAGTTTACGAAGGTCAGTGCAGTTGGTTTTTATGGATGGGTGAGCTGACCATTCAATTTAAGAAAAAAAAAACTTAAAACTTCTCCCAACCTTCTCTTTTGGCGAGGGAACAAATTTCTCCATCCTCTTCGCCTTTTGAAAATTCTCTGACTTGCCTTGTTTGCAAAACCGACTTCACACAACTAGATTCTTCAAACAACATAGGTTTATCTTTTTCATCAATTTTTTATTTCTGTTTTCTCTAGAGTTTTGTGCGACTTACAGAGTTTTGATATCATGTCAAAAAATAATGAAAAAGTGGAGTAGAAATTTTTCTTCTCAAGATTTAAAATAGTTAAATATATTACATACAAAATAGATGACTAGAGTAAAAATTGAATAAACTGAAATAAATATTAATTAAATATAACATCTAGCAGATAATGGAATTAAATGTGATGACACTTAATAGACAATGAGATAAATATCTCAACATGTCATTTCCAATGAGAACAACTCTATGGTATTCCAATGAGAGCAACTCTACTACCATAGGAACCGTGCAAACGTTGTAGCAAGTTAGATTTGGGGTTTTACAACATTAATTTTCTAGTTGGCATTGCAGGTAACACAAATTTTCCCATTTTTATATTTTCAACAAAGGTATATCATGGCTTAAAAAATAATTTATTGAGGTTATAATTTAATTCATTTTATTTTATTTTATATTATTTTATGTTAGATGTATGGATGGTTAAAGAAAGAAATAAAAAGTAAAATAATATATATATATATAGATATATATAATACAAAAAAAATTATATATGAATAAATGAATGAGTAAATTAGAAAAATTATTGTATATTGAATATAAAATGGCTAGTTTTTGCCTATGAGTGAGATGCATTAAAGTTACAAAATGTAATGACACAATCTTAAATTTAGGCTTTATGATTTTTAATAAAAGGATATAATATATATATATCTATATATATATATATATATATATACAATTATCTAAATTATTTATTATATATATAGCAATTGCACCACATGTTACAATGGGAATGTTGTAAGGCACGTTGCGGAAACTTGGATAGTATTACTCTGATTGCCTAACAAAGTGATTTAAGGCCTCACCACTACACATAGTAGCATGGAGGGGAGTTATTCTCAAAGGGAAATGCCTTAAGGTGTAATTAGTAAACAATACAGATCAAATTTCCGTAGAGTATAGAGATGCTGAAAATTTTCAAAAACTATTCATTGAAAACATCAATACTTGGTGATTTCACATTCTATGTGTTGTCAGAAAGTTTTGAAGGAAAAGAAACTAAGGCAACAAGCTCAGCAACAGCAACAGGTATGCCTAATTTGAAACTAATTTTGTAATGTTTTTATTTTTTTGGTTCAAAGGTTATAAGTTTTTCCCTACTTCTATTGTTATATTCAAACTATCATATGCCTTCTTTTTGCAGCTTGCAGTTCCTGAAGGTACTCACGTTCAGAAGTTAGGTGAGGCTGACAATGTGGTTAATAATTTTGATTTGAAGGCATCAGGATTAAGGTTGCTAGCAACCAATGAAAATGGTAATCTACCTTCACACTCAAACATGACTGAGAGTGTTGATTTACAGAATTCATATGAGAAGACAAAGGAAACAGTTCAATCCAAAGGGGTTGAAACAAAGAAACATGATTCATAAATAATACATGTTGATAGCCCAAAAGTTTTAATTGTTGGTTCTGTAGCCTGTTAGTAAAAGACTAGAAAGGCTTTACTGTTGTCCCTTTTGGAATGATTTGTAATCCAAGTTATATCATATCTGGTGCGATTAGAAAATTATAGTTTATAGTATATTAAGGTGTTACAGTCACCTGATCCATTGAAATTAGTGACAATTGTAGTGTGCCCGTTGTACCATAGTATCTTCTCTAGGCGTCTCCTAAAGGGATGTAACTCCCAATGATTTGTAATTGTAGGTAATACCACGCCATTCAAGTGTGGTTGTGATTTTGGTTAATTTATTGAAAACAACTTCCAAGTGTCTGTGATTCCTAACAATGCTCATGTCTCTCTTGAAATGACATTTTCATGTTTCTTTTTTCAATGTAATATTTTCGTAGAGTTTTTTGGGGGGAAGAGATCTTGCGTCACAAGATGAAAAAATTATTATCATTTCTTGATCACTTTGTTCTATAGTGGGATCTGGATACTTTTATTATTCAGTGTGATCTTATTTTCTACCTTGAAAACATGGGTTCCAAATAAGAATATAATTACAATGTTTATTCCATTATGATGTTTGATCCTTGAGCACTAGCACATCAAAATTAATTTAAGCATCATTGCAAAGTTGTTGGATCATTATTTGGAAATTATCTTGAATATCACGTCACAACTTCAAAATCAATTGAAGTGTCACTGTAATACTAAAGTAGTAGTTGGTGTGGAAGCTTTAGTTTGGAATTGGAAATGCATGACTAATTCAAATCAATGAGCTCTTTAATTTCATAAAATTGGTTCTATGTAATTTCATTACATTCAGTTATATTAGGGTGATAAATAAGAAAAAATGTCCTAGATCGCACACACACACATATCAAGTTGAATGGTCAAGTTAAATTTCCTGATGTTTGTTTTTGCATAATATTTCAAATTTGCTAGATTTTTCAGCAAAAATATCTTCAAGACACATTGTTTTTTCAAAAAGCTATTTTTATCATTTGGCAAAAAAACTTGTCATTGTTAAGCATGTTTTTAGCATTTCACTTTTTCTTGAAAAATGAGAGAACATAAAAATAAGGGTACATACAAATTTATAACAATAGTTGAAATTTAACGATAAATTTCTTGACCCTTCTTTCTACAAAATCTTTTACTCGTGTTCTTCCAAATTTTCTATTTTTAAGGCAAAAATATCTCCACGATACTTTTTTCCTCGAAGTCTATATCCTTGTTTGTTATCTAAATAAATTATCAAGAAAGTTCTAAGAATTTCACTCATGCTTGCCGTAAATGTTCTATTAAAATGCAATTTTTCCTAATTTTGAGAGCTTCCGGCTGATAGACATTTGTTTTTACAATGACTGGTGTCTTCAAACTTTTATTAGAGATGGAACGAACTTGTTATTTTTCTTCTTTTTCCTTAATGATGAATTTTTATATTTTTTGAAGAGAAATACACATATTACTCCCACTCTAAAGAATACCAGTTAAGATTTACCCTGATCAAATCTTATAAAAAACATGTTCATGTATTCATCTTATCCATACCAAACAAAAGCAAAAAGACAGCTAGATCTTTTATAGATTTGTAATACAGAATTCCATCAAGAATTTGTCACTTTTTAATCAAAGATTACTCTATGCCCCAAAGGATTCTCTACTTTATTTATTTGTAAAATAAGTCTACATATATAGGTCTATATATATGCTTTCTACAAGGAGAATGACATGTTCAGAATCAACCTGTCCTCGAAGAATTCATGAACATGAAAATACGTGTCCTGAAGGGTAAAGTGTTTCCTCGGAGACTTCACCAGCTCTGTATAAATGAGTAAAAGAGGAAACATTTCAAACTCTGAATGTAATCCTAAATCTTGTTGAGAATAAGTTGTGGGCTAGCATTTTGGATTTTGACATTGTTAAATGATTATCACTATATTTGAATTACTTAGGTGACATAGAAAGTTAAGTCTTCAGTGCTAGGAAATGGAGAGTCCATAGAGGCATGAATTTAGCTTCCAAAATTGAGCCATGACCAAGAGTGCATCTGATAAAAAAATGAAATTATGATAAATGGAGATTGTGATAAATGGGGGTTTACCCCAACTCAACTCTGATAGCTTATTTCACCCACATTTGAGTAAGGTTTTTTTGTGTTTATAATGGTCACCTTATGCATAACATGTACCCTTGTTTTTTAGCCTTTTAGAGTAGGGACACAATCTTAAACCCAATGGAAGGGAACTTGGAATGATTTTCTACAATGATAACAACCAAAAGGAACACAACCATTGTCAAGGATATGTATAGATATGTATGGAAAAGTATCTCTTCATTTTTCTCTACATCTGACTTTATCAGGCGTACCGTGAACATGGATTGAAAGCTTATTGCACATGGCAACCATCTAATGATGATCTAGGTGGATATTGGTGGCCACCCACTAAATCCACTTGGATCCCCTCTAGTGCTTCTTACAGTTTTTTCAGTTTCCTTAATTATAGCACAATTTACTATTTTTAGCAGTTTTTCGGGTCCTAAACTTCCGGAGCCGTTTTAAGGCCCTAAACGATGTTTTTTGGGAAATCTACCGCCAACGATTTTTTTGATAAAAATCGTCTTTTCCGTCGTAGTCCTCGTAGAGATCTTTCCAACGGGCTATCATGCACATCAAACGGAGATAGTACGACCAATTCGCGACCCCAGGAAGTTGATGTACCAACTTACCCAAAAACGGGGCCCACAATTTGGCGTTTCATCTTCTAGGGTTAGGTTTTGGAATGTGAAGGGTTTTCCATTGTTTCTCAACAATAAATAGGCCTTCGAGCCTCATTGTAAGACAGTTCAGAGGCATGTAGCCACCACATCTCTTCTCAGAGATAAGCTACCATCGCCCTAGCTGGTTTATTTCCATTTATGTTTGTAAGCATATTTCAGTATTCTCCATTAATGAAATGAAGTATTATTTCCGCTGCATCTCTGGTTTTATGGTTATCGCATCTCTGTATTTATGGTTATCTCTGTAATCTATTACGTTCCTACTTAAATCCGGATCAAATGAGCATAATTAAGGAGATAGAATTGTTCCCATAAGATTCATGGTAGATCTGAGTAAAAATAGCTCCACTTAGTCCTGCAAATCATTTGAGAAGCTCCAACACCATCCCTCTGCTGTGAGGGAAGTTTTTCACACATGTTATCATAGTTGCATTGTTGGTGAAGGTCTGGGAATTGGATCCCATTGTTATGTACACAAACATCATCCATTTTTTATGGGTGGCAATACGGTACGTGACAATGAGCCGCACCATAAAAAATCCAGTGATGTTCATTAATCCACACACTACAAGCACCAACAATGGAGGAACAACTCCTTACAATAGGCCAAAAATAATCCCTACGTTGGCTCCCAAATCCTTAAAGAACCCCAACGTGTCCAGTGTCTTCTGGTCATACTTCGTAGCCATTTTGATTTTAGGAGAATAAACGCCAAATATATATGTACCCCCTGTGAATGCCATTATTACAAAAAATAGAAATAGAACAAACCATCTTCTATTTACCATGAACATTACAAAATCTAGTGTTTTGTTCAACTCCATGATGACATAAATATTTACAGAATAAGGGATTTAACACCTCAAAACCTCAGAACCATGAATGGATTTGAAGATTTGAAACTCCTAATATCCCGATTTCACTCAAATCAGATTTTGCTGCTAATGGTTGGACTAAAACCCTTATATATAGAATCCATGAATCCTCAGAGGGATTTGTTAGAGGGGAACCAAGAAAACATTGGCCATGGGGAAATATACAATATTCAGTCTTAGCTAGACCTAGAACAGGACTCACGTTGATTCATCTCCTCCTCACCACTAAGATTCATGACAAAAATTATGTCCTCATGTTAGAATGAGCAGTCTGGGAAACTGTACTTCTTTAAAAAAAATTCAGATAAAAAACATGCAAGCACTCTGCCAGGAAGTTTCAGATACTAATGAGAGACACAAATGTGCTCACATCCACTAAAGTGAATCCATCGGAAACCCCAGTCTTACACATGTTTTCTATGGTAGTGAGAGTTGACCCTATACCACATATTGACCCTATGAATAGAATCTACATGTCTAAAATCAAGAAGTCTTGAAGAATTGAGTAATTTTATGCTTGCACAAGAGCCTTGATATACTTTGAATATATTCCCCTTAATCCAAGCTCCTTGAATTCTTCTGAAATAGAACCAAGAGCCTTGATGCACCATGAATATAATTTTGTGAGACTTACTCTAAACTTTTTCAGTACCCCTGTTACATAATCACCATCCAAATTTATTTCCTAGCCATCCTTGGGCTGATATGCATGAGTTTGGGCCAACCCAAGATCCCTCTTCTCTACATGGAATTTGTTAAATTATTTCTTTTAAACCACTCCCACGAGTGCCATAAGAAAAATTGCAATTACACCAGCCACAATCTTAAACCCAATGGAAGGGAACTTCAAATGATTTAGTGGGTCAATGCTAGCAAAGATGCGCCCTTTCTAAGTGATGCATTTTATCATGCTTACAAATTTATGAAGACTTACGTGAACAATAACATTTAGTGTGTGCATTATGTCAATGGCCTAAATATTAACATATCTATTCACTTACCAGCATAATATGATAATAATATTTGGAACTTGTGCATTTGTCATGACTACATATCAAAACAGATTAATGATAACATGCATTGTTTCCCCCTTCTCAATTCCTAGTCAATTCAATCTCAATTTCATAGAGAACAAAAAATCTACATGAGCATGAGTAAATGAAAAACATTGCATAAACAGTTAATCATAATGATTAACTCTACAAAAGAGATAGACACACCTTAAATATCATGTTGTACACTATGTTTTCTTTGAACAAGTCTTTAAGAAGTAACAATGAAAGATAGAGACTCTAAATGTTGAGAGACACAAGATGACGACACTCAGAATACCAATGGTTCTCCACACTAATCACATCTACTAGAGTCACTCAGTCCTGTAAATCCCTTGAGAAGCCCCAACATGATCCCTTTGTTGTGAGGGAAGTTGTTCACACTTGTTATCACAACTACAGTGTTGGCGATAAGAAAACTAAATAAACCAATAAGTTTCACAAAATGAAATCAAGTATTGACTCAATGAGTACCCATACCTGAATAGTCTCGATTGTATTGACTTCCATAATAAAGCCTGGGTGGAGGAGCAAGTAATCGATGACAAGCTCAGTCGACCGAAGCTCATCAATTTCTTCGACCAACCATTGTATAATATTTGTCTTCATATTGTTATCAAACCAAATATGTCTGGGAATAATCTGCAAAAGAAACCAACAGTCTCAGGATCGAACCCCTGGGACACTAAAGATCACAAGAAAAGAAATAAATATATTAGGGTTAAAGATCACGATCATGACCTGCAAAGAAATGATAAAGCTAAACCTACCATGACAATAACTTTCCCAAAAGAAAATGGTTTCTCTTAACTAATAATACTACCTTCTGGATTTGTCAATGTTCAATTCATCCACAAAGCCAATGTCAATCCCACACACAACAATAGACAAGAATCAGAATAAAATGAAGAAATTAAATAAAAGTAATAATATACCCAAATGTATTAAATTTCTTCCAACACAGTACCATTAATCCAATTATTCTCAGACTAAAAATGAAACCCCGTTCATTGCCATAAGAGCTCAACATTTTTCCATGGATATGGTGAAATCAAAGATCCCGTGGTTTTTTTAAAAACTATTATGCTCTTGACCTGCGAGAAGATACCAGAATACCAAGTATGCGAAGAAATATACCCAGAACATAGAACAATAAGAAATAACAACATGTATTTTATTATTCAGAAAGGAAAGCAGTGTTCACTTGCTTCTTCGACGGGGCAACCTCCAATAGAGCTGGGCTCAATTACAAAATAAGACACGACCCTCCTCAAGGGGAGTCTCTATCCTTTATATAGGATTCGTACATGCAATACCATGGGTAAGTACCATGGTTCTTATTAATACCATCTATCAAATACCATGGCCCATTTGCAACTAACTGTGGTCCCTTCTTTAAATGTGGGTCAACCACTTACAATTATTAATATGGTCTTTATTGACTCTTTAACTAACTATAACTATGACTCGACACTATTACATAAACAAGAGGGTTAGGGTTGGATCCTAACATGCCCTCCCCCATAAAAATAGCCTTGTCCTCAAGGCTAAAGATATGGAAACTACTCAAGAACATTGGCTGGTTCTCAGGTTGCATCTTCTAGAGAGGTTTATTTCCACTTGACGAGGACTTCCTTGATCGTGCGGCCGCACAAGTGTCGTTCTCGCATGTCAAGAACCTATTCAGGTTGGAGCCAAATTTAACCTTCTTCATCCAATTCTGGTAGACTGGTTTGAGTTCTACAATGGTTCCCAACCACATTCTTGAGGCACGAGACATGGAAGACAGGATGGATTTTTGTAGTGGGTGGCAAGGCTAGCTTGAAGGCTACTTTTTTGATGCATTGAAGTATTTGATATGGTCCATAGAATTTTGGAGATAATTTTTGACAACCCTTGTCTTTGAGTGATATTTTCTTATATGGTTGCAGCCTCAAGAATACCTGATCCCCTTCTTGAAATTTGTGCTCTGAACAATGTTGGTCTGCCTGTTGCTTCATGAGATTTTGAGCTTGATAGAGATTCTCTTTGAGGTGGGCTAGCATGGCTGCACGATTTTGTAGGAGTTGATCCACTGCTTGTACCTTCGAGCATCCCTAGATATAAGAAGTAAGTGAAGGAGGGAGTTGACCATAAACTGCTTCATATGGAGTCATTTTTGTGGTGGCATGATAGTTAGTATTTTAACACCATTTAGCTAGAGGTAACCACTGACCCCATAGATGTTGTTTTTCTGAAGTGAAACACGTGAGGTAGGTCTCCAGACATTTGTTGATTACTTCCATTTGACCATCAGTTTGGGGATGATAGGAAGTACTGAGTTGTAGGTGGGTACCTTGTAGCCTGAAGAGTTCCTGCCAAAAGTTACTAGTGAAGATCGGGTCACGATCAAACACAATGGAAGTGGGCATGCCATGCAATTTGAAGATCTGGTCCATGAAAGATTGAGCCACCAAAGCTAGTGTAAAAGGGTGGGGTGGGCGCAAAAATGAGCATACTTAGAAAGTATGTCCACAACCACCATGATAACTGACTTGTTGCCTGACTTCGGAAGACCCGTAATGAAATACATAGAAACCTCCATCCATATTGAGGCAGGGATGGGCAATGGCTGTAATGTGCCTAGGGATTTAACTATTTCTCCTTTGTGGCGCTAACACACATCACACTCAGCTACAAAAGTAAGAATGTCCTTTTTCATGCCTATACAAAAGAATGAACGTCGAGTGCAAGCATAAGTCTTATAAAAGCCTGAATAGCCTGTAGTGGGAGATGAGTGCAACTCTGCCAAAATGTGACTTTTGATGGTGGATGTTGGTGATATCACTACTTTGTCCTTGTAGCGAAGAATCTCATCCTGCCAAGAGTAGCCCGCTATGGAATTTGGATCTACCTGCAATTTATTAATGAGTTGGGAGAGCAAAGGATGTGAAAACCATTCCTTGTGGGCCTCTTCAATCCACTCTAGAATGGGAAGAGAGATTGCCAGCAGGGTACTTTCCTCCTCAAATTGGTGTGATAAAGCATCCACTATGACCTTTTCTCACCCTTTCTTGTAAATTATCTCATAATCATATCCCAACGTTTTGGCTAGCCATTTATGTTTTTGTGGCAAGGATATGCATTGCTCCAAAAAATGTTTAAGGCTTTGATGGTTTGTGTGGATTTGGAAACGACGCCCCAATAAGTATGGTCGCCAGGTATCCACTACATGTAAGATGGCCATCATCTCCTTATCATAGGTAGATTGTCCCAGATTTGTCCCACTTAGTTGTTGGCTAATGAAGGCCAAGGGTTGACCTTCCTGCATTAATACAACCCCAATACCCATACCTGGAGCATCACATTCAATCACAAAAGATTTGGTGAAGTCGAGTAGTGCCAATACAGGAGTGGAACACATGGCATGTTTGAGAGCTATAAATTCCTGCTGCGCTTCATCATTCTAGAGGAATGAATTTTTCTTGAGAAGGTGAGTGAGGGGTCTATAAATGCGACCATAATTGCGAACAAATTTGCGATAGTAGATGGTGAGACCCAAAAATCCTCTCAAGCTCTTCAAGGTCTTTGGTTGAGGCCAATCCTGCATTGCCTGGATCTTTTTGGGATCCACCTTGACACCTTGACACCCCACAATGTGGCCCAAATACTCAACTTCTTCCATGCCAAAAGAGAACTTGGACAATTTGACAAATAATTTATGCTTCCGAAGCAGTTGCAAGAGCGGATCTACATGCTGAAGATGTTTTTCCTAGGTGAAGCTGTAGATGAGGATGTCATCAAAGAAAACAAGGACAAATTTTGTGAGATATGGTTTGGGAAGGTGATTCATGAGGCTCTGAAAAGTGGATGGGGCATTACAAAGACTAAATGGCATGACCAGGAATTCATAATGGCCTTCATGAGTTTGGAAAGTAGTCTTTCATGTGAATTTGGTGATAACCCAAGCGAAGGTCGAGCTTAGTAAAGAATTGATCCCCATTTAGTTCATCCAGCAAATAATCAACAACCGGGATGGGAAATTTATCTTTGACCATCAGCTTGTTGAGGGCCCTAAAGTCTAGACACATACGCCATTCCCCATCTTTCTTGAGCACCATGACCACAGACGACGAATAAAGACTAATTATAGGACGAATGACACCACCTTTCAGGAGTTCCTTGATGATTTTTTCAATTTCATTATTTTTGGCGAAAGGATATCTATATGGGTGCACATGTGGTGGTTGTGCCCGTGGGACCAAAGTAATGCTATGATCATCTTCCCCTCTCGAGGGTGGAAGCTCATGAGGCTTGTCAAAGGCCTACAGATGGTTGTTTAAGACATATTGCATCTCAGGATGAATATGAAGAGAAGTGCGTTCGAAGGCTTGGATGGCATTAAATTGGGCTATAACTCCATGGTGGCCCTTTTTTAACAATTTTTCCATCCTATGTGAGTTGATGATAGAAGAAGTACCTGCGTGGAGTCCATGGAGGGTATGTCTGTGGTTATTCTGCTTGAAGCTCATATAACTCTTGGAAATCCATTGTGATTGGACCGAGTGTGCGGAGCCATTTAGCACCCAAGACAATGTCACACCCACCCATGTTGATGGCAAACATGTGGGTCTTTAGGTGATAATCGTCCATTTGAAGTTTGACATTTTCACAGCGGCCTTGACATTTCATTGTCCCCCCATCAACAATGTGGACCTGGAAATTAGAGACTGCTATGACAAAACAATGCATTGCTTCAACGACTCTTTGATGGATAAAATTATGCGTACTTCCACTATCAATCAATACTACTACAAGGTGATGCTTAATAAAACCTCTGATTTTGAGAGTTTTGGGAGAAGAAATTCCTGCCAAAGCATGAAGCGAGATAACTTGTTCTTCAGGTGTAGCTAGGACCTCATTATCCGTCTAGTTGCCCTCATCTTCCTCCTTTGGTCCCTCAAATGATGGGGCTTCCTCAGATGAACTGTGATTAGTAGCATCAATTTGAAATAATTTGGATTCCTTGCATTTATGCCCCGGGGATTATTTCTCATCACAGTAGTAACACAATCCTTGCTTTCTTCTTTCCACCATTTATGCTAGTGACACCTTTTGAACCTTAAGTGTTTGGGTAGTGCTCGGAGCCTAGGTGGGCTATCCCTTGGCTCTGAAATTTAGATGAGTCGACTGGGCCACTAACCCGTGTTCTACTTCACGAGCTATCTTGCAAGCTGCTAGCCATGAGACTGGGTGCTGTAGTCAGACGTGGGCTTGTATGGCATCTTTGAGACCACTGGTAAAACATTCCAAGTAGAATTCATGTACTAGACCTCATGTGCGGAAGGCTAATGATTCAAAGGCTTTAATATATTCTTGCATTGTGCCAGTCTGTTGGAGCTTAGTAATACGACCCAAAAAGTTAGATTCATGATCAAAGCAATCAGAAAGGGCTTTTGAGAATATCTACCAAGTCAATGGCATTTCATAGCAGCGTTGATGCCACTGCCACCATTGTCATCTTTCTTGGTCCAAGTACAGGCTTCCCACACTTATCTTAGTCGCATCATCTCTTATGTGATTCAATGTGAAATATTGCTCCATTTGTGCTAGCCATATGTCTGGATGAGAGCCATCAAATTTATACATGTCCAGCTTGGGTGGTTGAAGCTAGGACTGTTGGTGGTTTCCATAGAAGTGAAGAGAATGGCTAGACTCGCCCTCAAGGTTTTCATTAAAATCATATGCCTCTAATTGTGCCCCTGACTTTTTCTTTGTGATTGTGTCAGTTAAGGTCTCGTTCTGCTTTGTTAATGCCTCCAACTTTTCTTCAAGCGTGTCGATCTTCTCATTGGCCATAACTTGAGCTCTGGTTTGTACCATGCACCGATCTAGTGAACTTGTCATTATTGTGAAAAAAAAATTGGGCCACCCAAAATTTTGATGCTGACAAGTGAATGGTACCACCTTGCTCAGCCCGTTGACCTGATTCTTATGGGCTAAGTCTCCTATAAGCATCCCGGGAGGGTCTCCAAAAGGAGTTTTACTCCTCGCTTAGGAATACTACAGTAGCCTATTCCCAGAAAAGTTAATTATGCCCAATGTCCTGCGAGAATCATGCCCAAGTATAGGAGCCACACAAATATTCAGATCTCTTGGCGAAACCCTCAACTACAGGGTATGAGTAGGAATGTGGTAGTGATTAAACCCCTGCTACTAGATCTAAATGACGAATCTGATTGTTGCGACTGCTACAAAACCAAAACTGCTAGATCTGAATAGCGGATCTAATAGATCCGATTGGCGGATCTGATAGTTCTGAATGGTGGATCTGAGAGATTTGAATGGAAAAATTGATTGTTGCAGCTACAACAAAACCTAACCTGCTAGATCTTATCTGGAAAAGATGATGCATGATCTAGAGAGAGATAAGGGAACTATGGTCTCAAGGAGTGTCAGGTGCTATAGATCGCAATATACATAAGGGTCCCACAACAGTAGTCGGCCCAATCTTTTAGTGCACTAACCAAGGAGGATCAACCGTACCATTAGCTCTACAACCTGACTACCCTATTGTACATGCGAGTAATCTCCCCGAGTGTTTTTCTCGATCTACTGTAGTAGCAAGACAGTCAACGGTTTATCTATGGCAAGGTTTCAAGAGAGCCTAGGGGGCTTCCGATATACCCATAGGGTACTTGGAAGACAGTCCATGCGTGGTTCTGTCTAATGTGCTACTACTCGAAGGGGTACCCACAGGGGCTACAAGGGATTCCAACAAGCATGACCACCTCTTGTATTTCCTATGTGCATGCCTCCCCAAATCCACAGGTTTATGCACTCAATGATAGATCCCGTCGTTTAAAGACGCTAGAACACATCTCTAGCCAAAAAAAATTCCTGCTAAAAATGGAGATCCCACTGGCCCTGGAAAGTGATCTGATGCCACTTGTTATGCTCTTGACCTGCAAGAAGATACTAGAATACCATGTATGCAAAGAAATATACCTAGAACATAGAACAATAAGAAATAATAGCATGTATTTTATTATTCATGAAGGAAAGCAAATGTTCACTTGCTTCTTCGAGGGGGCAACCTCCAATAGAGCTGGGCTCAATTACAAAATAAGACATGACCCTCCTCAAGGGGAGTCTCTATCCTTTATATAGGATTCATACATGAAATACACGGGTTAGTACCATGGTTCTTATTAATACCATCTATCTAATACCATGGCCCATTTGCAACTAATTGTGGTCCCTTCTTTAAATGCGGATCAACCACTTACAATTATTAATATGGGCTTTATTGATTCTTTAACTAACTATAACTATGACTCGACCCTATTACATAAATAAGGGGGGTAGGGTTGGACCCTAACAAAAACACCTTTGATTCGTCCCCTAGAAATAACATTCTCTGCTTCTGGGTCATTCTTCCTAGTGTTCGGCATCGTTTGGCCCATTGAATATCGTCTTCTCATAGATTCCTGTGATATCAATAAGAAACACGCAAAGAATTGCAGCCCTAAGTGATGCATATGGACGAAAGATAAATATTGTTTCAATTATATTGAGAGATTTGATCCAATGGTAGCAAACATTTTAATCGTTTAACATCAAATTAGAGGGATCATAGTAAGACACGTAAGACAATAGGGGATTTGATTTCAAAGGTAAATACCTTACGACGTAATTATAATCTTTTGATAACATATAATAATTTTTATTATTATCATTTTTACTAAAAATATTATTGGAGTGTAAAATAATAAATACTTATATTTATTATATATCTATGTTGATTTAATGAGAGTTAATATATTTTAGAAAATGTGTAGTTAATAGTTATAATAATAATATATTTTTTAGATTATGGCTAATTTGGAAATGAAATTATACTTGGAAGCCTACATGATCTTATTGAAATACCATATTTTGTGAGATAGGGGGCAAACATCTAAATATGATTTTTTTTTTATTTTATTTTTTTCTGTAAATAATTTTTTTTTTCATTTATGTTAAAATATTACAACAATGTCTACTATTTTCCAGAATCCTACTAGCCTCACCCTTACAATATTCGTTTTTCAGTAGGTAGTTGCCAAAAATGACTCCACAATGCCTAAAGGATATAACAATACATAAATCAAAGGGAACAAGAGACCAAAACACCATTAACGTCAGCACAAAAAAAGAGTTACTATGAATATGATGACGTTACTAGTGTAGAGTTCTCTAAGTCACAAGTAAAAAAATCTTGGGGTGGCCACACACTATGTAGGAGGGAAAACCTCTATGCCTCCCAGGAGAAGAACCTTCTTAGAAAATACAAACAATCAAAAATTCAAGAGAATACAGTTAACTGAAGCCCCAAAGAAAGATATAGAATTGGAAACCTTGAGTCCATAGGGAAAGAGAACACAGTACCAATATACAAGCTAAGCTACCAAGTACCCTCCTTGATGAAATCTAAGCTGCCAAATGTACAAAATGTTATCAAGAAGTCTAATGGATTGGGGCTCCTCTTTCAGGCCATCCTTTCCAAACATAAGCCAATACAAAGCTTACTCAATATAGTGTTGAATGATGTTGTCATCGATGCCAACATTGATGCTTGAATTCTCTTAATATTTGTTTGGATTACATTATTTGAATCTCCAATGGTCAAGAAGCCCTAAAAGACCTAGAGGCCCCACATGTATTGACAACTTTGAAAATTAATATCAGTGGATATGATCCTAATACCACTATCATTAGATGATCTTTGTCGTGTTGCTTCCAGCGGTATATGACATGCCTCATAGTTCACCTTTGAATGAGAGTTATGATAGATCAATGGTTAAGGCCCCCATCTTGTGGTCATATTCCCCAACAAAATGATGATGTGGCAACCACTCATTAGGTATTTATTTAACTAATGTCCATAGAAGGGCTTTCATGAGATAGTACTGAATTATTATTGAAGGATCTTCATGAATAATTATTAAATCAATTTCCCTTTAATATTACCGAAGGATTTTTTTTTTTTTTTTTAACAAGATCGTGTACTCATATATTATAAAAACTGCAGAAAGCAGGAGAAAATGCGAAATATGCTAGTAGAGGAGTTGAATTATTATTCAATGATTTTCTCTCTAAATCCTTATTACCAGACAATTTTCGCTTAAATTTTGATCTAGTAATATTTTTAATAATTTTGGTGGTTAGTAGAAATGTGGTTATCCTCCTAACGTTGTTCAATTTATAGGATGATATTTGTTGTAGCATTTTTTGGTTTTGATAAGATAGAATAAATTAGTCAAAAAATACATAAAAATATTTTGAAAAAATGTTAAGTTAGGATATGGACATAACAATATTGAATAAAATGTTAGTTAAAAAAAATAAAAAATCTTGATGATGATGTCCATATAAAAAAAAATGTTAGGTTAGATGTCCTAAAAAATAAAGACAAAAAGAAAATGTTAGGTTAGAAAGAAAAGAAAGCAAATAAACTCTGAAAGTGAGCAAGTCTAAATGCTGCTACTATTTTTCTGCAAAACAATGGTTGTGTATAGCTTGTCATAAATGCCACAACCCATGACAGTCAAACTGTTCAATCTTGACTATTTCATGCTTTAAATTTGATGTTATAGTTAGAGAATAAAGATCTGGCCAAACTGTTTAATCTTGGCAGATCAGTAGTTAGGTAGAGAATAATAAGGTGCTCATCAGTTTAATCTGAGCCCTTGGATGTTATAAGGTTAGAATTAGATAGTTTGCTTTTGTAAAATAAAAAGAAAGGAAAAAGGTTTGCTAGCTTAGATGCACTCATTAAGTGAAGGAAAAATGATAGGATAAGCAAAGGGTAAGTAGAGAAAAGTTGCAAAAGTTTGATGATTGATTGGACAAAATGTACATTTATCATGTTTTACCATATGTTTCTATGTCCATGATGAAGGTCCACAAGATAGATTAATTAACATCCCATTCATCTCCAGTTAAGATTTACCCTGATCAAATCTTATAAAAAACATGTTCATGTATTCATCTTATCCATACCAAACAAAAGCAAAAAGACAGCTAGATCTTTTATAGATTTGTAATACAGAATTCCATCAAGAATTTGTCACTTTTTAATCAAAGATTACTCTATGCCCCAAAGGATTCCCTACTTTATTTATTTGTAAAATAAGTCTACATATACAGGTCTATTTATATGCTTTCTACAAGGAGAATGACATGTTCAGAATCAACCTGTCCTCGCAGAATTCATGAACATGAAAATACGTGTCCTAAAGGGTTTCCTCGGATACTTCACTAGCTTTGTAAATATGAGTGAAAGAGGAAAATTTCAAAATATGAATGTAATCCTAAATCTTGTTGAGAATAAGTTGTGGGCTGGCATTTTGGATTTTGACATTGTTAAATGATTATCACTATATTTGAATTACTTAGGTGACATAGAAAGTTAAGTCTTCAGTGCTAGGAAATGGAGAGTCCATAGAGGCATGAATTTAGCTTCCAAAATTGAGCCATGACCAAGAGTGCATCTGATAAAAAAATGAAATTATGATAAATGGAGATTGTGATAAATGGGGGTTTACCCCAACTCAACTCTGATAGCTTATTTCACCCACATTTGAGTAAGGTTTTTTTGTGTTTATAATGGTCACCTTATGCATAACATGTACCCTTGTTTTTTAGCCTTTTAGAGTAGGGACACAATCTTAAACCCAATGGAAGGGAACTTGGAATGATTTTCTACAATGATAACAACCAAAAGGAACACAACCATTGTCAAGGATATGTATAGATATGTATGGAAAAGTATCTCTTCATTTTTCTCTACATCTGACTTTATCAGGCGTACCATGAACATGGATTGAAAGCTTATTGCACATGGCAACCATCTAATGATGATCTAGGTGGATATTGGTGGCCACCCACTAAATCCACTTGGATCCCCTCTAGTGCTTCTTACAGTTTTTTCAGTTTCCTTAATTATAGCACAGTTTACTATTTTTAGCAGTTTTTCGGGTCCTAAACTTCCGGAGCCGTTTTAAGGCCCTAAACGATGTTTTTTGGGAAATCTACCGCCAACGATTTTTTTGATAAAAATCGTCTTTTCCGTCGTAGTCCTCGTAGAGATCTTTCCAACGGGCTATCATGCACATCAAACGGAGATAGTACGACCAATTCGCGACCCCGGGAAGTTGATGTACCAACTTACCCAAAAACGGGGCCCACAATTTGGCGTTTCATCTTCTAGGGTTGGGTTTTGGAATGTGAAGGGTTTTCCATTGTTTCTCAACAATAAATAGGCCTTCGAGCCTCATTGTAAGACAGTTCAGAGGCATGTAGCCACCACATCTCTTCTCAGAGATAAGCTACCATCGCCCTAGCTGGTTTATTTCCATTTATGTTTGTAAGCATATTTCAGTATTCTCCATTAATGAAATGAAGTATTATTTCCGCTGCATCTCTGTTTTTATGGTTATCGCATCTCTGTATTTATGGTTATCTCTGTAATCTATTACGTTCCTACTTAAATCCAGATCAAGTGAGCATAATTAAGGAGATAGAATTGTTCCCATAAGATTCATGGTAGATCTGAGTAAAAATAGCTCCACTTAGTCCTGCAAATCATTTGAGAAGCTCCAACACCATCCCTCTGCTGTGAGGGAAGTTTTTCACAAATGTTATCATAGTTGCATTGTTGGTGAAGGTCTGGGAATTGGATCCCATTGTTATGTACACAAACATCATCCATTTTTTATGGGTGGCAATACGGTATGTGACAATGAGCCGCACCATAAAAAATCCAGTGATGTTCATTAATCCACCCACTACAAGCACCAACGATGGAGGAACAACTCCTTACAATAGGCCAAAAATAATCCCTACATTGGCTCCCAAATCCTTAAAGAACCCCAACGTGTCCAGTGTCTTCTGGTCATACTTCGTAGCCATTTTGATTTTAGGAGAATAAATGCCAAATATATATGTACCCCCTGTGAATGCCATTATTACAAAAAATAGAAATAGAACAAACCATCTTCTATTTACCATGAACATTACAAAATCTAGTGTTTTGTTCAACTCCATGATGACATAAATATTTACAGAATAAGGGATTTAACACCTCAAAACCTCAGAACCATGAATGGATTTGAAGATTTGAAACTCCTAATATCTCGATTTCACTCAAATCAGATTTTGCTGCTAATGGTTGGACTAAAACCCTTATATATAGAATCCATGAATCCTCAGAGGGATTTGTTAGAGGGGAACCAAGAAAACATTGGCCATGGGGAAATATACAATATTCAGTCTTAGCTAGACCTAGAACAGGAATCAAGTTGATTCATCTCCTCCTCACCACTAAGATTCATGACAAAAATTATGTCCTCATGTTAGAATGAGCAATCTGGGAAACTGTACTTCTTTAAAAAAAATTCAGATAAAAAACATGCAAGCACTCTGCCAGGAAGTTTCAGATACTAATGAGAGACACAAATGTGCTCACATCCACTAAAGTGAATCCATCGGAAACCCCAGTCTTACACATGTTTTCTATGGTAGTGAGAGTTGACCCAATACCACATATTGACCCTATGAATAGAATCTACATGTCTAAAATCAAGAAGCCTTGAAGAATTGAGTAATTTTATCCTTGCACAAGATCCTTGATATACTTTGAATATATTCCCCTTAATCCAAGCTCCTTGAATTCTTCTGAAATAGAACCAAGACCCTTGATGCACCATGAATATAATTTTGTGAGACTTACTCTAAACTTTTTCAGTACCCCTGTTACATAATCACCATCCAAATTTATTTCCTAGCCATCCTTGGGCTGATATACATGAGTTTGGGCCAACCCAAGATCCCTCTTCTCTACATGGAATTTGTTAAATTATTTCTTTTAAACCACTCCCACGAGTGCCATAAGAAAAATTGCAATTACACCAGCCACAATCTTAAACCCAATGGAAGGGAACTTCAAATGATTTAGTGGGTCAATGCTAGCAAAGATGCGCCCTTTCTAAGTGATGCATTTTATCATGCTTACAAATTTATGAAGACTTACGTGAACAATAACATTTAGTGTGTGCATTATGTCAATGGCCTAAATATTAACATATCTATTCACTTACCAGCATAATATGATAATAATATTTGGAACTTGTGCATTTGTCATGACTACATATCAAAACAGATTAATGATAACATGCATTGTTTCCCCCTTCTCAATTCCTAGTCAATTCAATCTCAATTTCATAGAGAACAAAAAATCTACATGAGCATGAGTAAATGAAAAACATTGCATAAACAGTTAATCATAATGATTAACTCTACAAAAGAGATAGACACACCTTAAATATCATGTTGTACACTATGTTTTCTTTGAACAAGTCTTTAAGAAGTAACAATGAAAGATAGAGACTCTAAATGTTGAGAGACACAAGATGACGACACTCAGAATACCAATGGTTCTCCACACTAATCACATCTACTAGAGTCACTCAGTCCTGTAAATCCCTTGAGAAGCCCCAACATGATCCCTTTGTTGTGAGGGAAGTTGTTCACACTTGTTATCACAACTACAGTGTTGGCGATAAGAAAACTAAATAAACCAATAAGTTTCACAAAATGAAATCAAGTATTGACTCAATGAGTACCCATACCTGAATAGTCTCGATTGTATTGACTTCCATAACAAAGCCTGGGTGGAGGAGCAAGTAATTGATGACAAGCTCAGTCGACCGAAGCTCATCAATTTCTTCGACCAACCATTGTATAATATTTGTCTTCATATTGTTATCAAACCAAATATGTCTGGGAATAATCTGCAAAAGAAACCAACAGTCTCAGGATCGAACCCCTGGGACACTAAAGATCACAAGAAAAGAAATAAATATATTAGGGTTAAAGATCACGATCATGACCTGCAAAGAAAAGATAAAGCTAAACCTACAATGACAATAACTTTCCCAAAAGAAAATGGTTTCTCTTAACTAATAATACTACCTTCTGGATTTGTCAATGTTCAATTCATCCACAAAGCCAATGTCAATCCCACACACAACAATAGACAAGAATCAGAATAAAATGAAGAAATTAAATAAAAGTAATAATATACCCAAATGTATTAAATTTCTTCCAACACAGTACCATTAATCCAATTATTCTCAGACTAAAAATGAAACCCCGTTCATTGCCATAAGAGCTCAGCATTTTTCCATGGATATGGTGAAATCAAAGATCCCGTGGTTTTTTTAAAAACTATTATGCTCTTGACCTGTGAGAAGATACCAGAATACCAAGTATGCGAAGAAATATACCCAGAACATAGAACAATAAGAAATAACAACATGTATTTTATTATTCAGAAAGGAAAGCAATGTTCACTTGCTTCTTCGACGGGGCAACCTCCAATAGAGCTGGGCTCAATTACAAAATAAGACACGACCCTCCTTAAGGGGAGTCTCTATCCTTTATATAGGATTCGTACATGCAATACCATGGGTAAGTACCATGGTTCTTATTAATACCATCTATCAAATACCATGGCCCATTTGCAACTAACTGTGGTCCCTTCTTTAAATGTGGGTCAACCACTTACAATTATTAATATGGTCTTTATTGACTCTTTAACTAACTATAACTATGACTCGACACCATTACATAAACAAGGGGGTTAGGGTTGGATCCTAACATGCCCTCCCCCATAAAAATAGCCTGGTCCTCAAGGCTAAAGCTATGGAAACTACTCAAGAACATTGGCTGGTTCCCAGGTTGCATCTTCTAGAGAGGTTTATTTCCACTTGACGAGGACTTCCTTGATCGTGCGGCCGCACAAGTGTCGTTCTCGCATGTCAAGAACCTATTCAGGTTGGAGCCAAATTTAACCTTCTTCATCCAATTCTGGTAGACTGGTTTGAGTTCTACAATGGTTCCCAACCACATTCTTGAGGCACGAGACATGGAAGACAGGATGGATTTTTGTAGTGGGTGGCAAGGCTAGCTTGAAGGCTACTTTTTTGATGCATTGAAGTATTTGATATGGTCCATAGAATTTTGGAGATAATTTTTGACAACCCTTGTCTTTGAGTGATGTTTTCTTATATGGTTGCAGCCTCAAGAATACCTGATCCCCTTCTTGAAATTTGTGCTCTGAACAATGTTGGTCTGCCTGTTGCTTCATGAGATTTTGAGCTTGATAGAGATTCTCTTTGAGGTGGGCTAGCATGGCTGCACGATTTTGTAGGAGTTGATCCACTGCTTGTACCTTCGAGCATCCCTAGATATAAGAAGTAAGTGAAGGAGGGAGTTGACCATAAACTGCTTCATATGGAGTCATTTTTGTGGTGGCATGATAGTTAGTATTATACCACCATTTAGCTAGAGGTAACCATTGACCCCATAGATGTTGTTTTTCTGAAGTGAAACACCTGAGGTAGGTCTCCAGACATTTGTTGATTACTTCCATTTGACCATCAGTTTGGGGATGATAGGAAGTACTGAGTTGTAGGTGGGTACCTTGTAACCTGAAGAGTTCCTGCCAAAAGTTACTAGTGAAGATCGGGTCATGATCAAACACAATGGAAGTGGGCATGCCATGCAATTTGAAGATCTGGTCCATGAAAGATTGAGCCACCAAAGCTAGTGTAAAAGGGTGGGGTGGGCACAAAAATGAGCATACTTAGAAAGTATGTCCACAACCACCATGATAACTGACTTGTTGCCTGACTTCGGAAGACCCGTAAAAAAATACATAGAAACCTCCATCCATATTGAGGCAGGGATGGGCAATGGCTGTAATGTGCCTAGGGATTTAACTATTTCTCCTTTGTGGCGCTGACACACATCACACTCAGCTACAAAAGTAAGAATGTCCTTTTTCATGCCTATACAAAAGAATGAACGTCGAGTGCAAGCATAAGTCTTATAAAAGCCTGAATGGCCTGTAGTGGGAGATGAGTGCAACTCTGCCAAAATGTGACTTTTGATGGTGGATGTTGGTGATATCACTACTTTGTCCTTGTAGCGAAGAATCTCATCCTGCCAAGAGTAGCCCGCTATGGAATTTGGATCTACCTGCAATTTATTAATGAGTTGGGAGAGCAAAGGATGTGAAAACCATTCCTTGTGGGCCTCTTCAATCCACTCTAGAATGGGAAGAGAGATTGCCAGCAGGGTACTTTCCTCCTCAAATTGGTGTGATAAAGCATCCACTATGACCTTTTCTCACCCTTTCTTGTAAATTATCTCATAATCATATCCCAACGTTTTGGCTAGCCATTTATGTTTTTGTGGCAAGGATATGCATTGCTCCAAAAAATGTTTAAGGCTTTGATGGTTTGTGTGGATTTGGAAATGACGCCCCAATAAGTATGGTCACCAGGTATCCACTGCATGTAAGATGGCCATCATCTCCTTATCATAGGTAGATTGTCCCAGATTTGTCCCACTTAGTTGTTGGCTAATGAAGGCCAAGGGTTGACCTTCCTGCATTAATACAACCCCAATACCCATACCTGGAGCATCACATTCAATCACAAAAGATTTGGTGAAGTCAAGTAGTGCCAATACGGGAGTGGAACACATGGCATGTTTGAGAGCTATAAATTCCTGCTGCGCTTCATCATTCTAGAGGAATGAATTTTTCTTGAGAAGGTGAGTGAGGGGTCTATAAATGCGACCATAATTGCGAACAAATTTGCGATAGTAGATGGTGAGACCCAAAAATCCTCTCAAGCTCTTCAAGGTCTTTGGTTGAGGCCAATCCTGCATTGCCTGGATCTTTTGGGATCCACCTTGACACCTTGACACCCCACAATGTGGCCCAAATACTCAACTTCTTCCATGCCAAAAGAGAACTTGGACAATTTGACAAATAATTTATGCTTCCGAAGTAGTTGCAAGAGCGGATCTACATGCTGAAGATGTTTTTCCCAGGTGAAGCTGTAGATGAGGATGTCATCAAAGAAAACAAGGACAAATTTTGTGAGATATGGTTTGGGAAGGTGATTCATGGGGCTCTGAAAAGTGGATGGGGCATTACAGAGACTAAATGACATGACCAGGAATTCATAATGGCCTTCATGAGTTTGGAAAGTAGTCTTTCATGTGAATTTGGTGATAACCCGAGCGAAGGTCGAGCTTAGTAAAGAATTGATCCCCATTTAGTTCATCCAGCAAATAATCAACAACCGGGATGGGAAATTTATCTTTGACCATCAGCTTGTTGAGGGCCCTAAAGTCTAGACACATACGCCATTCCCCATCTTTCTTGAGCACCATGACCACAGGCGACGAATAAAGACTAATTATAGGACGAATGACACCAACTTTCAGGAGTTCCTTGATGATTTTTTCAATTTCATTCTTTTTGGCGAAAGGATATCTATATGGGCGCACATGTGGTGGTTGTGCCCGTGGGACCAAAGTAATGCTATGATCATCTTCCCCTCTCGAGGGTGGAAGCTCATGAGGCTTGTCAAAGACCTACAGATGGTTGTTTAAGACATATTGCATCTCAGGATGAATATAAAGAGAATTGCGTTCGAAGGCTTGGATGGCATTAAATTGGGCTATAACTCCATGGTGGCCCTTTTTTAACAATTTTTCCATCCTATGTGAGTTGATGATAGAAGAAGTACCTGCGTGGAGTCCATGGAGGGTATGTCTGTGGTTATTCTGCTTGAAGCTCATATAACTCTTGGAAATCCATTGTGATTGGACTGAGTGTGAGGAGCCATTTAGCACCCAAGACAATGTCACACCCACCCATGTTGATGGCAAACATGTGGGTCTTTAGGTGATAATCGTCCATTTGAAGTTTGACATTTTCACAGCGGCCTTGACATTTCATTGTCCCCCCATCAACAATGTGGACCTGGAAATTAGAGACTGCTATGACAAAACAATGCATTGCTTCAACGACTCTTTGATGGATAAAATTATGCGTACTTCCATTATCAATCAATACTACTACAAGGTGATGCTTAATAAAACCTCTGATTTTGAGAGTTTTGGGAGAAGAAATTCCTGCCAAAGCATGAAGCGAGATAACTTGTTCTTTAGGTGTAGCTAGGACCTCATTATCCGTCTAGTTGCCCTCATCTTCCTCCTTTGGTCCCTCAAATGGTGGGGCTTCCTTAGATGAACTGTGATTAGTAGCATCAATTTGAAATAATTTGGATTCCTTGCATTTATGCCCCGGGGATTATTTCTCATCACAGTAGTAACACAATCCTTGCTTTCTTCTTTCCACCATTTATGCTAGTGACACCTTTTGAACCTTAAGTGTTTGGGTAGTGCTCGGAGCCTAGGTGGGCTATCCCTTGGCTCTGAAATTTAGATGAGTCGACTGGGCCACTAACCCGTGTTCTACTTCACGAGCTATCTTGCAAGCTGCTAGCCATGAGACTGGGTGCTGTAGTCAGACGTGGGCTTGTATGGCATCTTTGAGACCACTGGTAAAACATTCCAAGTAGAATTCATCTACTAGACCTCATGTGCGGAAGGCTAATGATTCAAAGGCTTTAATATATTCTTGCATTGTGCCAGTCTGTTGGAGCTTAGTAATACGACCCAAAAAGTTAGATTCATGATCAAAGCAATCAGAAAGGGCTTTTGAGAATATCTACCAAGTCAATTGCATTGCATAGCAGCGTTGATGCCACTGCCACCATTGTCATCTTTCTTGGTCCAAGTACAGGCTTCCCACACTTATCTTAGTCGCATCATCTCTTATGTGATTCAATGTGAAATATTGCTCCATTTGTGCTAGCCATATGTCTGGATGAGAGCCATCAAATTTATACATGTCCAGCTTGGGTGGTTGAAGCTAGGACTGTTGGTGGTTTCCATAGAAGTGAAGAGAATGGCTAGACTCGCCCTCAAGGTTTTCATTAAAATCATATGCCTCTAATTGTGCCCCTGACTTTTTCTTTGTGATTGTGTCAGTTAAGGTCTCGTTCTGCTTTGTTAATGCCTCCAACTTTTCTTCAAGCGTGTCGATCTTCTCATTGGCCATAACTTGAGCTCTGGTTTGTACCATGCACCGATCTAGTGAACTTGTCATTACTGTGAAAAAAAAATTGGGCCACCCAAAATTTTGATGCTGACAAGTGAATGGTACCACCTTGCTCAGCCCGTTGACCTGATTCTTATGGGTTAAGTCTCCTATAAGCATCCCGGGAGGGTCTCCAAAAGGAGTTTTACTCCTTGCTTAGGAATACTACAGTAGCTGATTCCCAGAAAAGTTAATTCTGCCCAATGTCCTGCGAGAATCATGCCCAAGTATAGGAGCCACACAAATATTCAGATCTCTTGGCGAAGCCCTCAACTACAGGGTATGAGTAGGAATGTGGTAGTGATTAAACCCCTGCTACTAGATCTGAATGACGAATCTGATTGTTGCGACTGCTACAAAACCAAAACTGCTAGATCTGAATAGCGGATCTAATAGATCCGATTGGCGGATCTGATAGTTCTGAATGGTGGATCTGAGAGATTTGAATGGAAAAATTGATTGTTGCAGCTACGACAAAACCTAACCTGCTAGATCTTATCTGGAAAAGATGATGCATGATCTAGAGAGAGATAAGGGAACTATGGTCTCAAGGAGTGTCAGGTGCTATAGATCGCAATATACATAAGGGTCCCACAACAGTAGTCGGCCCAATCTTTTAGTGCACTAACCAAGGAGGATCAACCGTACCATTAGCTCTACAACCTGACTACCCTATTGTACATGCGAGTAATCTCCCCGAGTGTTTTTCTCGATCTACTGTAGTAGCAAGACAGTCAACGGTTTATCTATGGCAAGGTTTCAAGAGAGCCTAGGGGGCTTCCGATATACCCATAGGGTACTTGGAAGACAGTCCATGCGTGGTTCTGTCTAATGTGCTACTACTCGAAGGGGTACCCACAGGGGCTACAAGGGATTCCAACAAGCATGACCACCTCTTGTATTTCCTATGTGCATGCCTCCCCAAATCCGCAGGTTTATGCACTCAATGACAGATCCCGTCGTTTAAAGACGCTAGAACACATCTCTAGCCAAAAAAAATTCCTGATAAAAATGGAGATCCCACTGGCCCTGGAAAGTGATCTGATGCCACTTGTTATGCTCTTGACCTGCAAGAAGATACTAGAATACCATGTATGCGAAGAAATATACCTAGAACATAGAACAATAAGAAATAATAGCATGTATTTTATTATTCATGAAGGAAAGCAAATGTTCACTTGCTTCTTCGAGGGGGCAACCTCCAATAGAGCTGGGCTCAATTACAAAATAAGACATGACCCTCCTCAAGGGGAGTCTCTATCCTTTATATAGGATTCATACATGAAATACACGGGTTAGTACCATGGTTCTTATTAATACCATCTATCTAATACCATGGCCCATTTGCAACTAACTGTGGTCCCTTCTTTAAATGCGGATCAACCACTTACAATTATTAATATGGGCTTTATTGACTCTTTAACTAACTATAACTATGACTCGACCCTATTACATAAATAAGGGGGGTAGGGTTGGACCCTAACAAAAACACCTTTGATTCGTCCCCTAGAAATAACATTCTCTGCTTCTGGGTCATTCTTCCTAGTGTTCGGCATCGTTTGGCCCATTGAATATCGTCTTCTCATAGATTCCTG
The DNA here is from genome assembly GCA_031772625.1 of Pinus tabuliformis. Taxonomy (NCBI): domain Eukaryota; kingdom Viridiplantae; phylum Streptophyta; class Pinopsida; order Pinales; family Pinaceae; genus Pinus; species Pinus tabuliformis. The sequence goes on along the minus strand of CM062808.1, from coordinate 269,084,437 downwards.
TGATATCAATAAGAAACACGCAAAGAATTGCAGCCCTAAGTGATGCATATGGACGAAAGATCAATATTGTTTCAATTATATTGAGAGCTTTGATCCAATGGTAGCAAACATTTTAATCGTTTAACATCAAATTAGAGGGATCATAGTAAGACACGTAAGACAATAGGGGATTTGATTTCAAAGGTAAATACCTTACGACGTAATTATAATCTTTTGATAACATATAATAATTTTTATTATTATCATTTTTACTAAAAATATTATTGGAGTGTAAAATAATAAATACTTATATTTATTATATATCTATGTTGATTTAATGAGAGTTAATATATTTTAGAAAATGTGTAGTTAATAGTTATAATAATAATATATTTTTTAGATTATGGCTAATTTGGAAATGAAATTATACTTGGAAGCCTACATGATCTTATTGAAATACCATATTTTGTGAGATAGGGGGCAAACATCTAAATATGATTTTTTTTATTTTTATTTTTTCTGTAAATAATTCTTTTTTTCATTTATGTTAAAATATTACAACAATGTCTACTATTTTCCAGAATCCTACTAGCCTCACCCTTACAATATTCGTTTTTCAGTAGGTAGTTGCCAAAAATGACTACACAATGCCTAAAGGATATAACAATACATAAATCAAAGGGAACAAGAGACCAAAACACCATTAACGTCAGCGCAAAAAAAGAGTTACTATGAATATGATGACGTTACTAGTGTAGAGTTCTCTAAGTCACAAGTAAAAAAATCTTGGGGTGGCCACACACTATGTAGGAGGGAAAACCTCTATGCCTCCCAGGAGAAGAACCTTCTTAGAAAATACAAACAATAAAAAATTCAAGAGAATACAGTTAACTGAAGCCCCAAAGAAAGATATAGAATTGGAAACCTTGAGTCCACAGGGAAAGAGAACACAGTACCAATATACAAGCTAAGCTACCAAGTACCCTCCTTGATGAAATCTAAGCTGCCAAATGTACAAAATGTTATCAAGAAGTCTAATGGATTGGGGCTCCTCTTTCAGGCCATCCTTTCCAAACATAAGCCAATACAAAGCTTACTCAATATAGTGTTGAATGATGTTGTCATCGATGCCAACATTGATGCTTGAATTCTCTTAATATTTGTTTGGATTACATTATTTGAATCTCCAATGGTCAAGAAGCCCTAAAAGACCTAGAGGCCCCACATGTATTGACAACTTTGAAAATTAATATCAGTGGATATGATCCTAATACCACTATCATTAGATGATCTTTGTCGTGTTGCTTCCAGCGGTATATGACATGCCTCATAGTTCACCTTTGAATGAGAGTTACGATAGATCAATGGTTAAGGCCCCCATCTTGTGGTCATATTCCCCAACAAAATGATGATGTGGCAACGACTCATTAGGTATTTATTTAACTAATGGCCATAGAAGGGCTTTCATGAGATAGTACTGAATTATTATTGAAGGATCTTCATGAATAATTATTAAATCAATTTCCCTTTAATATTACCGAAGGATTTTTTTTTTTTTTTAAACAAGATCGTGTACTCATATATTATAAAAACTGCAGAAAGCAGGAGAAAATGCGAAATATGCTAGTAGAGGAGTTGAATTATTATTCAATGATTTTCTCTCTAAATCCTTATTACCAGACAATTTTTGCTTAAATTTTGATCTAGTAATATTTTTAATAGTTTTGATGGTTAGTAGAAATGTGGTTATCCTCCTAACATTGTTCAATTTATAGGATGATATTTGTTGTATCATTTTTTGGTTTTGATAAGATAGAATAAATTAGTCAAAAAATACATAAAAATATTTTAAAAAAATGTTAAGTTAGGATATGGACATAACAATATTGAATAAAATGTTAGTTAAAAAAAAAAAAAAATCTTGATGATGATGTCCATATCAAAAAAAATGTTAGGTTAGATGTCCTAAAAAATAAAGACAAAAAGAAAATGTTAGGTTAGAAAGAAAAGAAGGCAAATAAACTCTGAAAGTGAGCAAGTCTAAATGCTGCTACTATTTTTCTGCAAAACAATGGTTGTGTATAGCTTGTCATAAATGCCACAACCCATGACAGTCAAACTGTTCAATCTTGACTATTTCATGCTTTAAATTTGATGTTATAGTTAGAGAATAAAGATCTGGCCAAATTGTTTAATCTTGGCAGATCAGTAGTTAGGTAGAGAATAATAAGGTGCTCATCAGTTTAATCTGAGCCCTTGGATGTTATAAGGTTAGAATTAGATAGTTTGCTTTTGTAAAATAAAAAGAAAGGAAAAAGGTTTGCTAGCTTAGATGCACTCATTAAGTGAAGGAAAAATGATAGGATAAGCAAAGGGTAAGTAGAGAAAAGTTGCAAAATTTTGATGATTGATTGGACAAAATGTACATTTATCATGTTTTACCATATGTTTCTATGTCCATGATGAAGGTCCACAAGATAGATTAATTAACTTCCCATTCATCTCCAGTTAAGATTTACCCTGATCAAATCTTATAAAAAACATGTTCATGTATTCATCTTATCCATACCAAACAAAAGCAAAAAGACAGCTAGATCTTTTATAGATTTGTAATACAGAATTCCATCAAGAATTTGTCACTTTTTAATCAAAGATTACTCTATGCCCCAAAGGATTCTCTACTTTATTTATTTGTAAAATAAGTCTACATATACAGGTCTATATAGCTCCTTTTTACAAGGAGAATGATATGTTCAGAATCAACCTGTCCTCGAAGAATTCATGAACATGAAAATACGTGTCCTGAAGGGTAAGTGTTTCCTCGGAGACTTCACTAGCTTTGTAAATATGAGTAAAAGACGACCATTTCAAACTTTGAATGTAATCCTAAATCTTGTTGAGAATAAGTTGTGGCCTGACATTTTGGATTTTGACATTGTTAAATGATTATCACTATCTTTGAATTACTTAGGTGACTTAGAAAGTTAAGTCTTCAGTGCTAGGAAATGGAGAGTCCATAGAGGCATGAATTTAGCTTCCGAAATTGAGCCATGACCAAGAGTGTCTCTGATAAAAAAATGAAATTATGATAAATGGAGATTGTGATAAATGGAGGATTACCCCAACTCCACTATGATAGCTTATTTCACCCACATTTGAGTAAGGTACATTTTCCTTTATAATGGTCACCTTATGCATAACATGTACCCTTGTTTTTTAGCCTTTTAGAGTAGGGACACAATCTTAAACCCAATGGAAGGGAACTTGGAATGATTTTCTACAATGATAACAACCAAAAGGAACACAACCATTGTCAAGGATATGTATAGATATGTATGGAAAAGTATCTCTTCATTTTTCTCTACATCTGACTTTATCAGGCGTACCATGAACATGGATTGAAAGCTTATTGCACATGGCAACCATCTAATGATGATCTAGGTGGATATTGGTGGCCACCCACTAAATCCACTTGGATCCCCTCTAGTGCTTCTTACAGTTTTTTCAGTTTCCTTAATTATAGCACAGTTTACTATTTTTAGCAGTTTTTCGGGTCCTAAACTTTCGGAGCCGTTTTAAGGCCCTAAAGGATGTTTTTTGGGAAATCTACTGCCAACGATTTTTTTGATAAAAATCGTCTTTTCCGTCGTAGTCCTCGTAGAGATCTTTCCAACGGGCTATCATGCACATCAAACGGAGATAGTACGACCAATTCGCGACCCCGGGAAGTTGATGTACCAACTTACCCAAAAACGGGGCCCACAATTTGGCGTTTCATCTTCTAGGGTTAGGTTTTGGAATGTGAAGGGTTTTCCATTGTTTCTCAACAATAAATAGGCCTTCGAGCCTCATTGTAAGACAGTTCAGAGGCATGTAGCCACCACATCTCTTCTCAGAGATAAGCTACCATCGCCCTAGCTGGTTTATTTCCATTTATGTTTGTAAGCATATTTCAGTATTCTCCATTAATGAAATGAAGTATTATTTCCGCTGCATCTCTGTTTTTATGGTTATCGCATCTCTGTATTTATGGTTATCTCTGTAATCTATTACGTTCCTACTTAAATCCGGATCAAATGAGCATAATTAAGGAGATAGAATTGTTCCCATAAGATGCATGGTAGATCTGAGTAAAAATAGCTCCACTTAGTCCTGCAAATCCCTTGAGAAGCCCCAACACCATCCCTCTGCTGTGAGGGAAGTTTTTCACACTTGTTATCATAGTTGCAGTGTTGGTGAAGGTCTGGGAATTGGATCCCATTGTTATGTACACAAACATCAGCCATTTTTTATGGGTGGCAATACGGTCTGTGACAGTGAGCCACACCATAAAAAATCCAGTGATGTTCATTAATCCACCCACTGCAAGCACCACCGATGGAGGAGCAACTTCTTACAATAGGCCAAAAATAATCCCTACGTTGGCTCCCAAATCCTTAAAGAACCCCAACGTGTCCAGTGTCTTCTGGTCATACTTCGTAGCCATTTTGATTGCAGGAGAATAAATGCCAAATATATATGTACCCCCTGTGAATGCCATTATTACAAAACATACAAATAGAACAAACCATCTGCTATTAACCATGAACTTTACAAAATCTAGTGTTTCCTTCAACTCCATGATGACATAAATATTTACAGAATAAGGGATTTAACACCTCAAAACCTCAGAACCATGAATGGATTTGAAGATTTGAAACTCCTAATATCCCGATTTCACTCAAATCAGATTTTGCTGCTAATGGTTGGACTAAAACCCTTATATATAGAATCCATGAATCCTCAGAGGGATTTGTTAGAGGGGAACCAAGAAAACATTGGCCATGGGGAAATATACAATATTCAGTCTTAGCTAGACCTAGAACAGGAATCAAGTTGATTCATCTCCTCCTCACCACTAAGATTCATGACAAAAATTATGTCCTCATGTTAGAATGAGCAATCTGGGAAACTGTACTTCTTTAAAAAAAAATCAGATAAAAAACATGCAAGCACTCTGCCAGGAAGTTTCAGATACTAATGAGAGACACAAATGTGCTCACATCCACTAAAGTGAATCCATCGGAAACCCCAGTCTTACACATGTTTTCTATGGTAGTGAGAGTTGACCCAATACCACATATTGACCCTATGAATAGAATCTACATGTCTAAAATCAAGAAGCCTTGAAGAATTGAGTAATTTTATCCTTGCACAAGAGCCTTGATATACTTTGAATATATTCCCCTTAATCCAAGCTCCTTGAATTCTTCTGAAATAGAACCAAGAGCCTTGATGCACCATGAATATAATTTTGTGAGACTTACTCTAAACTTTTTCAGTACCCCTGTTACATAATCACCATCCAAATTTATTTCCTAGCCATCCTTGGGCTGATATACATGAGTTTGGGCCAACCCAAGATCCCTCTTCTCTACATGGAATTTGTTAAATTATTTCTTTTAAACCACTCCCACGAGTGCCATAAGAAAAATTGCAATTACACCAGCCACAATCTTAAACCCAATGGAAGGGAACTTCAAATGATTTAGTGGGTCAATGCTAGCAAAGATGCGCCCTTTCTAAGTGATGCATTTTATCATGCTTACAAATTTATGAAGACTTACGTGAACAATAACATTTAGTGTGTGCATTATGTCAATGGCCTAAATATTAACATATCTATTCACTTACCAGCATAATATGATAATAATATTTGGAACTTGTGCATTTTTCATGACTACATATCAAAACAGATTAATGATAACATGCATTGTTTCCCCCTTCTCAATTCCTAGTCAATTCAATCTCAATTTCATAGAGAACAAAAAATCTACATGAGCATGAGTAAATGAAAAACATTGCATAAACAGTTAATCATAATGATTAACTCTACAAAAGAGATAGACACACCTTAAATATCATGTTGTACACTATGTTTTCTTTGAACAAGTCTTTAAGAAGTAACAATGAAAGATAGAGACTCTAAATGTTGAGAGACACAAGATGACGACACTCAGAATACCAATGGTTCTCCACACTAATCACATCTACTAGAGTCACTCAGTCCTGTAAATCCCTTGAGAAGCCCCAACATGATCCCTTTGTTGTGAGGGAAGTTGTTCACACTTGTTATCACAACTACAGTGTTGGCGATAAGAAAACTAAATAAACCAATAAGTTTCACAAAATGAAATCAAGTATTGACTCAATGAGTACCCATACCTGAATAGTCTCGATTGTATTGACTTCCATAACAAAGCCTGGGTGGAGGAGCAAGTAATCGATGACAAGCTCAGTCGACCGAAGCTCATCAATTTCTTCGACCAACCATTGTATAATATTTGTCTTCATATTGTTATCAAACCAAATATGTTTGGGAATAATCTGCAAAAGAAACCAACAGTCTCAGGATCGAACCCCTGGGACACTAAAGATCACAAGAAAAGAAATAAATATATTAGGGTTAAAGATCACGATCATGACCTGCAAAGAAAAGATAAAGCTAAACCTACAATGACAATAACTTTCCCAAAAGAAAATGGTTTCTCTTAACTAATAATACTACCTTCTGGATTTGTCAATGTTCAATTCATCCACAAAGCCAATGTCAATCCCACACACAACAATAGACAAGAATCAGAATAAAATGAAGAAATTAAATAAAAGTAATAATATACCCAAATGTATTAAATTTCTTCCAACACAGTACCATTAATCCAATTATTCTCAGACTAAAAATGAAACCCCGTTCATTGCCATAAGAGCTCAGCATTTTTCCATGGATATGGTGAAATCAAAGATCCCGTGGTTTTTTTAAAAACTATTATGCTCTTGACCTGCGAGAAGATACCAGAATACCAAGTATGCGAAGAAATATACCCAGAACATAGAACAATAAGAAATAACAACATGTATTTTATTATTCAGAAAGGAAAGCAATGTTCACTTGCTTCTTCGACGGGGCAACCTCCAATAGAGCTGGGCTCAATTACAAAATAAGACACGACCCTCCTTAAGGGGAGTCTCTATCCTTTATATAGGATTCGTACATGCAATACCATGGGTAAGTACCATGGTTCTTATTAATACCATCTATCAAATACCATGGCCCATTTGCAACTAACTGTGGTCCCTTCTTTAAATGTGGGTCAACCACTTACAATTATTAATATGGTCTTTATTGACTCTTTAACTAACTATAACTATGACTCGACACTATTACATAAACAAGGGGGTTAGGGTTGGATCCTAACATGCCCTCCCCCATAAAAATAGCCTTGTCCTCAAGGCTAAAGCTATGGAAACTACTCAAGAACATTGGCTGGTTCCCAGGTTGCATCTTCTAGAGAGGTTTATTTCCACTTGACGAGGACTTCCTTGATCGTGTGGCCGCACAAGTGTCGTTCTCGCATGTCAAGAACCTATTCAGGTTGGAGCCAAATTTAACCTTCTTCATCCAATTCTGGTAGACTGGTTTGAGTTCTACAATGGTTCCCAACCACATTCTTGAGGCACGAGACATGGAAGACAGGATGGATTTTTGTAGTGGGTGGCAAGGCTAGCTTGAAGGCTACTTTTTTGATGCATTGAAGTATTTGATATGGTCCATAGAATTTTGGAGATAATTTTTGACAACCCTTGTCTTTGAGTGATGTTTTCTTATATGGTTGAAGCCTCAAGAATACCTGATCCCCTTCTTGAAATTTGTGCTCTGAACAATGTTGGTCTGCCTGTTGCTTCATGAGATTTTGAGCTTGATAGAGATTCTCTTTGAGGTGGGCTAGCATGGCTGCACGATTTTGTAGGAGTTGATCCACTGCTTGTACCTTTGAGCATCCCTAGATATAAGAAGTAAGTGAAGGAGGGAGTTGACCATAAACTGCTTCATATGGAGTCATTTTTGTGGTGGCATGATAGTTAGTATTATACCACCATTTAGCTAGAGGTAACCACTGACCCCATAGATGTTGTTTTTCTGAAGTGAAACACCTGAGGTAGGTCTCCAGACATTTGTTGATTACTTCCATTTGACCATCAGTTTGGGGATGATAGGAAGTACTGAGTTGTAGGTGGGTACCTTGTAGCCTGAAGAGTTCCTGCCAAAAGTTACTAGTGAAGATCGGGTCACGATCAAACACAATGGAAGTGGGCATGCCATGCAATTTGAAGATCTGGTCCATGAAAGATTGAGCCACCAAAGCTAGTGTAAAAGGGTGGGGTGGGCACAAAAATGAGCATACTTAGAAAGTATGTCCACAACCACCATGATAACTGACTTGTTGCCTGACTTCGGAAGACCCGTAATGAAATACATAGAAACCTCCATCCATATTGAGGCAGGGATGGGCAATGGCTGTAATGTGCCTAGGGATTTAACTATTTCTCCTTTGTGGCGCTGACACACATCACACTCAGCTACAAAAGTAAGAATGTCCTTTTTCATGCCTATACAAAAGAATGAACGTCGAGTGCAAGCATAAGTCTTATAAAAGCCTGAATGGCCTGTAGTGGGAGATGAGTGCAACTCTGCCAAAATGTGACTTTTGATGGTGGATGTTGGTGATATCACTACATTGTCCTTGTAGCGAAGAATCTCATCCTGCCAAGAGTAGCCCGCTATGGAATTTGGATCTACCTGCAATTTATTAATGAGTTGGGAGAGCAAAGGATGTGAAAACCATTCCTTGTGGGCCTCTTCAATCCACTCTAGAATGGGAAGAGAGATTGCCAGCAGGGTACTTTCCTCCTCAAATTGGTGTGATAAAGCATCCACTATGACCTTTTCTCACCCTTTCTTGTAAATTATCTCATAATCATATCCCAACGTTTTGGCTAGCCATTTATGTTTTTGTGGCAAGGATATGCATTGCTCCAAAAAATGTTTAAGGCTTTGATGGTTTGTGTGGATTTGGAAACGACGCCCCAATAAGTATGGTCGCCAGGTATCCACTGCATGTAAGATGGCCATCATCTCCTTATCATAGGTAGATTGTCCCAGATTTGTCCCACTTAGTTGTTGGCTAATGAAGGCCAAGGGTTGACCTTCCTGCATTAATACAACCCCAATACCCATACCTGGAGCATCACATTCAATCACAAAAGATTTGGTGAAGTTGAGTAGTGCCAATACGGGAGTGGAACACATGGCATGTTTGAGAGCTATAAATTCCTGCTACGCTTCATCATTCTAGAGGAATGAATTTTTCTTGAGAAGGTGAGTGAGGGGTCTAGAAATGCGACCATAATTGCGAACAAATTTGCGATAGTAGATGGTGAGACCCAAAAATCCTCTCAAGCTCTTCAAGGTCTTTGGTTGAGGCCAATCCTGCATTGCCTGGATCTTTTGGGATCCACCTTGACACCCCACAATGTGGCCCAAATACTCAACTTCTTCCATGCCAAAAGAGAACTTGGACAATTTGACAAATAATTTATGCTTCCGAAGCAGTTGCAAGAGCGGATCTACATGCTGAAGATGTTTTTCCCAGGTGAAGCTGTAGATGAGGATGTCATCAAAGAAAACAAGGACAAATTTTGTGAGATATGGTTTGGGAAGGTGATTCATGAGGCTCTGAAAAGTGGATGGGGCATTACAGAGACTAAATGACATGACCAGGAATTCATAATGGCCTTCATGAGTTTGGAAAGTAGTCTTTCATGTGAATTTGGTGATAACCCGAGCGAAGGTCGAGCTTAGTAAAGAATTGATCCCCATTTAGTTCATCCAGCAAATAATCAACAACCGGGATGGGAAATTTATCTTTGACCATCAGCTTGTTGAGGGCCCTAAAGTCTAGACACATACGCCATTCCCCATCTTTCTTGAGCACCATGACCACAGGCGACGAATAAAGACTAATTATAGGATGAATGACACCACCTTTCAGGAGTTCCTTGATGATTTTTTCAATTTCATTCTTTTTGGCGAAAGGATATCTATATGGGCGCACATGTGGTGGTTGTGCCCGTGGGACCAAAGTAATGCTATGATCATCTTCCCCTCTCGAGGGTGGAAGCTCATGAGGCTTGTCAAAGACCTACAGATGGTTGTTTAAGACATATTGCATCTCAGGATGAATATGAAGAGAAGTGTGTTCGAAGGCTTGGATGGCATTAAATTGGGCTATAACTCCATGGTGGCCCTTTTTTAACAATTTTTCCATCCTATGTGAGTTGATGATAGAAGAAGTACCTGCGTGGAGTCCATGGAGGGTATGTCTGTGGTTATTCTGCTTGAAGCTCATATAACTCTTGGAAATCCATTGTGATTGGACTGAGTGTGAGGAGCCATTTAGCACCCAAGACAATGTCACACCCACCCATGTTGATGGCAAACATGTGGGTATTTAGGTGATAATCGTCCATTTGAAGTTTGACATTTTCACAGCGGCCTTGACATTTCATTGTCCCCCCATCAACAATGTGGACCTGGAAATTAGAGACTGCTATGACAAAACAATGCATTGCTTCAACGACTCTTTGATGGATAAAATTATGCGTACTTCCACTATCAATCAATACTACTACAAGGTGATGCTTAATAAAACCTCTGATTTTGAGAGTTTTGGGAGAAGAAATTCCTGCCAAAGCATGAAGCGAGATAACTTGTTCTTCAGGTGTAGCTAGGACCTCATTATCCGTCTAGTTGCCCTCATCTTCCTCCTTTGGTCCCTCAAATGGTGGGGCTTCCTCAGATGAACTGTGATTAGTAGCATCAATTTGAAATAATTTGGATTCCTTGCATTTATGCCCCGGGGATTATTTCTCATCACAGTAGTAACACAATCCTTGCTTTCTTCTTTCCACCATTTATGCTAGTGACACCTTTTGAACCTTAAGTGTTTGGGTAGTGCTCGGAGCCTAGGTGGGCTATCCCTTGGCTCTGAAATTTAGATGAGTCGACTGGGCCACTAACCCGTGTTCTACTTCACGAGCTATCTTGCAAGCTGCTAGCCATGAGACTGGGTGCTGTAGTCAGACGTGGGCTTGTATGGCATCTTTGAGACCACTGGTAAAACATTCCAAGTAGAATTCATCTACTAGACCTCATGTGCAGAAGGCTAATGCTTCAAAGGCTTTAATATATTCTTGCATTGTGCCAGTCTGTTGGAGCTTAGTAATACGACCCAAAAAGTTAGATTCATGATCAAAGCAATCAGAAAGGGCTTTTGAGAATATCTACCAAGTCAATGACATTGCATAGCAGCGTTGATGCCACTGCCACCATTGTCATCTTTCTTGGTCCAAGTACAGGCTTCCCACACTTATCTTAGTCGCATCATCTCTTATGTGATTCAATGTGAAATATTGCTCCATTTGTGCTAGCCATATGTCTGGATGAGAGCCATCAAATTTATACATGTCCAGCTTGGGTGGTTGAAGCTAGGACTGTTGGTGGTTTCCATAGAAGTGAAGAGAATGGCTAGACTCGCCCTCAAGGTTTTCATTAAAATCATATGCCTCTAATTGTGCCCCTGACTTTTTCTTTGTGATTGTGTCAGTTAAGGTCTCGTTCTGCTTTGTTAATGCCTCCAACTTTTCTTCAAGCGTGTCGATCTTCTCATTGGCCATAACTTGAGCTCTGGTTTGTACCATGCACCGATCTAGTGAACTTGTCATTACTGTGAAAAAAAAATTGGGCCACCCAAAATTTTGATGCTGACAAGTGAATGGTACCACCTTGCTCAGCCCGTTGACCTGATTCTTATGGGCTAAGTCTCCTATAAGCATCCTGGGAGGGTCTCCAAAAGGAGTTTTACTCCTCGCTTAGGAATACTACAGTAGCCGATTCCCAGAAAAGTTAATTCTGCCCAATGTCCTGCGAGAATCATGCCCAAGTATAGGAGCCACACAAATATTCAGATCTCTTGGCGAAGCCCTCAACTACAGGGTATGAGTAGGAATGTGGTAGTGATTAAACCCCTGCTACTAGATCTGAATGACGAATCTGATTGTTGCGACTGCTACAAAACCAAAACTGCTAGATCTGAATAGCGGATCTAATAGATCCGATTGGCGGATCTGATAGTTCTGAATGGTGGATCTGAGAGATTTGAATGGAAAAATTGATTGTTGCAGCTACGACAAAACCTAACCTGCTAGATCTTATCTGGAAAAGATGATGCATGATCTAGAGAGAGATAAGGGAACTATGGTCTCAAGGAGTGTCAGGTGCTATAGATCGCAATATACATAAGGGTCCCACAACAGTACTCGGCCCAATCTTTTAGTGCACTAACCAAGGAGGATCAACCGTACCATTAGCTCTACAACCTGACTACCCTATTGTACATGCGAGTAATCTCCCCGAGTGTTTTTCTCGATCTACTGTAGTAGCAAGACAGTCAACGGTTTATCTATGGCAAGGTTTCAAGAGAGCCTAGGGGGCTTCCGATATACCCATAGGGTACTTGGAAGACAGTCCATGCGTGGTTCTGTCTAATGTGCTACTACTCGAAGGGGTACCCACAGGGGCTACAAGGGATTCCAACAAGCATGACCACCTCTTGTATTTCCTATGTGCATGCCTCCCCAAATCCGTAGGTTTATGCACTCAATGACAGATCCCGTCGTTTAAAGACGCTAGAACACATCTCTAGCCAAAAAACATTCCTGCTAAAAATGGAGATCCCACTGGCCCTGGAAAGTGATCTGATGCCACTTGTTATGCTCTTGACCTGCAAGAAGATACTAGAATACCATGTATGCGAAGAAATATACCTAGAACATAGAACAATAAGAAATAATAGCATGTATTTTATTATTCATGAAGGAAAGCAAATGTTCACTTGCTTCTTCGAGGGGGCAACCTCCAATAGAGCTGGGCTCAATTACAAAATAAGACATGACCCTCCTCAAGGGGAGTCTCTATCCTTTATATAGGATTCATACATGAAATACACGGGTTAGTACCATGGTTCTTATTAATACCATCTATCTAATACCATGGCCCATTTGCAACTAACTGTGGTCCCTTCTTTAAATGCGGATCAACCACTTACAATTATTAATATGGGCTTTATTGACTCTTTAACTAACTATAACTATGACTCGACCCTATTACATAAATAAGGGGGGTAGGGTTGGACCCTAACAAAAACACCTTTGATTCGTCCCCTAGAAATAACATTCTCTGCTTCTGGGTCATTCTTCCTAGTGTTCGGCATCGTTTGGCCCATTGAATATCGTCTTCTCATAGATTCCTGTGATATCAATAAGAAACACGCAAAGAATTGCAGCCCTAAGTGATGCATATGGACGAAAGATCAATATTGTTTCAATTATATTGAGAGCTTTGATCCAATGGTAGCAAACATTTTAATCATTTAACATCAAATTAGAGGGATCATAGTAAGACACGTAAGATAATAGGGGATTTGATTTCAAAGGTAAATACCTTACGACGTAATTATAATCTTTTGATAACATATAATAATTTTTATTATTATCATTTTTACTAAAAATATTATTGGAGTGTAAAACAATAAATACTTATATTTATTATATATCTATGTTGATTTAATGAGAGTTAATATATTTTAGAAAATGTGTAGTTAATAGTTATAATAATAATATATTTTTTAGATTATGGCTAATTTGGAAATGAAATTATACTTGGAAGCCTACATGATCTTATTGAAATACCATATTTTGTGAGATAGGGGGCAAACATCTAAATATGATTTTTTTTATTTTTATTTTTTCTGTAAATAATTCTTTTTTTCATTTATGTTAAAATATTACAACAATGTCTACTATTTTCCAGAATCCTACTAGCCTCACCCTTACAATATTCGTTTTTCAGTAGGTAGTTGCCATAAATGACTACACAATGCCTAAAGGATATAACAATACATAAATCAAAGGGAACAAGAGACCAAAACACCATTAACGTCAGCACAAAAAAAGAGTTACTATGAATATGATGACGTTACTAGTGTAGAGTTCTCTAAGTCACAAGTAAAAAAATCTTGGGGTGGCCACACACTATGTAGGAGGGAAAACCTCTATGCCTCCCAGGAGAAGAACCTTCTTAGAAAATACAAACAATAAAAAATTCAAGAGAATACAGTTAACTGAAGCCCCAAAGAAAGATATAGAATTGGAAACCTTGAGTCCACAGGGAAAGAGAACACAGTACCAATATACAAGCTAAGCTACCAAGTACCCTCCTTGATGAAATCTAAGCTGCCAAATGTACAAAATGTTATCAAGAAGTCTAATGGATTGGGGCTCCTCTTTCAGGCCATCCTTTCCAAACATAAGCCAATACAAAGCTTACTCAATATAGTGTTGAATGATGTTGTCATCGATGCCAACATTGATGCTTGAATTCTCTTAATATTTGTTTGGATTACATTATTTGAATCTCCAATGGTCAAGAAGCCCTAAAAGACCTAGAGGCCCCACATGTATTGACAACTTTGAAAATTAATATCAGTGGATATGATCCTAATACCACTATCAATAGATGATCTTTGTCGTGTTGCTTCCAGCGGTATATGACATGCCTCATAGTTCACCTCTGAATGAGAGTTACGATAGATCAATGGTTAAGGCCCCCATCTTGTGGTCATATTCCCCAACAAAATGATGATGTGGCAACCACTCATTAGGTATTTATTTAACTAATGGCCATAGAAGGGCTTTCATGAGATAGTACTGAATTATTATTGAAGGATCTTCATGAATTATTATTAAATCAATTTCCCTTTAATATTACCGAAGGATTTTATTGAATTATTATTCAATGATTTTCTCTCTAAATCCTTATTACCAGACAATTTTTGCTTAAATTTTGATCTAGTAATATTTTTAATAATTTTGGTGGTTAGTAGAAATGTGGTTATCCTCCTAACATTGTTCAATTTATAGGATGATATTTGTTGTAGCATTTTTTGGTTTTGATAAGATAGAATAAATTAGTCAAAAAATACATAAAAATATTTTGAAAAAATGTTAAGTTAGGATATGGACAAAACAATATTGAATAAAATGTTAGTTAAAAAAAAAAAAAATCTTGATGATGATGTCCATATCAAAAAAAATGTTAGGTTAGATGTCCTAAAAAATAAAGACAAAAAGAAAATGTTAGGCTAGAAAGAAAAGAAAGCAAATAAACTCTGAAAGTGAGCAAGTCTAAATGCTGCTACTATTTTTCTGCAAAACAATGGTTGTGTATAGCTTGTCATAAATGCCACAACCCATGACAGTCAAACTGTTCAATCTTGACTATTTCATGCTTTAAATTTGATGTTATAGTTAGAGAATAAAGATCTGGCCAAACTGTTTAATCTTGGCAGATCAGTAGTTAGGTAGAGAATAATAAGGTGCTCATCAGTTTAATCTGAGCCCTTGGATGTTATAAGGTTAGAATTAGATAGTTTGCTTTTGTAAAATAAAAAGAAAGGAAAAAGGTTTTCTAGCTTAGATGCACTCATTAAGTGAAGGAAAAATGATAGGATAAGCAAAGGGTAAGTAGAGAAAAGTTGCAAAAGTTTGATGATTGATTGGACAAAATGTACATTTATCATGTTTTACCATATGTTTCTATGTCCATGATGAAGGTCCACAAGATAGATTAATTAACTTCCCATTCATCTCCACTTATCCCTATATTCACTAATTTCCCCTTCATACATTCATATCCATTCATTTTCCATAAAAACCCCTTTTCCTAAGGCCAAAACCCTTTTTGCCTAGGAAAAATGAAAAACCCATGTTAAATCCCCTTTTACACGAAAAACCCACAAAATTTGTTTAGCTAAGTATTGATATATATATATATATATGTGAAAGCAAAAAACTTATTAAAAAACTTTATATTTAGCGTATTCCCTTTTTTGCCTACATTTCCCCTTTTTCGCGTGCATTTCCCCTTCTCTGCTCATATTTCCATATTAACACTAACATAATGTATTAAACCCCTAAAAGTCCTTTTCCCATATATACTAACACCTTTATTAAAATACCCCAAAACCTTTAGTTTTATTATAAAAACTAAGTGTTTAATAAAATATCGCATCGCAAGCCTTTCATGTGAATGCACCCTTTGCATTGTGATATGCGATGCATGATAGACCTTGACCTGATGCATATATATATCATAA
This sequence comes from Pinus tabuliformis, assembly GCA_031772625.1. NCBI lineage: Eukaryota > Viridiplantae > Streptophyta > Pinopsida > Pinales > Pinaceae > Pinus > Pinus tabuliformis. The sequence continues at coordinate 269,068,367 of CM062808.1, read as the reverse complement.
CTCATACCATATTGCGTCCGCCTCCATCACAAGTCCTGCTAAAGCAATAAACCTCTACCAGTTGTGGTCTCCGATTGCGATAAGAACCCAGACGCGATGCATTATTAACCATGATATATTTCTACATCGCGTCCGACCCTTATCGCATTCCTTTGCTATGGGCCTTCCTTCACTTAGCCCCAATTGCGATATGCGATGAACCCGAACCTGACTACATTTATCCGCCCCTGTTCATAAAATTTCAATTCCGCCATATGTGTTTTGCGAATAATTTATTTGTTAAAAGGTTTTTACGATTTTAACAAAGAAATAGCCCAAGACCTCCATTTAACCACTAATCTCAGTTTAACCCACAATAAATCCATTTGCCGCCATAATTAATCATTGGGCCCCTCCATTGCTCTTTCGCGCTTCTCTTTCACTCCTCCACCATTCGATTACGACCATTGAAATCCAACGACCCTCGGAAATTTTGTGTTAGCTCTTTGTATGAGCATTACCCACACGAAAATCAGTATTCCACTAATCCCCTTTGCTACATGTCAAGCTTAGAGCATTACGGGTGACCCACTCCCAAAACTGGCCACACCTTATAAGCGGTGTGAAGAAAACCAAAACCGCCTCCCACATAACGACAAAATGACCACTGTTCATTTTGCCCAATATTTCAAAAAGAAATCCATTTCTCCGTTTAAATGCAAAAATCACTATTTTGCCTTTCTTTCACCTATTTTTACAATAAACCTTTCATAAGCCTCTGCGACCCAAAAAACCATCATTTTACCTTCCGATACGGTCTCGACTCCTTCCAATTGCCTTTCAAGGTCAATAAAGCCGTTGACCACCCTCTTTGTCACCCTTGTTTTTCTTAATAGTCTCTATGTTTTGCAAGTAAAGCTTCTGTTCCCAACTTACAGAGAAAACGCCTATGTACAGTTGGAAGACAAATATGAAGATCATATCAATTTATTTTACCCTGTAACATAAAATCTAATTAGTGATTTACTGTTGAAAAACACACTAAAAACCTCAAATGCACTGTAAAGGTAAAAAGAAACAGCAAAGGTTACTCAGCAGGGTCAAATGATTTTTGAAGAGTTTAAAGAGTATCAGATGAAAGATCAAATGAAGGAGTTAACTAGTGCAAAGGACTCAAACAATCTAACAACTTAAAGGGCAAAATATCAAACAACAAAGCTAGCACAACCTGAATAAAAGGGGACAACAAGAAGCAGTTCAATAGCTGCCCCTATCTTATTGTATGAAGATCTTTCCTTTCCTAGAATAAAGCTTAATCAGTTTTAGGACATTTCCTTAGTTTCATTATTGTATAAATAACTATCTTCTCGAGATGTTAATGGTTCGAAGTTGAAGGTTTATTATTCATTGCTTGTTAAGTAGTGTCTGTTCATTCTACTTTGAACCTGGAAGCCACCTTTGAAGGAAGCTTTTGTAGGCACTTGATGTAATCATTTTTTCTGGAACCTTAATACAAAGCAAAAGGATTTTGAATTTGGCTTTACATAGTTTGTGTTATCTTGTAAGTTTTTCCAGTTATCAATCATTATGTTTTTCTTCATATGCTTATGACTTATACATATATCTAGGTAGGAATAATTGTGTCTCAATTAATTCCTATAAGCTCTTGAAGTGATCATCTATTAAGAGAATGGATTAATGAACTGTCTGTTTAGCTAATCCCCTCTAATCAATAAATCATCAACATCTTATGTACACTTAAGTATATTGCCTTGAACCTTTGGAATGTAGTTTAGAAGGTTTTCACACTTACAATTGTTCTGTTTTATAGTCTGAAACTATGATAATCATATTATTTCCTGTCCTCTTCTCACCACCATTTTTTATCTATATCATTGTGTGAAGCTTTATAACAGTCCTTTGTTGAAGTATTAATATAACCCAAAGGATTAATTACTTTAATTCTACATCTGTCTTCATTCATTAGTCTTCCAAAAATAAAACCAAAAACCCCAAAACAATTTTTCTAGATGCTCTAGCATTGGTAGCTGACCTACTACTATCTCAGAGGTCCAACAATATTAAAGCTCATAATGATTTTTTTTTATAATGACTAAGTAGTCTATAATGTTTGCATATATATATATATATATCATAAAATTTAATTATTAATAACTATTGTCTATTTACAATATATTTCATTAGTAAGGTATTATTTTAATAGTGTGGGTGGTTAGTAGAAATGTGGTTATCCTCCTAGCTTAGTTCATTTTAGTTCAATTTATAGTATGACATCAAAACTCATAATGATTTATTTTTTTTGTTGTAATGGCTAAATAGTCTATAATGCCTACATATCTTATGTAGATTATACTTATGATATATATGTGTGCAATTTTTTTTTCAATACTTGCTCAAATTTAATTATTAATAAATATTGTCTATTTATAATATATTTCATTAATGAGGTATTATGATTAGCTTTATTGGTAAAGTTATATATTTTAATATAAGATTGCAATGATGATGTACTAATTCTTATCTAAAATAAAATGTCATCTAAACATTCTAATACTTCTTCCATTTACTAATTTTTATAAACTATTATAATGGATAAAAACAAACTAAGTTAACATTCTAATCAAAATATTTCTAACCAAATAAAGATTATTCACATTTTTTATTACATAAAATATTCTAACTTAATTTAACAATGAATAGAAATAAAACCCATGTATACATAAACTCATCAATTCTAACACTCATTTTCAATTATAATTTCCCATTTAACATTCGATTTATAATATGATAATATATTGTATGAGTTTGTTAATAAATAATTTATTATTAGTTATATATATAGATATATATATGCTCTGGACAAACATAACTCAATGCTACTGCAACCACAATCATGTTACAGAACATAAATTGTAAATGTGACAGAGTATCCCAGCTTTTAGGACTAGCTAGTTCAGATTTTTCTTTAAAATCCAATACATAAACCCAGTCAGTTATCTTATTCTCTGGCAAAAGATGATATTATGGTATTCCCACCATGTCACTATTGTGATATTATCACAACCTAAGATAATGGAGCTCTTATAGTACATTGTGAAATGAAAATTAAATTAAAGTTACAAGCATTTAAAGAAAAAATGTTCTTAAATATCTTTATTTTTAAGAAATCCTTTGATGATATATAAAATTGTTAAATTTGGAATTTAAATATACTAATTTACTTATAATTTAATTAAAATAAATAAAATTAATTAATATTATCAAATATCGTGATAAAAAATTATACTTATGATTAAATTTAAACATTATTCCCTTACTTTTATTGGAATGGAAATCCAAAAATAGTGCCCAATAGAAAAAAAAACATATGAAGGATTCAATTCAACAAACAAAACAATCAAATTAACTTTAATATAATAGAGTTATTAGAAGTTTTCATTTAGATTCAAGGCCCACTAATTCACACAAGCTATCCTGCTATAAGATAATTATTTCTCGCCAGATTTAGAGTTAAGCGAATCTTCAAACTAGAATGTCTATCTCTAATTTTCGATTACAAGTCCTGAATATTCACACTTTCCCTTTCATGATACCTTTTAGGGGTTGAGATCACATGGAATATTAACTCGGGCCTCCAAATAAATCTAAGCATAGAGAAAAATAATTACTTAACCAATGAAATTGTAGAGTAGGGTGTTACATTCAATAGGTGAACACTCAATCTTTCGCTGGTTTAATCTCTCGCATGTAGGAACTACAGAGAAATAAAAACACTAAGCAAATTAATGAAATTAAAATACTAAAAAAATTAATGATATCTTTGTGGAAATACTACACTTAAAACAAGGAGTTTCAACAAGGAAATCAAATGGAAATGGAAGGAAAACATCCTTACCCTGTATTTGATCATAAAAATATTTTATGGGAGAGTTTACTAAAAAAACGAACATGATAGATGTTGGTACATGATGTGGGATATTTTTGTGAATGATTTCAAACAAAAATCCCCATCATAGAGGACCTTTTATTGACACTTACATTTGCTTGTGAAATTATGAGAAACACATATCAAACAACTTTAAAAAACCATCAACATGAAACAAGGAACAAACAATCTTGAAACACACATAAACAAACGATATGATAACAAAGTTCGCCTAGTGTGGGCTATATCTTTGGGCCTGATGTCAAGAGTGGGGAGGCTTATTCATTAGTTGTTGCAAGATGATGATGAGTACATGATGTAGTCTCTGCCAATACAAGGATGATACCCCTTAACTAGAGTGGCATGTCTCTCCACGAGATGTTCTCATATAAAAAATCTCACTCATAAAAGCTTTCCTTCAACATGAAAAAGGAACAATCTCTCACATAAAGTGGCATACAATCATCCTCTCACAAAGTGGCATACATAGATCTCAAATGAAAATCATCATATTAGCAAAAATAAAATGAAGACATTACAACAACGCATCTTATACCTCCAAGCGTGGTGACAACCTGAATATAAGCTACTTGGATGAAGGAACTCCCCACACCACCACGTTCCTTGCGAAAAACCATGAAATATGATTGTAATCTTGACCCCTTTTTGACTTAGTCAAATCTGGTCTCCCCAAGAATCTCAAAGATTCTCTTTTGCAGGTTGACTGAAATTGGGCTACTCAGATGAAGAAACGGATCATGCATCATGTTCCTTATAAAAAAACTAGTTCAAATGAGTATAAACTCGAGATATTTGTAACACCTTCAAAATTTCGCCCCTAGATAATATTAAAGGTCCCTCAAATATCCTCCACGTCAAGGTTCTTCTCCTCACTTTATGTGAAGGGTTCCATGCTCCTCTGTTTGATGGGTGAATGGTAAATCTAAGTTTAAATAAAAAATGTGAGGTAGATTCCTCAACAATACACTACGCTCTAATGGTTGGCAAAATTTTAATTAACTATTGGTTGCGTAGAGGTCCCGGGGTTAAGTCGGTGATCCTCTATCATTGGTCGGTCTTTATTTTAACGGTGGTGTTATTTCTTTGATTGCAGCAACATGTTTAAATGTTGGGGTTGCCCGTTGGCGAAGCTGGCCTATACGACCAGTCGAGTTCGGTCCCCGCCAGCCACAGACTTCAAATGGGTTGTTGTTATATATATTAACATATATATCATATATATAGTGAGTGGTGTGTGGGCGGGTCCATGGGGCCCGCTCCTTTTTTAATCTTTTTATTATATATATAAAATAAATGAAAAAAGATTATCTGTCAATTTTTAAGGGTCACCATAAATTTTAAAGAGACGACAATTTCACCCCTTCTTACCGTCAGAAACTGACACCGTAAAGTTTCAAATCATCTCCTAATTAGTGGCTAGCAAATTTAGTGGCTCTGCTAGATTTATCTGCCTTCCAAATGTAGTTGGAACTTTACTAAATTTAGCTAGTGGGCCAAGTTCACCAAAACTTTTACTAGCCATAACTTTTGCATATGAATGTGGATTGAGGTGTCGTTTACACCGTTGTAAATATTATGAATATCTCTTCAATCTAGTCCTAGTTTTATCGTAATCCAAGGAATTTGATTTTTGAGGTTTTCCAAAGACATCTTTGGTCTTAGAGCCACATGGATCATTCCTCCCCACTAAGGATGTTTTGGTCCTCCAAAATCATGAACACAATTTTCAATCCATTGTACTCTCTTATCTATAAAACAAGTACCCTAGTAGGCCACACTTCATTCTCCTTCATCATTGTACTTCAAAGCCATAAGTGGTGAACCGATGCCTATACCCTATGCAAGCATTTAGTACAATTTTGCAAAACCACATGTTCCCTTACAAGACCAAAGATGATCCAATTAAATCCCATACTTGCCAAGAGTTTATAACACGCTCATTGTTTAGGTTTACATCACAATTATAACATAAACCATAACCAATCTATCAATGAAAAAGGAAAATAAATTAGCACGTTGCATTCATAAGTGATGGAAATCACTTCATCACTTTTAAAATTGTTTCACAACATGTGATTTACAAAATGTGGCCATGTTCAACTACTTAAAAATGATACCCATTTTCTACCCAACCAGGTGAATGGGTTCTCTTCTTATATCTAGATTTATTCATTTAATGGCCTTTCTTCCTTCACAAATTATTTCTGGTCATGGAATAGCCAACGTGTGGCTCTCTAATCTCCATCCTTGTTGTAGTGACTACAATTATTCTTCCTCCTCCAAACTTTTCAGACCTTCTTTGAACGTTTTTTTTCTGATGGGTCCCTGATGAGGAGAACCTCCTCTGGAATCCTCATTATTATATGAATGTAATGATATGATACCTTCATCCATTGCTGATCGGTCACTGGTTGTCTTGGAGCATTCTTGAACCTCCTTTCTGACATAACCAAGTCCTACATGGTGAGGAAATTCCTCCACTTTGATGGGATTCAACAATTTTGATCCAATTCCTGTAGTATATTTCTCAAAAGCAGCAAAATCATATCATAAGAAGAACACGAAATTGAAAAATTAATTTTTACCTAAAGCTTGTTATGCTGCAACTTTTCCAAGGCCTTGTCCTTGGCTTGTAATTGACATTGTAACCTTTGTTTCTCCTCCTCTACTTCTTGTACAAATCTCCTTAGTTTATCATTCTTGACTTCAATTCTTTGGTTGATCTATACAAGTTATTAGATCCATGTTGTCTTTGGTGCCATTCTCATGTTTGGAATAACATCTACTAAAATATTTATCTCATCGCTTCAATCAGAACCCAAGTCAATAGGTCCATCCTCTGTGATCCTAAGAGTTAAAATCTTCACCTCATCACCTAAGTTTGATCCCAGGTATATTGGTCCAACACCTGCAAATCCAGTATCTACGACCTTCTCATCATCCTCTAATTCAGATTCTTTGTCTTTTTGTAAGATTGTGACCATCTTTTACTTCTCTTTTATGCCATTCCTCTTCGGACTTAATTCTAGATGCAATTTCCAGTAATGTTCCTCATCATGCCCTTCTTTCTCACAATGAGTACAAGAGGTCTTTGCTTCTTTTCTCTTAGTTGTTGCTTCCCTCATTGGGCAGTCATGTTGCTCCTACTTTTAAGATGTACAACCTTCACACTATCTTCATCAAGTGTCTTAGGTTCAAATAATTACAATGAATGATGCAAGTAACCATGCAATGAGCCAATGTATTTTATCAATGTTTCAGGAGATTCTAATGGAAAATTCAATGCTAATGCTTGTTTCCTAAAATATTCTATAAAATGTTGAACATTTTGGCCTTTACATTGTTTCAAATATTTCCATTCTATCATAGCCTTTTGTTTGTAACCCAATGGGTAAAATTTTCCTCTTAAAGCAAAAACAACCTCATACTAAGATGAAAGAAGATTATGATTACTCTTACCACATTTTTGAAGCTTGCATTCCCACAATGCCAGAGTAGTGTCACTAAATCGAATGGATGTTAACTAGATCTTGACATAATATTCTTTGATTCATTGTATGCAACAATACACTTCAACCTCTATAATCCAGTTGTCTAGATTTTCTGCATTAGGTTCTCCATTAAACAAAGGTAAATCAAACTTAACATCAAACTTGAAAAAACGCTTTTTATGAGTTTTTATACTTTTAGAATAATGAGAAGATGAGGAAGAAGTGGAGGATTCACAAGTAGATAAATATGGGGGTTCCAAAAACTCTTCTCCTCCTCCTTGATTTACTGATGTGTGATCATCTAGTTCTTCTTTCTTCCCTGGTTTTCTTATTGTCTTCTCATATTCTGCAAATAACTTATCCACTTTTTCTACCATGGTGTACAAGATCCTACGATAATTTCACTCTTCCTCCAACCAAGCATCTTCGTCTACTATTTCCCTTGTTAATGCTACATGCCCCACTTTTGGATCAAAGGAATTAAGTTTTTCTTCAACTCTTTGGATCTTTTCCCTTTCTATCATACACTTGCAATTCACATCAACAGAATACATCCTCTAATATCAAACTTGATTTGGGATTCTCTCGGCTACCAGAATTAACAAAGATCTTTTACTTTTATGATGTTAGAAGAATTACACGTGAAATATTATGAAAAACCAAATGTGAATACTTTAAATGAGAGAAAACATAAAGACAATCATTAAATCAAATAGCACACACAAGTTCAAAATGGAGTTCACCCAGTGTGGGCTATGTCTCCTAGCTCGATGTCAAGAGTGTGGAGGCCAATTCATTAGTTTTTGCAAGATGATGATGAGTACATGATATAATCTCTATAAATACAAGGATGAACCCCCTTAACTATATTGGCATGTCTCTCCATGAGATGTTCTACTATAAGAACACTCACCCATAAAATCTCCTCTCTAGCATGACAAAGGAACAATCTCTCACATAAAGTGGCATACAATGATCCTCTCACAAAGTGGAATACAATAATCTCAAATGAAAATCATCATCTCAGCAAATATTAAATGAAGACAGAGTAAAAAATGCATCTTATACCTCCAAGTCTGGGGATGGCCTAAAAATTAGTTACTTAGTTGAAGGAACTGCATATGCCATCACTTTCCTTTGTGAAAAACCATGAAATATGACTGTAAACTCGATCCCATTCTGACTTGGTCAAATATAATCTCCATAGGAATCTCAAATATTCCTCAAAGATTCTCTTATGTGTGTTGATTGAAATTTGGCTACTCGGAGGGAGAAATTGATCATGTCATCACGTTCCTTACAAAAAATTGGGTCAAATGAGTATAAAATCAACATATTTTTGACACCTTCAAAATTTGTTCCCCTAGGAAATCTTAAAGATTCCTTACATATTTACTACATCGAGGCTCCACTCATCAGTTTGCATGTTGGGTTCTATGCTCCTCCTCCATCTATTGGGCGAATGGTAAATTTGAGTTTAAATAAAATAATGTGAAGCTGATTCCTTAATAGTATACCAGGCTCTAATGATTGCCAAAATTTTAAATAGAAATTGGCTGGGAGGAGGTCTTGGGGTCGAGCTCGTGGGCCTTCACCATTGATTGGTCTTTGTTTTTACTATGGCGTCATTTTTTTTACTGTAGCAACATGTTTAAATGTGGGGGCCGCCCATGGGGCGGGTTGGCCTATAATGGCCATGCAGGTTTGATACCCATCAGCCCCAGACTTCAAATGGGTTGTCATAATATATATTAACATATATATCATATATCTAATGAGTGGGGTGTGGGTGGGTCCACTAGGCTGACCTCATTTTTTGATATATATATATATATATATATATATATATATATATATATATATATATATATATATATATATATATATGATAAAAAATGTCTGTTGATTTTTAAGGGTCACCAAAAATTTTAAAGAGGCGACAATTTCAACCTTTCTGACCTTCAAAAACCGTCACTGTGAAGTGCCAAATCGTCGCTTAGTAAGTGGCTTCCAATTTAAGCAACTCCACCAGATTTAGGTACCTTCCAAATTTATTTGGCCTACTAAATCTAGCCAGTGGGCCAAGTTGACCAAAAATTTGACTAGCAATAACTTTTGTATAAGAAATCGGATTGAGGTATCATTTGTGTCATTGGAAATCTTGTGATCAACTCTTCAATCCCGTCCTAGTTTCATTGCAATATAATGATTTTTTTCAGCTTTTCTAAAGCCACCTTTGATCTTGGAGCCACCTAGATTATTACATAAGTCAAACTTATTTGTTTAGTTGTTTCACTTGAAGTTGTTTTTAACAAAAAATTTAGATCCTACATTACCAACCATAGACTGAATAAATTCCTTAGTATTTCCTTGCAAGATTAGATTATACATATTTTAAATAAAACATTTGAAACTAACCTTCACATTTGAGATATTTTATTCTGACCTTCATATGTTTGTTTCTTTCATTATCTCATGTGGAAGCTCTATCAAGTTGATTATAAAATCTTCTTTTCCTTCTAGAACCCTATGTTGGGGGAGGGAATTGTGCAGAGCTAGATGATGTATGTGAGCACTTACGAGTGACCATCATCTCCAAGACCTCTCTTTTACACCCAAATGTATATCCAAATCCATATTGCACTTGTTGAAAAGATGTGGTAGCTAGATGGTCCAACCCAAAAGTGATTGATGTCAATGTTTATTTGAATTCACTTGAAACATCTTCCATGTGTTTTTATATGAAGTGGAGATGTGGCTCATCATTAGGTAACTACATAAGTGACTAAAAAATATGATAAATATTTTCTGAGATACTTTTTCATTTGTGACTGTAAGACCCTCCCACATTTACCCAAGCTACCTAGTCTGCTGGGGTAAACATGCAACGAGAGGCTACTATGATCTGATTCAACTCCTCATGTACAGTTGAGGTAGTGGAACCAGAAAAACAAAACCAAATTGACCTTCAACACTTGCTACAGAACCTCTAGGAGCCAACCAACCTTTCCAGGTGACCAACCCCTAAGGAAAATTAACATTTTACTTACCTAGAGCCTCAGTTGATCCCATTACATGGGTTTGCATGCAATGGGGACCCTCAAGTTGCTCTATAAACAAGTGCATACAAGCTATTGGGGTCCTTTTTAGCTAGTTCAGAGCCAAGGACCCCATATTTTGTGCCACTTTTTCAAGGTTAGGACTCAAGCTACTGCCTAAAACTCCATGGAACTTCGAGAAATGAAAAATAAAATTGAAACAATCATACTAATGCAAATACTTGAACAATAATTGACTAGAACCCTACCATCCATGACAAGAATTTTATCAAACATGTCACAAATATGCATTCTACCAATCATACAAATATGATCATAGGGGTCTCATACTTATATCAAAATCACTAAGAATCATTTATGCCTTACTATATTAGCTGCATTACCATCTATTCGGTCATATATTCATTGTTCATTCATTTACAGATCAAAACATGTTTAGAGCCATATATCATCACTATCATAAAACATAATCATAGCCAACATATAAGCAACAGAAATAATAAGGATACAACAACCATAAAATCCACATATAAACCAGTACATTTACATATGAAATACCAAGGAGAAGGAACTCTTATTAATGAATGTAAAATCTAACTACGTATGGACTTCCATGAACAACCCAACCATAGATTGGTTGAACCAAATCTTTGTTTTAGTCAATCACCCTCATGCCATATTCTAAGCATGAATATGGGAATCATAACCAAAACTCAACTAGGGCTTCTCGAGGATACATCACCTCACACTCATCAACAGAAATATGGTTTATCGTAATCCACATTGGATCACTAGGCCCTAAGCAAGCATGGATGCCACTAGATTTCTCCACCTACACTGTGAGGAATTTTCCCGTCTCCTAGTCTCTGGGCTTTACCAAAATCCACACCACATCACTGGGCCCTAACTGAGACTCCACCCTCCGCGCTTTAACATATATCCTACCATTCACTAGCCAAGGATTACTAGGATTGATCGAGGGAACCGAACTCTAGGCTTTACCATATATCCTGTTGTTCACTAGTAGAGGATTCCTAAGCCAACCGAGGTAACAAAAAATTCAGCTTTAGCACAACTCGTAGTATGGTTCAAGGGTTACTAGGCCAAGGCTTTACCGCAATCCACTATCTGATTTAGGGATCACTAGGCCATTTGTTCTTTCATTGAGATACAACCTCACTTAGTTTTGAATCCATCCAACAATCCATATCAACCTAAACATGAGAACCCCATCACACCATGGCTATCTGAAAATGGAAAGGAAAGGCTGAAGAAGACTATCATACATGGCAAAACCCATGCCAATGACAGCAAGAGAACCAACCACACACATGCATGTAACATGCATGCTAAAACTAACAATTAAATCACATATGTAAATTGATACCTAAAAATAATCCCACTGTAGCTACTTGATTGTTCTCTTCCTTGTTTGATACTTTCTCTCCTTTGCCTTATTTTCCTTTCTTGAGCCAATGCTAAAGTGCTCCAAGAAATCTCTAAGTGTCCAAGAGTGTGAGAGAGAGAGAGAGAATAGTGAGGGAGCTCCAAAACTGAACTAACAAAAGGTACCAAATGATCCTAAAAAGCCTCTCTATTAATGAGGCCTCTATTTTCTTCAATTCAAAATATTTTCCTTCACTTTCCTTCTCACATGAAACTTGTGACCTTTTATCTTCTTTTTCTCCTAATTTCCATTATTTTCATAAATAAAATGTCAATTAATGCCACTTTTCCTTTCCAAATCTTTTTTCGTTGCCCTTTCCATTTTCCTTAGACATAATAAAGCAAATGGACACCCACACTAGGGTGTTTTTCCCAACATTCAATTTGGAACAAGTGTCCCATAACCATGGTTATTATTTTGCCTTTATTAACTTTTATTACATGGAATTTTCACTAGGGATGTTACAGTAACTTGGATTAACATTAGTGGAAGAATCCATCGAAGCATTAACATGATCATTTACTTATTGAATTTAGGCTTCTGTGATCTATATCAAGTTTGAGAAGATTCTTCAGTGAAAATCACATAGACATACTTTTATCGATGCGTTTCAAACCAACCAGTGTGATTCATCGTCAGGATAAGTTGAATGAACAGATCTCGCTTTGCATATTAAATAGATAGGGCAGAATATCCAACGACTATATTTATAGACTAGATTTACCTACAAAGAAAAGAGAAAATATTCATAAAAATAGCAAAAGAGTGATAAGAAAAACATAAAATTTACCAAGTTATGAAATTATTACCATGACATCAACATAAGAATCCATCGCAGCATTAACATTATCATTTACCTACAAAGAAAAAAATAAATAGTCATAACAACAGTAAAAGAGTGATAACAAGCATAAAATTCATCGAGTTATGAAATTATTACCATGACATCAACATCCAAGTTATCCACAGTTTGAAAGATATCATTTTAAGGTATATGTGAACAAAACATTGTATCGTATTAGATCATAATGCCTATTATTTATTGTTATTGATCTACATATTCAATCAGAAATACTCAAATCACTTGGTTTTGGGTTGTTGCATTGATTCTTGCTTGTAACATTTCTTGTTCCAACCTTATTTTTTCCCTCATCAAGATAACCTTGATGACAAGTTTGTAAAGATATCCATTTTTCACCCAATTACAATCACACATAGAAACATTTGAACTTGAATGGCATACCATATATGATCTATCAATATCATGTTGGGTTTGCACCCATGATATTGAAGAATCTGAGTGGTGTAATGTGACATTACAATCTAGAATAGATTGAGCCCTTATCCATGAATAAGCTTCTATTTTCTCCACCTTATAGTTTCTATGTAAACCATTTTCCTTTGCACATTGAAACCACCAATAAAAAATGTGGACCACTGAACACAACTCATGCACCAACCATTCAACTCGATGATGTGAATTTTCTCATACTGACTTTAAAAAAACTTGTCTTAGATGTGAATTGTAGGACTCAATAGCCCCATTCATTTCTTTTCCAACATCCTCTTAATGACAACATTATTCCCACATTTCTGATTAACACCAAAGAAAGTATGTAAACATTCAACACAAATATACCAAAAATATGAAAATTAAAGCTACAGGAATCAAACTTATTATGTCCAACCATTGTGCTCTAAGGTACTCAACAAAGGTGGTTTCCTCTTCGAAGTCATTTAGAAATTTGTTTGCCTCCTCAAGTAAAAAATTTGCATTTTTCTAACTTTGCATAATGTCTCCAAGATGCTTATTAAATGTGGCATGCCTTGTAGTATCATATTTCACTTTCATTACAAGATTTTTTAACCATGACCTTCTAACATGCCAAATGCATCAGTAGACTTCACATTGAAATATTGCCCTATTGCACGTAAATTTCATAAAATGTTATATATATATATATATATATATATATATATATATATATATATATATATATATATATATATATATATATATATATATATATATATATATATATATATATATATATATATATAACATTGCATTTTGAGTAATGAAGAAACAATACACTTATAGCTTTATACCTGATTGCAGGAATCTCAGGAGCTCCATCATCTACCATGAATGCACTCAACTTCCACTCCAACATACCCATGCGAGATTTAAGAAGTAGCATCTCCATCCACCTGGAGATACCAGAAGTCATAAATCTGGACATGAGATCCCATGCCACTAGAAAACCATTATGTTGGGAATCAAATGCCAATAATGTATAGAGTTGAAACTCCATAAAAGTAAATAAGAAATTAGTTATATCCTTGGATTATCTTATAAATAACAAATGATAATAAGAAATTACATAACAATATAAACTTACTTTAAAGCAATTTGCCCAAAATGTAGAATACATTGCTAATATACTATCATCACAATATTTTCTCATCCATTCCAGCTATAATGGTTGTTGAATTCCTAAAATGAATAGAGTATGTCCCTCGTCATCTATGGTATTTTCAAAGTTTGAGTAGTAAAATACTTTATTAAAATTTTCTACTTTCCATATACGCAAACTTTGAGCATGATTCTTATTAAACATATATTGTGCATGTCTCAATCTCGTCTCTATATTTCCAATGTCGTCATGAGTAAGAAAATAATTTCGTTCAAACTCAAACCTAAATGAGGTTACTCTTTCATGCACTAATTCACATTTTTTGTGATGTACACATTCTTTTCGAATTCCCAACAATAAACATCTTTCTACCCATTAAAGTAGTTCATTACTAACATGGGGTGCATGGTATGCCTTTGTGCCTACAAAATCATCAACCTCTTATCCATGGCAAGGCTTACCTATAATATCTATATGGTTCATATCAACATATGTGATCAAGGCATGTTTTGTTACTTTCTAGGATATGTGAACATGAAAATGACATGTGCAACTGCGTCTTGAATGCTTACAACCCCGAAAACTCTCTATCCCCTTTTTAGGCACTTTTTACATATCATAAGGCAAGGCATCAATCTCTTGATAATCTTCTGGCCCATATGAAAATCAAAACCTGCAATAAACAACAAGATATTAACATGACAAAAATTGAATTTAAAACAAAATTATTTTAAGAAAAAATAAGTAGTAGCAAAATTCTTACATTATATATTTCAATGGGGTTTCAACTCTATTTTTTTATTTATAGAATTTTTCTTTTTATTTTTTTGCTAAAACTTTTTTGAAAGCTTGTTGGATACAATGGATTTTTTCTCTACCTAATAACAAACTCATTATATCTATTTGATTTGATCCAAGCCACATTATTATCTCCAATCATAGTCCAATCCAACTCAAACGAAGAAAATATTTCTTTTTCTCGATCTTGCACTTCAAGAGCTATAATTTGTTTCCATTTTGAACACCTGTTTAAGTTATATAACTCAAGTTAACTTCTCATAAATTTGCAAAAAAAAAATTGATATGTGCCATTGAAAAATTCAATGAGTTTTATAATTAAAACACTAGATGGGTATCAAATTCCAATAATGTATCATGTTGATTATCATATTTAGTTAAACAACTATGATTTTCCTTTTTCCTAATTTTATTTAAAAATTAACATATTGAAAATTTACGTCTTGAAAATAGATGAAATTTGAATTTCAAAATTGAATATCCATGGAAACCACACTATCTAAAGCGTCAAAAATTTCTTTGTTGTTTCCATTTCTGTCGCTTAAGATGAGAGAATTTTTTCCCCTTCAAGCGATGTGGTTTCAGTAGATATTTGACTTTGAAATTCAAAAATCTTTAAAATTTGCCAACCTATATAACTTTTTTTAATATTCACTATAATATGTTTAATGCTCCTAAAAAATGAATATTTTATCTAAAAACTCAAGCTTAATAGTGTGATGGTCCTCATATAAAATTACATAAGGAGTGTTTCTAAATTTGGGTTACATTCTGGGCACACTATATTCCAATTGTTTGGTGCGACATTTGAATTAGAGTGACTAAAAGTAAAAAATTGAAATAGTCTTTACATGAAAAACATTTTCATCTAAATTTACTAATGGGTGAAAATGTAATTCACGGTTGTATTAGAAATATTTTCATTTGATGTGATCGCTTCTCCTTAGTCTAGTTTCCAATTTAATATACTATGGAAAAACAATTTTAATATCTAAATCTAATTTAAATAATAAACTCTAAATCAAACACTTCATGATGAAATATATAAAAAAATGAATTAAAACTTTAATCCATTAAAAAATATCTAAATAGTATCTAAAAATAATTAATTACTCATATTTTATTTTCTAAAAATGGTACCAATACAAATAGAATAAACCAAATGTCAAATAACATTGCTAATGGCTTATTTTCCACATCATGAAGGAATCTAACTGACTTTGACCTTGAAAGAACCCCAAATAGCAAGAGTATATGAAAATGATAATAGTAACATACTCCCCATGTCTCACTTAGGAATATAAATCTTTCCTTTTAAGAAAATCTATAATAAAATAGCATATAAAATCAGGCTTCTATTCAAAGATATATATTAAATTACTATATAAAAGAAAATTTCTTCACTAGATATCAAAATTTTCATTTACGATAAGATAAAAAAAAACAAAAAACAAAACGGAACAAAACAAAAAAAACAATCTAAATTAAATTTTCATAAGGAATTTTTTATCCTCTACCAAAACTATAGCACTAGCCAAAAGACATAGTTCATTTGAAAGATTCATGTATGGAATTAAAGGAAGTGATTAATAATACTACAAAGGGAATTGAATAAAATTTATATAAGGGTTTTCAAGATCAATTTTATGAGGGTTTTCAAGATCAAAAAAAAAGAAAAATTACCTTACAATTCTAAAACATAAACCAAAATAAATCTCTTAATTTTCTTCGTTTTTACTATGGAGAAAGATTGGAATTATGAAAAAAATTAACATTATTTAAAACCACTCAACAAACGACATTTCCAAATCAACTCATTGTTAGCCATTTTATTAGAGTCAATTAATTGAAGTGCATTTGATCAATAAACACTCGAGCATCAACCTTACTCGAAAAACGACATATATCAATATATCAAGCCATTTATTTTTTCTGGAAACTTCACTGAGGGTACTAGGGTTCAAAAGAGAGAAAAATGACACAATAAGAAAATACAGTGATATATTGGCAGTAAGATTTGAATACCAACTGAAGGCACCTATGTCTAGTGCAAAAACATGGGAATTCTGTGGACCAAAGCATAGCCAGAAAAGAGTTTCTCGTCGAGGACAAATCTCCCCGACTTCAATCAGTTTCCAGTTTCCATCAACTAAATTTGAAATTGGTGGAATAGATTCTTAATCTGTGATTGGATTTGCTCCCTTGAGCCAAATAAATGGTGTAAATGAGCCAATCACATAGATAAATCAATAGTCTGGCCGAATGTGCTTTGGTTTTTGACATTTAACAGGGGATTTCTTGCTTTATTACAACACTTGAATAAATCATGTTAATAACCTCCGAGTTGGGCTTATCAGCACCCGAATTGAACCTACATAATGCAATTTCTCTATATCACCTTTGTAAGTCGATGGTGGTAATTAGAAGATGAATGAACTCATTGTGCCTGTGCAATTTTTCACCACTTTCCACTACATTTTTATTGAACCTGATATTAAGATATCTCAGGGCGATATGACCATCTATTATGTTACAATAAACCTTGTAGGTTTATTTCGAACCTCTCTCTATCACACTAATTACATCTTTCTTCAGGAATGGAAAATTTAGAGGGCAAAATAGAGGTTTTGAATTCATTTAGGATGGAGCTGAAAGATGGAAGAGAAGGGCCTAGCAACATGTATTAAATTATATCGTCAATTCAACGTCCACTAGCACCTACCCAACTCGGAAGTCCTAAAATTTTCATTCACGACATCTAGATGGTTTATGGACGAAGACCGTGAGGGAGATGGAGGGACCCAGTGGGCCACATAGACAGGTTTAGGAAACCTGCAATTGAGATAAGCTTGACGATCTCCAATAACCTCGACAATTTCACGACTGAGATTGGGTGGCCATCTAACGGTGAAAATGAAATTATTAGTGTTGTCCTTGACAATGTTGTGGCCTACGGTGGAAACCTGGTAAAGCATATCGTGTCCAACTCTGGAACCCCAATTAAATGCAATACCTCGCTAGACACCTTCATTTTTTCTCTCTTTAATGAAACAAGAATCCTTGTCTCACATTAGAGAACAACTATAACTTATTATACCCACGGGAGGAGCGTGTCTACGACATTTCTCTAACACTGATGGATATGAACAACTAGGCGCCCACCTCTGGAAGGAATTCCTCTTCCACGGCAGTCACCTCTGTATGGCATCATCGTAGTAGCAGGACAACCCCAGAAGGAGAATTCAAAACGTGGCACAGTATTAATTCCAATGTCGATTCTAGTAAACTCAAGACAACAGTAGACTATGCATGTGGAGAAGGGGTTGTCGATTGCAAGCATATTCATTCTGAGGCACCTTGCTACAATCCTAACATGCTAGAAGCCCACAGTTCATATACTTTTAACAAATATTATGAAAAGAACAACTACAACTACAAACCTGGAATGGCTTTGACTACGAGGGAATTGATAAAAATTACAATTACAATATCTAGCATGTATTGACATGAATACACTTTACAGTATCAGAAAACAACTCAATAAATAGTTTTATGGACACCTGATGGGTTCGACGCACATTGAGCATATATATTATGCACACAAAATCCGAGAAGAGGTAGATGCATACAATAAAACAAGTTTATTTTTGTTTTGATTGCCACTTAACTGATTTATTGAAACCACCACCCATGTCCTCCTTTTCTATTGAATGCATGTTTGGAAAGTGGGATAGGAATTTCATATATGAAATCCACATATTTCTTCCATAGATAGGAAGCACAAATAAAATTAGATTCATATGAAGGTAACTTTAAATCACATAGAGGAAGCGATGAAACATTTATTTGATTAATTTTTTTTCCTTTTGAGTTAATCACACCTACATATGATATCCCCATTTAATATTTTTTTTGGCAATGTGCATCACCCAACTCAATTAATGAGTGATAACATGTATGTTGTAGGGAAAAGTATCCGATTCGGATGACCCTATCCCACTCTAAGGGTGCTAGTACCTCAGCAACAACTGTAAAGGAAACTACTGAAGGTTTACTTCTTTATGAAAGCAAAAGAGAATGAAAGAATGCACTAACTGTTGCCTTGCGCTTAATGTCGAATCCAAACTCTTCTCTATGGCTGCTTGCTCCCAGCTCCTTGCTTTATTGCTGGCCCAGCTACAATGAGATCCTGCAAAATAGCAAAGAAGGAAACTACAAGCAACATGCAATCATAACTGATTCAAGGATTAGTGTAAATCAAATATACAATTATCACAATATATCATTGAAACAAGAGCATATAGAAGAACCTCAATAGCTTTTATTAATGAAGAAGTAAAGTTCTGAGAGAGTTACAACCATTGAAGGCCCCAATCCAGCAACACCTCCCAGCAGAAAGAATTTCTCCTCTTCACCTCCCTCCAGCAATCACCCAATAGCTCTATAGTGAAACCAACATCATAGCATTACTTTGCACAAAATTCCAGCCTCCTGAGCTCATAGGAGAGAGCTCAATATATAGATGAATTGAGAAAGGATGAGTCAGCTTGCAACTGATGTGTAGCTGCCTTGTGTCCTCTCTCTCTTCAGTTAATCTTTAGTTGATCTTCAGTTCTTGAGTCCACTTGGAGAACCTTGCTTCCACTTGGAGAAACAGAGCCTCTGACTCATCACAAGGCGAAATCCCTGATCCAAGTGTCATTTTTGGAGCAATGACTCAGTGTGCCACTTGTCCCATCTCGCTCAGCGCAGGTGGCCTTTGTTCCACTTGCTTTGCAACGTAGGTACACCATGGAGGATCTGAGTTTCAGCGCAGAAGCCTAGTGGAGCACCTGCTTTGATTTCAGGATTGCTTGTTTTTGAGTGTTTTCAGGTGGAGAACTGATCTGAGAGCTGTTGGTTTGCTGACCTTGTTCCTCTAGGGGTAGGAACATCATGTTTAGGGAACTTTGGATCCCTTGGATTATTGAAAATTCATGCCTGTTGCTGTAAGGCACAAAATTGTCTATAACAGATGCCCCCTAAAGTATGAGGTCGTTTATCGGGTGAAATGCTTTATTGAGAGGATCCGAAGTTCATTCAATCTGCTGAGAAGTGTCCTGTAATAAGATACAATACAATACATTATTTTTCATACATTTTCATGATCTAGCTGAGGCGGGCATTCCCATGCTCAGCTTTATAAATACATTTTTGTACATAGAACAGACGATCGTCTGATTGTAGACCGATAATTATCTGCTGAAATTATCATCCTTTGAGAAGGATGATCATCTGCTGTAATGATGTACATATCAAATGTCTTTATGTCCTGAATATATATCGCAGCCCGGATGGATGAAACTAGATCCGGGGTCTTCAATCTCTTCCGATCTTCACTCGACGTACAAGTCGATCCATGTGAGAATTTCTTGAAGTCGAACATGGAAAGACATCGCTTGATTACCGTTCAATGATGTGAACCGTTAACAAGCGCGAGAGGAATCACCGATAAGGATGATGACCCTCAAGGTACGGCAGTACAATTCACATGGTGGGAATAAAGGACTTGGCGTCAACCACCATGCAAAATCTTCTGGTCGAAGGTCATTGATGTATACCTGTCGCCGGAAGTGAGAAACTTGCCATTGAGGCATGCAAGCTTCAAAGTACTGAAGGGGTTGTTCCTAGATCAACTCCTTGGATAATGAGCTGATGTCGACAAGGAGCGATCCGTCAAAGGAGGGCCTTAATGAATCCCACATCAGTGACACGGAACGGAGCTAGTGATTGTGATGAGGTGAAAACAAACTGTGATGTATGATTCAGGGTGGCGGCCATGAAGTGGATGAAGGATAATGTATGGCAGTGGATGGGACACGGTTGACTCTTTGCAGAACCACATCTCTTGAACATATAACGACACTGATGTGATGGATTGGTAGCATTACCGCAATTGTGGATGGTGTGGCGAGGACCATGGTTATGAGACCGGTGAATGAAACAACCCAACCCGATGTGATACGGAGGACAAAGTGTCATGTTCAAGAGCGACTTGCTACCATTAATGCTGTGAGGTTCTCCCAATTTTTCCCCAGTCATTGCTGACCAGTACCTCTTTATTTTTTTCAAGCTTGAGGAGGATAACATATGCTTGTTCTATAACCTGCCCTTCGGGCAAGCCCATCGCTATGTTTTAACGAGCCTAGCGATAGGGAAACTCGTTCTCGTCTAAAGACAAGTTTGTCGCTATTTAATCATTTTAACGAGTCTAACGACAAGGAAAACTCGGTCCTTTTTATTTTTAGAGAGTCTGAAAAGGTACGGAAAGTTAACTCCAAAATTCCTTTTTCGTCATCTAATCCCTTAAGTCCGAAAAAGTATAAAACAATACAAAAGGGATGAATTTTCGATTTCTTTAACGAGCCGAACAAAACAAGCGCTCGATCTTTTTGTGCAATAATCCCTCAGGTCCAAAAAGATTAAAATCTAGAGGAGGGATAGCTCTTCCGGTCCTTTTAACGAGCTGGAAGGCCAAAACTCGGCAAACTTTTCATATTTTACGAGTCAGTGAAAAGAGCTCAAAGAAGACTCGTCTTTTGAGGAACGAGTGATAAACAGGGATAGCAGCAGATTCCAGGTACAGGTTGGAATTTTCCAATCACGGCAGTGTCACAAGGATGGCTAAGTGAAATCACTCTTCGCAGCTGTTCCTCAAAATGGGTAAACAAACATATGGGGATGAACGATTGGCCAAATGAACGGATGGAGGTGATGGCATATAAACACGACCAAGGGCTTTTAACATGGCAGTCAAAGGTTACATTTCTCAAGGTTATTTACCGGTTCATTTTTTCTGGATGAGCTTGAACTGTAGGGAAAGATTGCTCACAATTTATGTTTATTTTTTAACGAGCATGAACTCTGTACAAAAACTGCTCGAATTCTTGCGTTTATTTTTTAACGAGCATGAACATTGCTAAAACTGCTCGATTTACCAGTCTTAATACAAGGAATGCCTTAGGTGAGGTAATCTTATTTAAGGAGCGATACCTCACTAATTACTCCAATTTGGCAGGTTTTAACTTTTGCCCTTCATCCTTTCTTTATGCAAGCTGGAAACGGCTAATCCTACGAGTTTAACGGGTTAGACCTACAGGTTTAAAGGGAGGACCTAAAAATTAAAAAAAAAAAATAGTCGTCCCGTGCTTGCACTCCAAAAGGTTTGCATGCCCCCAGGTATAAAGTATAATTTCAAGGCTGCCCCTCCCCTGTCCCACCTCTGTTTTTCTAATTGTCGTCTTGCTATATTTTTAACGATACTTGTCTTCTCGTTATTTTTCGGTGCCAATGGTACTTGTCTTCCCATCAGTTCACTTTTTGATTTTGCAAGATCGCAACAGATAAAACATTGGTGTTACGGAGGGAGGCCCTCTTACTTATTATCCGAAAAATGGTTTTTTTTGCTGCCGCAGACTAAACTCTCTTTTCGGCGGTGTCTATCATTAGGTTGCTAAGGATGGTGACTACTTGTTGCAGCAATTTCATCTCTTTCTTTGGAGACTGCCCCTACTTATCCTTCAAAACATATGTTTTAATGGGTGAGGCTTGACATTCAAAGATGGTGGCTACTTGCCGCCACAAATGGATCTCCTCCCTTAGGAGAGCCTACTTTTTTAGACAAAGGGAGCGATTCTTCCGCTCACATAACTTTGACAAAAGAATTTTATCCTAGAACAACCCTCTCTTCCTTTTTCGGACGGGGTACGGACTAGTCCATTCTTCTGCGGAAATTAACTTTATACCCAAGGTTTTCTCTTCCCAAGGCAGGCCAGGGTGCATGCCCCCTGGGTCCCAGTTCTTTCTTTCCGAATTACTCGCATTCATCGGGAAGTAGAACCGGGGGTGGTGGCATTCCTTGAGTGAATAAACCGTTAAGGGATGGTATTTGACTATTTGCGATGCGTGATCCTGGAAATGAAAGTTGGTCTACGAGCTTGACCATTCTTCCTTCGTGCGGAAAACACATGACTCTAAAGAGCGAGGACACTATTGCCTCCATGCAATATATATAGTCTCGTCCAAGGAGTAAGTTATAAACCAAGGGTCCCTGGACGACTATGATGTTCATATGAACTGTCTTCCCTTTCAATGTAACTGGAACATTGGGAAGAATCCCTAACGGGTGACTGGTTCCTTTATCAAAACCTGATAGATTTCTTATCTCAGGTAAAAGCGCCGGGCAACCCAGTGCTTTCCAAGCAATAGAGGAAAGGATACTCACAGATGCCCCTTCATCAATGATAGTTCCAGCCATCACCATTCTGTAGATTTGGACTATGATTCTGAATGGGATACTGGCTGGTAACCGGGGTCTGCCTAGTTGATTCTAATCAAAGGATACAACTAGGTTGCTTGGTGGTGGGACTGAATACACGGCCGGATACGACGCTGACGATGTTCCTTCCTGCGATAAAGGAATGGGCGCATTGCCCTGATGCTCATCAGAGTCTGTGTTGATGAAAAGAATATGGACGATGTCATCCTTATCCTTTTCAGTGAGGGTGTCATTTGAAGATGGGTCTTCAATGACGGAGTCATTTGAGGATGAAACCTCTGAAGGAAGAACCGGGTCAACTGCCGTTTCGACCTTTAGACTTTCGTCTGGTCTGGATTCAGCAGGTTCATTCTCAATGACCGACACTTCAGCTGACCACTTGACCGGGCCAGCTGGATTTTCAACTATCGAGGGATTAGGCACGAGTTTTTGGTATCCAGGAGGAAGTCGTAACGGTGATACCGGACGATCTTCCAAAACTCTCTTCGCCTCATCTAAGAATGGACATCGGTGGATGGCGTGATCGCCTTCACACAGCATACAGGGTGATCTTGGTTTCCCTCTTCGTCCTTCACTCTCGCTAGTTGACGGACTGCAATCAACATGACTACCAGAGGTTGATGCTACCGGATTGTGCAACCTTGGGGACCAGTCCCTCAGTATCCGGGGAATACAAGGACAATCACGATGGAAGTGGGTCCCTTTGCAAATGACACATGGCGATTTAGGCCCGGTCGGTGCAGTGTGTGGATTTTTGTCAGATGTCTTTTGCTTGCCCCCAGTCGCCTTCGCCATAGGCCCCTTCTGCTTCTTTTCTCTCTTCTTCTTTTCTTTCTGCTCCATGGGAGGCTGACTTTTGCCGGCTCTACCTTGCGAAGATGAAGGATCAGAGGAAGTATTGTAAGAAGTGGAAGGCTGGTGGGTAGTTCTAGATTGGTCTGACTGTTGATTCGACTGCTCAGGATTAGTGGCGATCTGCACTACATTAGTTGAAAAGAGCCATACGGGTAGGCCAATTGTCAATCCTGGAAGTGACAATGTGGCCATATGAGGCGCACCAACATCTCCCCAAGAGGAGAAGGGATTGGGACTTCCGCTAAGGTTACATCCTTGGTTGGTGGGCTCCATACTTTTCAACTGAAAGATCAACGTGGGAATAACAGGTGATTATGTTCCGATTTAAAATAAATTTTATTAACGACGCTTTAGACACAACTTTGCTTTTTCATGTTTTAAGAGTCGAGAAAAAGCTAAAGATGACTCTAGTCTCCTTCGATGTTTTAACGAGCCCGAAGTGACAAATGCTCGGATGGACTTTTTCAGTTATAGAGTTTGAAAAAAGCCAAAAGAAACTTCTCTAGAGTTCTAGGCAGAGGGTGTGCCAAACTTTTCGCGAAACCACAGAATACGTTTTACGGTACGGGTGGTCGATCTTCGTGAATGCTGTGTTCACTGCATCGCGATCAGTAGGGCGGCCGACACGGCTTCCTATGGATAAAGGATAATTGCCTATAGGGGTCTCCCAATATATACGCGACGGTACGTGGGAGCACAAGTCCGTATTAGTGCCACCGACTCTCAGGAGGAATCACCCACCTTCGTAGAGATCGAGAGTCACTATGTTTAACGACGCCGGAAGACGTCTCTACCTAGACCTCTATGTGTTTGCGTTATGTTACAAAGCGTTGTTATGTAAATTGGATTTATTTTAATGTTGATCTTGCTTAGCAGTTTGCCTTTAAGGATCACCACGAGATGTATGTAACAAATTCCTGAATGCAGTCTAAGATGAGAAGTAAACTTTTCAATCTTTCAACTTTGAAAACCTTAACTACTGAGGGAAAAGAAAGGCAAATCTTTTCACACAGATCATAGAGCACACACTAAATGCAAATTTTTCCTAAATCGTCAAGCAAACAGTCAAATGCAAAATGCACAATGCATGTATTTTCTTTTCCCTTTCTTAATGTAGATGGGTTACAAAAAGAAAGTTGTTATATAACTTTGATTTCGATTTAAAGTGAAAACAAAAAAGCTTGTCCAAAATCAAAAGACACCTTAAGATTTACTTGCTTAATCACTGGAAATGCATGAAATCAAACCATAATGACGAAAGTAAAATGACTAATCAGCTATGGACAGCAAACAAGCTAACTCTTTAGACCAGCAAAATGCCTAACACAGGTTCAGATCTAAGAGGCCAAAAGCAAGACTAGTTTACTCTTCGTTATGGGAAATTGTAAATGAGTAAGAAATACAAAGAACAAGTACAATTTCGTTATATAACAGAGGCAGAATGATGGCAAGTAATTATGGTTTCAGAACTGGTACAAGACTGGTAACTGGCTGCCAAATCTATAGTGAAAACAGGCAAGAGAAAGGGAGGAAACCCCAACTGCACTAGGCAAAATTGGGCCAAGGCAGGTGCTGCTCAGCCAGTCTGGCTCTCAGCGTAGGTAGCCCCTTTGGGACCTGCGTTGCAAAGCAGGTAACCTGTGTACTACCTGCTTTGGAAAACGAAAGTTGCGTTTTCACAGTTTCCGGGTCACAATTTTCTCAAAAATGCACAGTTTTTGCTCAAATCAGAAGCAATCAGTCAAGCGCACTCAAAAGGATGATTAGGAGGATGAAAAGCTATCACTAAGAGCTTACAAGGATCCTTGTAGATCAGCTCTTCAAATCATGAACATGCTGAGAAATGAGCTAGAGTAGCTGCCCTCTACTTCGCTTTTGATATAGTCAAAAGCTTTTCGATTTGGTACTCTTTTGTTCAAGAAATGAATAGAAAAATACTACAAACAATCAAACAGATACGATCCCCAGCGGAGTCGCTAGTTTGTTGTAGGGAAAAGTATCCGATTCGGATGACCCTATCCCACTCTAAGGGTGATAGTACCTCAGCAACAACTGTAAAGGAAACTACTGAAGGTTTACTTCTTTATGAAAGCAAAAGAGAATGAAAGAATGCACTAACTGTTGCCTTGCGCTTAATGTCGAATCCAAACTCTTCTCTATGGCTGCTTGCTCCCAGCTCCTTGCTTTATTGCTGGCCCAGCTACAATGAGATCCTGCAAAATAGCAAAGAAGGAAACTACAAGCAACATGCAATCATAACTGATTCAAGGATTAGTGTAAATCAAATATACAATTATCACAATATATCATTGAAACAAGAGCATATAGAAGAACCTCAATAGCTTTTATTAATGAAGAAGTAAAGTTCTGAGAGAGTTACAACCATTGAAGGCCCCAATCCAGCAACACCTCCCAGCAGAAAGAATTTCTCCTCTTCACCTCCCTCCAGCAATCACCCAATAGCTCTATAGTGAAACCAACATCATAGCATTACTTTGCACAAAATTCCAACCTCCTGAGCTCATAGGAGAGAGCTCAATATATAGATGAATTGAGAAAGGATGAGTCAACTTGCAACTGATGTGTAGCTGCCTTGTGTCCTCTCTCTCTTCAGTTAATCTTTAGTTGATCTTCAGTTCTTGAGTCCACTTGGAGAACCTTGCTTCCACTTGGAGAAACAGAGCCTCTGACTCATCACAAGGCGAAATCCCTGATCCAAGTGTCATTTTTGGAGCAATGACTCAGTGTGCCACTTGTCCCATCTCACTCAGCGCAGGTGGCCTTTGTTCCACTTGCTTTGCAACGCAGGTACACCATGGAGGATCTGAGTTTCAGCGCAGAAGCCTAGTGGAGCACCTGCTTTGATTTCAGGATTGCTTGTTTTTGAGTGTTTTCAGGTGGAGAACTGATCTGAGAGCTGTTGGTTTGCTGACCTTGTTCCTCTAGGGGTAGGAACATCATGTTTAGGGAACTTTGGATCCCTTGGATTATTGACAATTCATGCCTGTTGCTGTAAGGCACAAAATTGTCTATAACAATGTACTTGGCCATTAATAAAGGAATTAATTAGTTGGGCACTACAAAATCACATGATAGTGTAGAGGAAGTTCATTGTGTGAAAGTGCAAAGAAATCACCATTTTTCACACTTCTATACTCAATCTCCAAAAAACCCAGCATAAACACCAAAATGTTGAACAATGCCCCAACATGATATGAATGTTAGGCATATTGGGTAGATGTCATTCCTAAGTGAATATGGTTTTGACATCAAACGCATAAAGGGGAAGGAAAAACATTGATGATGCTCTAATTCAGAGTTTAAAACAACTTTCTAAGCTAATGGTGAGAAAAATTGAAACAAATTTTGTTGATTAAATAGAAGAGGTGCATTAAATAATCAGAGTAATAATGTGATTTGTGACAACTTAAGAAGCGAAATTGTGCAAATAATGTAGTTGGAATATGAAATCAGTGAAGAGGTATTTCTAGTATATAAAAATAGACTTTACATTGCAAATGAAGATGAAATTAAGAGATTAATGCTGACTAAATATATAAAAAAAACCATACACAACACATACAGGATATTAGAAAATGATTTTTGCATTTCAAAAGGAATTTTATAGTCATGAATACAGAGAGATGTTGTTGAATACTTGGAAAGGTCATAGGAATGTCATTTGTTGAAGGTAGAGGACTAGCATCCAGCAAGATTGTCGAACCCCTTACTTGCACCATAATGGAAATGGGAGGTAATATCACTAGAGTTTTTAAGTAGATTACCTAAAACAAGGAGGAATCATGACTCTATGATTGCAGTTGTAGATAATTTAAGTAAAGCTACCCATTTTATTCCTATATATACTACCTATGAATAGTCACAAAGTAAAAGGTCTTCATGAAATAGATATTTCGACTCCATGGTGTACCCAAGATATTGATATGAGATAGAAACACAAATTTCACCTCAAATTTCTGAAAATCCTTATTTATTAGAATAGGCATGCAACTAAAATTCATCACTGTGTACCATCCCCAAATTGATAGATAAATGGAAAGGGTCAATCAAGTTCTTAACGACATGTTATGCATGTATGTCATGAACTAATGCACCACGTGAGGATTATTGGCATTTGGTAGAGTTTACCTATAACAATGGTTATTAGACATCCTCGAAATGATCCCCTTTAAAGCTTAATATGGAAGAAAATTCACATCCTTTTAAATTAGTGTTGACCTCAAGACAAACTTATTCTAGGACTAGACTAATCGCAGGAAATGGAAGAAATCGTAAAAATAATAAGACATAATTTAAAAGCATATCAGGATAGACAGAAGAGTTATGCTAATTTAGAAAGGACACATAATGACTTCCAAGTGGGTGAACATGTCTATGTTAAAGTAAATCCCAAGAAGAGTTCAGTGAATCTAAGGAGTTGCTCTAAACTGGCTCCATGATTTTGTGGACCATTTGAGATACTGACCATGGTAGAGTTGGTGGCCTACCAACTCATTTTAAGATTCATAGTGTGTTTCATATGTCTCTTTTAAAGAAATACATATGTTACCTGAATCATATAATTGATTAGCATGATGTATAGGTCGAACTGGAAGGAGAATTCCATTTGAATCCACTACAAATTTTTGACTAGAGGGATATTATGATTTGAAACGAAGCTAATGTTAGCGTCGCTCTCTTAATAATCAATTAACAAATCCAAATATTAAATCAAATTAATAAAATCATGAGAACTCCTCAAACTAAGGAGTCTAGTTTTGGACGAGAGATTCTTTCCAACTAGCTCTCGTAAATTAGTGTGTAAGTTGAGAAAATGTCTCAACCAAGTGAGTCTAAAATAGACGCACTATATTAAGACCACTTTCTCATGTATTTAAATGTATTATTAAATTATTTGAATAAGAAAAAGAAAATTACATGAGCATGAGAGGCCACATCAGTTTAATTTGTGTTTGTGTTAATTTGCTGTGCATATGGTTTTATGGTTGTATGTTTTTTCCGTCATGCAGTATCAGAGCACCTGGGCGTGCCTGTGTGTTGTGTGGAGGTGAATTAAATAGCCTAATGTGGATCTGCGAAATGGAAGCGTGGGGTGTATTTCCAGTCCGAGACTTCATCTGTTAAGACTTCATCTGCCCCTGCCATGTTGTTTTTTGAATGCCCATGTTTCATTTCCATTTGGATGCCATTTCGTAGAGCGATGTTGTATGAATGAGTGTGGAAAGAGAACTGGAAGTTGTTTGATGTATTAATGTTCAGAGATTGGGAATTGTTATTCAAGTGAGGACGTTTGCAACTGATGTTGTTAAAATTCGCTTGGCAGACCGTGTGAGACAATCAACATGTGTTGAGGAAGTGTAGGAGGCATATGGCGCCATCCATTGTCATCAGATATCTTTTTCTTGTGATCTGCATGAGATGAGGGCAGTGTGAGCCAAGCAAGAGTCGTGTGGGGTGCTGGAAATTTCTGGTAATTTCAAACACAAATTAACTGAAGAAAGAGCAATGCTCTGTTTTGCTGCCACAGGATCTTTTGCACATGGAAGTTGTTTTTGACTCAGAGAAACAGAGTTTTTCTACACCCCAAAAAAACTTTACATACATCAATATGACTTCCTGTTACAAGAAAAGAGGTCTTCCTCTTAACAGAGGGATTACTGAAGTGCTGTTACACAAAGGTCTTCCTCACATAGAGGGATTCACCAACGCTGCTTCAGATACAGTTTCACAAACAATCAAAAGAGTCTTCCTCTTAACAGAGGGATTCACCTGAGACTGTGCTAAAGAGCACCTTCCTCTTGACAGAGGGATTCACCTGAGACTGTGGTGAAGAGCACATTCCTCTTGACAGAGGGATTCACCTGAGACTGTGCTGAAGAGCACCTTCCTCTTGACAGAGGGATTCACCATGACACTGTGCTGAAAAGCACCTTCCTCTTTAACAGAGGGATTCACCAAAAATACATTTCAACCAACAAGAATTTACTCTGTCTCCTCCTGAGATTTTACACTGTTGTGTGTAAAAATCTCATTTACATTTACTGCTATAAAAACAGAGTTTTACATATGCTGCTGTAATAAAAATATTTACTTACATTTACTGCTGTAAAGAACTTTTACATATACTCCTGTAAAAAGAACTTTTACATTACATTCACTGTGAGGTGAAAAACCATTTCTTTACTCACACCATTTACACTGCTGTGTAATACAATTCTTCATCCGCTCGCAGCTTGCTTCCCTTCATTTGAGCAACCAGCCACAATACATTTCAACCTCTCTCCTTTATGTTTCGCACTGCTGTGCGTTATACTCTCCTTGCATCACTCAATCTTCATCTTCGTTCCCTTTTTCATTCACACCTTGCACTGCTGTGCAAAAACTAAAATTTCTTTTATGAAAGTCAACCCAAATCTATGCACTGCTGTGTGTCTCCCTTCATTTTTTTTACTGCCGCAAGGCTTTTCGTTTTCCTTCATCCCATGTGCAATGAACATCAAAAAACATTACTTCCGCGAGCCCCCTCTTTCATTCCATTACACACACACCTCATATGCGAATGAGCACAACCAAAACATATATCAAAAGCATTAAAAAATAGGGCGTTGACTTGCCCATACCATTCTTTAATTGGCCATGCTTCCGTGCAAACAAGACTTAAAAACATTTACCAACTTTTACCTACAATTTACGGAACATCATAAATCTCATTCATTCCTTCACGTGGGTGGTCAGGCAATAAGGTTCAGGCAGGTTGAAGCGGATCCATGTGCGTTGACCAAATCGGACACATTTCGCACACCAAACTCACACAAGCCAAACGATGTTTACCGCCCAGGGAATGGGCAGTTTTGGGTTCGTACTGTGGACACGTGGCTGGAGCTGATTGTGTCGGAGGCCCTCTGACAGAAACCACTCTTCAGCATAAGCGGTGCGGGGGAGTCTGGCTGTTTTGCTATTCAACTGTTTATCAGATGGAGATCTGTGATAGTTGAGCATGTCATCCAAGGCTTGAGAGCTCTTCATGATTTTGTTCATCCCTTCAACCTTTTTCCTGAGGAGGACAATCTCTTCTTCCAATTTTTCACACTCATTATTCTTCTTTGCAAGTTGTTCCTCAGTTTCTTCTTTGCTACAAGTAGCTTCAGCTACTGCTATTTTAAGGGAGATAATATCTGACTTCATTTTGGAGATTTCTGCTTGACTACTCTCCATGTTCTTTTCAGCTCCTTGTGCCTGCTTCCTGGCTTGTTGTAATTCAGACTTAAGGGAGGAGACCTCTACCTTGTACTGTCCAATCTCTTCTACAAGATTATTCACTCTCATGTGCCTTTGTTCAAGTTGATTTGATAACATATCTTCCTGCTTATTTGCTTTATTCAATTGATTTGTCATTGATATGACTTCTTCATGATGCTTCCTTTTGCTTTGATCAAGTTCCTTCTTAATCTTGGCGAGCTCTTCATCCCTTTCTTGTACTTGAAGCTTGATGAGGTCAACCTTCTCATTTTCAGCTTCTATGATGGGTTCAGAATTTCCTTCTTGACAGATGGTCATGGCCAGTGCTCCCTTTGCATGAAGCTCATGAAGTCTGTCCCATATATCTTTTGCTAATGAATATTTTCCTAAATTCTTCTTTATAGAATTAGGCAGTCCATCCAAGATAGCCTTTGCTGCCTTTGCATTGTGCTCCTTGGATTCTCTATCCATCTTGCTATCATCAATCACTGATTCCCAAATTTCAATCCCTTGAGACTGTAAGATAGTCCTCATTTTTATTTCCCACATATCAAAATTTCCATTAAACCTGAAGCCTCAAATAGAATGCTTTCAAACATATTGTCTTCTATTTTAGTAGTAGAGGGAGACACATCCTTAGAAGGAATGGATACTTTCTTCTTTGACCTTGCCATTCTTAACTATGCTTCAAATATTGGACTGTGTATCTAAAATAACTGACTGTTTCCAACAGCTACACAAAAAAACTTTGAGGAATACCTGGGTTCTTTTGCCTGAGACTTCACTCTGCTGGAGAAGATTTACTGCTGCAACAAGAAACTCCTCCCTTCAGCTTCTTTAACACCTTTAAAGAGCCTGGATCTTCTCTGATACCATGTTGGAAATTTCTGGTAATTTCAAACACAAATTAATTGAAGACAGAGCAATGCTATGTTTTGCTGCCACAGGATCTTTTGCACAGGGAAGCTGTTTTTGACTCAGAGAAACAAAGTTTTTCTACACCCCAAAAAAAACTTTACATACATCAATATGACTGCCTGTTACAAAAAAAAAGGTCTTCCTCTTAACAGAGGGATTACTGAACTGCTGTTACACAAAGGTCTTCCTCACATAGAGGGATTCACCAACACTGCTTCAGATGCAGTTTCACAAACAATCAAAAGAGTCTTCCTCTTAATAGAGGGATTCACCTGAGACTGTGCTGAAGAGCACCTTCCTCTTGACAGAGGGATTCACCTGAGACTGTGCTGAAGAGCACCTTCCTCTTGACAGAGGGATTCAACTGAGACTGTGCTGAAGAGCACCTTCCTCTTGACAGAGGGATTCAACTGAGACTGTGCTGAAGAGAACCTTCCTCTTGACAGAGGAATTCACCATGACTCTGTGCTGAAAATCACCTTCCTCTTTAACAGAGGGATTCACCAAGTGACTGTGCTGAAAAGCACCTTCCTCTTCAACAGAGGGATTCACCAAAAATGCATTTCAATCAACAAGAATTTACTCTGTCTCCTCTTGAGATTTTACACTGTTGTGTGTAAAAATCTCATTTACATTTACTGCTATAAAAACAGAGTTTTACATATGCTGCTGTAATAAAAATATTTACTTACATTTACTGTTGTAAAGAGCTTTTACATATACTCCTGTTACATAGTAATTTGTCACCATTGGTCACCGTCCCTGTTACCCCTGTTCC
This sequence comes from Pinus tabuliformis, assembly GCA_031772625.1. Taxonomy (NCBI): domain Eukaryota; kingdom Viridiplantae; phylum Streptophyta; class Pinopsida; order Pinales; family Pinaceae; genus Pinus; species Pinus tabuliformis. Next base: position 269,035,081 of record CM062808.1, on the reverse strand, counting down.
CGTACATTGGAGGACGCATTTTGGGACCTGTGAGCAGTGACATAACCTGAAAACACTTGCATTATGTTCCCCTGAGTATGTACTTCATGTTCCCTGAAGACACCTTCTGCAAATTATCCCTGAAAAGTACCCTTTTTCCATTAGCGCGGGTCCACCATGTCTTACCCGCGCCAATCACTGAGATCCTCAAAGGAGGGTGCGACCATTGGCGCTCTGTCTTAGAACAACACCCGCGCCAACCAAGTTTGGTAATGATTTTTGACAAACGCGCGCCCAGATGTTTTTTCCCTTCAGATCACTAAGTCTTTTGAGGATAAAGTTTATCTGATAGAGGTCGAGAGTCATCATTTATCCTTGACATCTATCCACAGCGGCTTTTCGGAGATAATGCCAATCCACAATGGGTGTCCTGATGCATTGTATCTTCCTCCCTTCTCCATCTATAAAAGTCTGTCCTCATGCATTAGACAAGCTAGTTTTTGAGTAATGCTAGTTGTGATTATGCTTGTCTTGAGTGATAATAAGAATATTGAAGCATAGGGAGGTTATGCTGCCGGAAGTCTGAGAGAGAGAAGGTCTATTGCAAGATATACATAGCTGCTCGCCTAGCCAGAGGAGAGGTTCAACGTCAGAACCTTGGTTGTATCTTTCTCTGTTGATTATTCATTAATAAACGACTACTGTTATGGTTCCAATCTCATTGTTCATCATGATAATGTTTGATTTATTTCCTTTCTGACTGAAATATAGTTGTGTTTTAGTGGATTTTATGATTGTATTCGCTTCGTTCTTTGCATGTGCAGGTATCCATACGCGGGGATCGCAAGGATTGTGACCTGCCGGAGCAAGGGAACGGGAGTATCAATTCTTCTTCGACATTAGCGTTGGACTCCAGGTTGGTTCTCGTAATCCACTTTCAGTATGCAACTAGGAACTTGCATAGTAGTGTGATTTGATTGTTGCTAGACCCATTTTGGGCTAGTGGGATCGCATCTGTCCGCAGAGGGGATTTACCTTACCAACAATTTGGCGACTCCACTGGGGAGGAGCTATTTGTTGTTTGATTCATACACCTTGGACGGAGTCTGAAGCACGGCCAGGCAGCCTTTGAAACGCTATTGTTTTGCATTAGCGGAGTAGATCAACGCCACTTCAATCGATCTCCGGTTTGGTTTATGAACCGAACGGCTTGGAGTTTGTCTTGCATGTTAGTTTTCTCTTGCTTGCTTGCATAAATGAGCTTTCTGGGTCAGCTTTGAAGTTGTTTTCTGCTATTCGATCTGTTTCAGTACTGTTGACCAGACCCTAGGTTCTTTTATTTATTTTTTGGGCCAACAAACTGTGTTGGCACGTTTTTATCTCTGACAGTCGCGCCAGTTGGCGCATGTTGCACCACAGCAACTCGCGCCAATTCCTTGATAGCGCAAGTTGCAGGCTGACAGTCGCGCCAATCCTGTGAACTTTAACAACCTGTTTGTTGGAAGCTCTTTAAACTCAGATTTTTATCTTTGTATATCTTTTACAGCTTCTGGGAGTGTGTTGGACCTCTGTTTGACTGGTTGTTACTTTTATCCTTCAATTGTTTGCTTATTTCTATCGATTTCGTATCTTAGCCCTAGAGTACCTAGTGGCTTTGCATGTCGAGCCTTCTGTGGGAAGTTTTGGTTTGATTATCCAGTCAACTTTTTGGTTGTTTTCCGCACCCGTCTAGTAGTTGTTTAAGCTTGTTATTCGGTGCTTCGGGCAATTCACTTCTAGCTTGTTTGGATTCTGCTTGACTTCATTTGAACTTAGATCACATGGTTCATTGAAGGTCTGTGTGCTTTTCCTTGTTTTAACGGTTCATCTTGGTGTTTCAGATTTGGTTCTCTTTGCATTGAGTGAATTTTTTTTGTTCATGCTTGTCAATATCTCTTGAGATTTGTTTAAATGCATTATGCCATTTTAAAAGAAAAAAAACAAAAGATCTTTTTGCATTATATTAGTTAGCATTTATTGTTATTTGTTGCTTTTAAAAAGAAAAGAAAAGAAAAGTTTCATTTCTTGTTATTAGCTGCATTAGGATCTTTGTTGCTTGTTTATTGTTCATTTTGTTTGTTTGAAAATCTCAACCCTTCTGTAGTTAGAATTCATTGAACGAAATGATATAATTTTGGCATATAGTTTGCATTTAGGAAGTTTTGAGAGATCACATGCGGTAGGACCAAAAAAACTGAAACTTAATTGAAGATCAACTGTAAAATAAACTGAATGAACCAACAACGCATTGGAACCTAACGCACATATTCTAGAGGTCTAGGCTAGAGACGTGTTCCGACGTCGTAAAACCTGGTAACTATTGCCTCACTGATGGTTGGGTGATTCCTCCTGAGAGACAACAAGTACCAGTACGGACTGAGCTCCCACGTACCATCGCGTATAAAAGGGAGACCCCACTAGGTTATCATCCTTTATCCACAGGAAGCCGAGTCTGCCGCCTTACAAGCCGTAATGCACTGAACACGGGATTTGGGAAGATTGACTGCAGTACGGGAAGTCCTTGGTTTTCATTTGATTTCCAAGGTGTATAAGCAGTTTTACGGATTGTTTGGTAAACCCTTTGCCTAGAGTCTCCAGAGTAGTCACTTTTGATCCTTTTCGGACTCCTTAAAAGAAAAGGTGTCAGTGAGCATCTTGTCACTTCGTGCTCATTAAACATTCGAAGGAGACTAGAGTCATGTTTTTGTCCTTTTCTCGACTCTTAAAATATGAAAAGGTCAAGTTGTGTCTTTGCGTCTTAAAATTTATTCGGCCATGATTCACATTTACCTGGTTAGATCTTGTTTGTGTTAGCTTGAGTAGGGTTCTTTCTCGTTTTCCATGGCAACCTTCCCCGAGTCTACCGACCAAGGTGTTCCCCCGGATGGAAACCCTAGTCCATTTCCTTCTTTTGGAAATTTCGGTGCTCCGTATATGGCAACTTTGTCTTTGCCTAGGTTAACCATCGGTTTGCCCGTATGGTTGTTTTCAACCTCGGTGGTCCCAAGTGTGATGACTCCTGTTCCACCATCTCCTCCACCCGAACAACATCATTTTGATTCCAAGGTGGACCTCTCCCCTTCTTCGCCTGTTTCTGCGTCCTCATCTTCTACTTTTCCTGGCGAAAGTTTGGATTCAAGTAACCAGGTGGCTAAGAAGAAGAAGAAGAAGACTCCTAAGCGAGAGGTTAAAAGTACAACTCAAGTCGAGCCACCTTCTGCTCCTCCGCGGAAGGTCAAATTTCCTTGTAGATTATGCAAGGAGGGCCATCTTCTTCGCGATTGTCCTGGCATTCCCAGGGTCTTAGGAGTATGGTCTCGTGATCTGGCCCGCCCCTCATCATCCTCTGAAGCTCATGGCAATGCTACCCTATCAGCTAGAAATGGTAAGGGAAAAGGGAAGATTCGAATCCCCTGTAGACTCTGTGAAGGCAATCATTCCCTTCACCTTTGTCCACTCATGGATAAAGCCTCCGTTGTCTTGGAAAGTCTTACAGCTCCCTCACCCCAACTTCCCATTGGTTATCAACGTCTCTCTGCAGTCGCAGATCGTCCCCCTGCTGACCAAGAGATTGATTCACATTCTTCTCTTGTCCAGGCTCCTCTTCCTAAACCTAGCTCTGCTAAGCCTGTTCCAGACCAACCATTGGTCGGAAAGAGTGTCGACTCGAGTTCACCACCCGTCGACCACTCTGTTTTAGAAGAGCATCATTCTCATGTTCTTCTCGTCTCCTCAGATTCTCCTGCATTCGGAAATGATTCTCCTATCCCAGCAGCTCCTGAGAGTCCTACTTCGGTCCCTTTAGAGCAGGGGGCAATCATATGATTCCCCCACCAAGTAGTTCAGTCGTTTCCTTCGACTGGAGTCATTTGACTACCTCCCGCCTTCCGTCCCATGTGCCTTTCTGGGTTACGGTACATGCCTATAATAAGGCGATACCTGGCACTGTTTTGGATGAGGGTGCATCTGTCAGTCTTATGCCTGCCACTACTTGGCAAGCTTTGGGTTCCCCACAGCTTGTGCCAGTCGCGCCGAATCTGACGGCTTTTGACGGAGGAACTAGTCAACCATTAGGGATCCTTCCAAAGTTCCCTATTACTTTGGGAGGCAAAACCGTCTATATAGACGTATCGGTTACCCAAGGTGCTTTAGATTTCAGTCTTCTCCTTGGCCGTGACTATGTTTATGCCATGGGGGCCCTTGTCTCTTCACTTTTCCGTGTGGTTTGCTTTCCACACGATGGAAGAATTGTGACTATCGATCAATTATCGTTCGTTCGTCCACGGGTCCCTCCTGCGCAGTCGTCATCCCCTCCTGGTTTTCATCCACCAGTTGCATCTGCCCCAGCACAGATCAACTATGTGGCCACCTATCCCGTGCCTGTATCCAGTGATGCCGCCGTTGTGCATAGTGTCCTGGGGGCATTGGGCCCTGACTTCCAAGATGTTTCCCTTCCATCGGGAGTGACACTCTCGGAAGCCTCGACTTCCTGTTCATTATGATGAAGTTCGGTCGGAGCATAGTTCGTTTTCCTATGTCAAGCTCCTTAAAAAATGAAACTAGGTGTCCGAGCATAGTTCCTAATCTTGTGCCAAGCTCATTAAAAAATGAAGCAAAGGTTATGAGGATAGTTCTTTTCCTAGGTCAACCTCATTAAAAAATGAAACATCTCCTCCTTTCCAAATCGAGTCTTTGATTAAGATCTCATAAACTACAAGTCGAGTCTTTCATAGATCTCGAGAGTGAACCTTCATTCCATCCACTTTGTTGAATGCAATGAAGCTTGGGGGGCATGTACCTCGATTTGCGTTATTATGTTGGGGGCATGCGAACTTATAACAAGCATAGTTTTTCGTTTCAAGCTTGTGTAAACATGAAACCGAATCCAAGCAAAGTTCTCCATGGTTCAAGCTTGTGTAAAATGAACCTATACCCGATTTACATCTCGTGATTGTCGTTTTTATCCGCTAAATTCTACCAGATGAGCCTTGGTTGTTTCATTCCATCGCCACCATCTCTTTGGCTGATCATATGCTTTCACTTGGTTGTTTATGCTTCCCTGAGGAACCGCAGTGATGAGTGGTTTTATTAGCCAGCCTCTTGACCATTACATGTTTTGAGCAGTTCCACCATTACCGGAACCAGTTGCTACCCTTTATACCACTCGTTCCTCTAGGACGAGTCTCCTTTAAGCTCTTTTCTGACTCGTAAAAGATGAAAAGATTGCCGAGTATTTTTGCCTTTTTGACTCGTTAAAAGGAATAAAAATGGAGGTCCGCTATCAGCTCTTTTCTGACCTTTTAAAGACGAAAAGATTTCCGAGTTATTCCTCTTGACTCGTTAAACGTTAATAAGGGGCGGTCGTTTTAAGTTCTTTTTGTCGACCGTTAAAACATAAAAATATTACCGAGTTTTTGTCGTTTCAGACTCGTTAATGGTTACGAAACGAAGTGGTTTTGGTCACTTTTTTACTTTTTCACGTCGAAATCACTATTTATGAAAAGTACTCCTCGATCGTAATGGTCGGGCGGTTCTTTCGAGCATTGTTTTATACTTTTTCGGGCTCGAGAGACACAACTTTACGAAAAAGGACACCCTTGGAGTTTCCTTTTCTGCTGTCTTTTCAAACTCTCTAAACATGAAAAGACGTCGAGTTCTTCCTTTGTCAGACTCGTTAAAACCTGATGACATCGGATTCTGTCGAAATGACACACCACAAGCATATTCTATCCCCATCAAGCTTGTTAAAAATAATTGGGGTACTCGCCAGAAATGGCGGGGGAAAAAGGAACCATAATTATTGTCGTGTCAGCAGTATATCACTCTTGAACATGGCACTTATCTGCTTTCGTGTCTGGGTGGGGATATCTCATCTCATTTTTCACTTGCCTCCGTGGACTTGGGTAATCCTATTTGACCTCTCATCTGCTCATTGCCTCATCACCATGACCTCTGATCCATTGATGTCAAATACTGCCAATTCCACTGTCATGCCGCCGATATGTTCAAGAGAAGTTGACCTCTGCAGAAAAACAACCTCCCTCTGATAGCTCACATAATCCTGATTCACAACATTATCTCTCTGTCTCGTGTCGATGATGTGGGAAACATTATGGCCCACCTTCGATCAAGATCACTTCCTGTCGACCTCAGCTCATTATCCAGGAAGCTGATCTAGAGACTCCCTTCTGGTGCCTTGGAGCCTGCATGCCTCAATGGAAGGTTCTTCGTGTTCGACGTGAGGTTTTCATCATTGGCCTCCGATCGAATGATTCTACGGGTGTTCGACGTCAGATCACTAATTCACACGCCGTAGATTGTACCTATAGTACCTTGAGGGCCATTGTCATTATTGGTGGTACCTCTCGCGTCTGTTAACAGTTTCCAATATTGACTGGTAATCAGACGATGTTCATGCATGTTCGACTTCAGCTCATATATTCGCATGCTTGAACTTGTACTTTTGTTCGGGTTGAGATGGAGCACAAGACCCTGGATTGTGTCTGTTGTAATCCAGGCGTAATTCTTGATACTTGACTCATTCACTGGATGGCTGCGACCATACCTGAGTCGACTCATTGATCCTAACCAGATGGCTGCGTCCATACTATGGATCTAGATTATCATGTACTCTCTTATGGATGGCTGCGACCATACCACATACATCATGTATTTGAGCTATCAGTTGTATCTCTCAATGTAGATTCTCGGCGACAGCTACGTGTGTTCTTGTAAAGCATTTCACCCCTCTCTCTCTCTCGGGCCTCATGCTTTAGGGGGCATGTGTTACACAGTAATTTGTCACCATTGGTCACCGTCCCTGTTACCCCTGTTCCCGTACATTGGAGGACGCATTTTGGGACCTGTGAGCAGTGACATAACCTGAAAACACTTGCATTATGTTCCCCTGAGTATGTACTTCATGTTCCCTGAAGACACCTTCTGCAAATTATCCCTGAAAAGTACCCTTTTTCCATTAGCGCGGGTCCACCATGTCTTACCCGCGCCAATCACTGAGATCCTCAAAGGAGGGTACGATCATTGGTGCTCTGCCTTAGAACAACACCCGCGCCAACCAAGTTTGGTAATGATTTTTGACAAACGCGCGCCCAGATGTTTTTTCCCTTCAGATCACGAAGTCTTTTGAGGATAAAGTTTATCTGATAGAGGTCGAGAGTCATCATTTATCCTTGACATCTATCCACAGCGGCTTTTCGGAAATAATGCCAATCCACAATGGGTGTCCTGATGCATTGTATCTTCCTCCCTTCTCCATCTATAAAAGTCTGTCCTCATGCATTAGACAGGCTAGTTTTTGAGTAATGCTATTTGTGATTATGCTTGTCTTGAGTGATAGTAAGAATCTTGAAGCATAGGGAGGTTATGCTGCCGGAAGTCTGAGAGAGAGAAGGTCTATTGCAAGATATACATAGCTGCTCGCCCAGCCAGAGGAGAGGTTCAACGTCAGAACCTTCGTTGTATCTTTCTCTGTTGATTATTCATTAATAAACGACTACTGTTATGTTTCCAATCTCATTGTTCATCATGATAATGTTTGATTTATTTCCTTTCTGACTGAAATATAGTTGTGTTTTAGTGGATTTTATGCTTGTATTCGCTTCGTTCTTTGCATGTGCAGGTACCCATACGCGGGGATCGCAAGGATTGTGACCTGCCGGAGCAAGGGAACGGGAGTATCAACTCTTCTTCGACATTAGCGTTGGACTCCAGGTTGGTTCTCGTAATCCACTTTCAGTATGCAACTAGGAACTTGCATAGTAGCGTGATTTGATTGTTGCTAGACCCATTTTGGGCTAGTGGGATCGCCTCTGTCCGCAGAGGGGATTTACCTTACCAACAACTCCTGTAAAAAGAACTTTTACATTACATTCACTATGAGGTGAAAAACCATTTCTTTACTCACACCATTTACACTGTTGTGTAATACAATTCTTCATCCGCTCGCAGCTTGCTTCCCTTCATTTGAGCAACCAGCCACAATACATTTCAACCTCTCTCCTTTATGTTTCGCACTGCTGTGCGTTATACTCTCCTTGCATCACTCAATCTTCATCTTCGTTCCCTTTTTCATTGACACCTTGCACTGCTATGCAAAAACTAAAATTTCTTTTATGAAAGTCCACCCAAATCTATGCACTGTTGTGCGTCTCCCTTCATTTTTTTTTACTGCCGCAAGGCTTTTCGTTTTCCTTCATCCCATGTGCAATGAACATAAAAAAACATTACTTCCGCGAGCCCCCTCTTTCATTCCATTACAAACACACATCTCATATGCGAATGAGCACAACCAAAACATATATCAAAAGCATTAAAAAAATAGGGCATTGACTTGCCCATACCATTCTTTAATTGGCCATGCTTCTGTGCAAACAAGACTTAAAAACATTTACCAACTTTTACCTACAATTTGCGGAACATCATAAATCTCATTCATTCCTTCACGTGGGCGGTCAGGAAATAAGGTTCAGGCAGGTTGAAGCGGATCCATGTGTGTTGACCAAATCGGACGCATTTCGCACACCAAACTCACACAAGCCAAACGATGTTTACCGCCCGGGGAATGGGCAGTTTTGGGTTCGTACTGTGGACGTGTGGCTGGAGCTGATTGTGTCGGAGGCCCTCTGATAGAAACCACTCTTCGGCATAAGCGGTGCGGGGGAGTCTGGCAGTTTTGCGGACGCGGTTTGCTACCGACACTGTTCAACTGTCGACGTCCACCAATACTGCACGCAGTTGGAATTAATATTCCAACATGGGGTATGGGCGTTGGTTTCTGTAATGAACCCAAGTGGCAAATTTGTGTTTGATTTTATTGGTTGACTACAATTTTTGTGAAATGTTGTCCTTCCGGTGGTATGCTTCGTATTTTGTCTGTATAGTGAAATCAAGAAGCATGCATCTGAATGGTGTAAATCAGGCCCAGGAAGGAGCGAGACCTTCAGTAGATAAAATGCGCCCAGCAGAAGGTAACACGAAATTTGAAATCATAGCAGTTATGTTTGCATCAAGAAGCTGTGCAGGGGAATCCCCATCTCTTTGTAATTGAATTTGTTGCAACTGCAGTTGTTGGTGATGTTGTTCCCTTGCTTTCATTTGCTGCGTCTCTATGTATGAAGCTGCGACTGCCGAATGTTTTTCATTTGTCCTCGCAATAAATATATCCCAAAAAGAAACAGACCACCATTCAAATAGAAATCCTGTCGGAGCTACAGGCAGGTCCAACAAGCATCTCACCTGTAGTGACACGTTTCTTTTGACCCCCGAAAATCCCTCTGCGCATCTCATCTCCCACTATCGTATTCGCACAAATGTCCAGCCCCAATATCTTAAGCATGTAATCCGTAACCAGGCTCATTTCTTGCCCCTTGAGAGCGACCGCCTTCATATAAACATCAATATAGCGATCAGGCTTGATGCTAGCCTTTTTTTTCTCTCCTCGATAGCTCTACCAACAAATATGCAATCATGCTGGCTAATGTAAGCCGATGTTCTCTGGGGCATGAAATCATCCAGTCTGCGTCCATTGTATGTCATAGAGCCGGATATTTTTAATTCTGAATCGAGCTTGCCAGCCAAAGCCAACAGTAAAGTTATTTTCCCAGACCCTAGCGGTCCCAAAAGCAAAGTCATTCTGCATGGTTTTATGATCCCGCTAACATCATGGAGGATCGAAAGGGGTTTCTTCCTATTAGGACAAATACTCAGCCAGCTTAAAAAAGCGTCCATCATATTTAAAGTAAAGTTGGGAATGGTAGGCAGTCCTCTGCTACCAACATATACATCTGCAACCGCGTTCAAGTGTTCATTGTAGACCTCGATTTTGGGTATTTCAATTGAGACTTTGTTGATTCTACTGTGGAGCTTGAGCAGAAAGAGTTCGTTATTTTCATCAACAATTTTGAGCAATCTGTCAATCAAGAGGCGATGGTCTTGAAAGCCGATCTTGGTGACATCGACTTCCTCATGCTCACCTGCAACTCTGTGGAGAGTCGCGGCATTAGTTTTATGAGATTTCTGTAGGACACGCAGCCAAACTGCGCACCCCTCAACAACCCAACTATAGGGAGCTCGCACTTTGCAGCAACCAACTGTAGGGTCTCGATAGCCCATGCATGAGAGAGCAGTTGTCTTCTCCAGTGGGGAAATTGTTTTGCTAAGGAGTAATTCATTTGTTCACTATTTTCTTTCTGTTTCTGGTCCTAAATCTGCATGGAGAAGAACACTGAATTGCTTGTTGCCAATAGTTTGTGCAGTCGCTGAAGAGAGGGAGAAGATGCCCAGTGGAGATGATCCAATGGACTGCGCTATGGTTTTCTTCCATTTTTTGTGCTCTATGAACATTAGAACTAATTTGCAAAAGTTTCTAGGTTTTGCTCCACCCATGGGTGCTGCAGGCGCAGGATTGTTCCCTGTTCCTGATACCAAATCGAGTTAAAAAAATGAATGAAGGGTTTCAAATGATTCAGAGAGGTATTTACTGTAACCCGAATGACAGTAAAACGATAAGGTAAATTTATTTTTATATTTGGAGTTATAAGGGTGAAAGGGTAAATTGTTGGAAGAGATAAGGTTTGCTACCATTTTGTATGAGAAGAAAATAGTAATTTTTTTATGGAGTGATAAGTTTCTTTTGGAGTGAGAAGTAAAAAGTGATTTTTGTAATTTTTGAGAGATGAGAGAATATTTAAAAAAAAAAACACTTATTGTTGTAACCCAAAGTAATGCTTTATTTTGAGAGATTTATTCCATGAACATCTATATTTTGAAGACAAGTTGCTTCAAAGGGTTGAGAGCTTGGCATTATCATTGTTTTAGAGTCAGTTTTTGAAGATAATTTGATGTCAAGGAGTTCTCAGTCTGTGCTTGAGACGCCTCACTGAAGCCATTGTCATGATGATGTATCTTGAATGTTTATAAAATCATATCTTTTTGTGGTGATCGTGTCCTAAATCCGCCCGAAATTGAATAAGGGTATCATGGGTACACTCTGTGTCGTGAATGTGTTTGCATGGTTTGTGTCGCATTCATTAAATGATTTCTTTATCATTTGTTTACACAAACAAAATGGGCATAAGAAATGCTTAAGTATAAGCATGCTCGATCAAGCTCCTGAAATAAACACTCTTGTAATCACTTAAGTTCATAAACACAAAGCGTCACACATCAACTTGATAAAAGAAATCTTCTGAAACAACATTTCACAATAGCTAATTCATGCCATCAAGTTAAGGATGCTACACACTCAACCATTTCAAGTCCAAAACGACATCAACATTATGAACATTTTCTGTATCACTTGCAATGTTTTAACTGAATTGTCCGGGTGCATTTTCGGTTGTAACTGACACCCTCATTTGATTTGTTAAAGTGAATCATTAAGTCAAGTTAGTTGTTACTTTAACATTGAATTTATCATTTGTCATTTGGGTGCATTTTCAACGGTGTTCGACACCCATCATTTTTCAACACATTCAGTGCATCACTAAGTGCAGTAATCACCCAAGAGTTCAAAACAATCAATTGTTAAAACAAGTTCAAGTGAGAGTGCAACAATCAATCAAAATTTAATCCAGCGAGTTATACAAATCCAACAAGTATTTAAAGCAAGCAAGTGTGAGTTCAAACAATCAAACAAACAAGTATTTCAAGTAAAAACAATCAAGCAAGCGAACATGTTCATAAAATAATCAAGTAAGCAATTATCATAAAACGAGTGTGACTTCTAATCTTCAAGTAAGCATCAAAACAAGCATGTGTCTACAACAAGCGCACTAAGATCAAGTGAGCATGTCAAGTAACCAAATCAAGTGCGATAATTCAACACACAACAAGCGAGCCTATGTAAAGTTTATTACAACATTCATCAAGTTCCTTTCAAGCAAAGTGATCGTCATCAAGTGAGCGTCAAGTCAACAATTCAAGAAAGTGTTTAAAGCATCAGCAATCAACAAACAATACAAGCAAGCCTGTCATTTTAGTGATCAACTCAAGTGCGCAATTTTCAAGCACAACTTCTACAACAAGCGAGCCTGCCTTCAAAGTAAGCAAGACAACATGGCGACACACATTCTGCTGTCCCAAATTCTTCAGAATTTAATGTTATCATCAGCCAATGACATGGTACAAATCAGCAAAACAACTCTTGCTAACATTCAAGTGCATATTCAACATGCACATGAAACAAATGAGTTATTTCAACTAGAATCACAATTGCTGAGAATTGAGTTGCAAGAGAAGCGTGTTGCTTCCAAGTCTTTTCCAGATATAGTTGATCATTCAAACTCATTCATCCAACCGAATTCAAGTGTTGAAGTTGTTCTAGTGCAACTTTCTTCCAAACCCATCATCAAGCCATGGGAAGAAATCCAAAGTAATCAAAATTGATGCGGCTTAATATATGTTTAAGATGACGACAACTTACATATCCCTGATTATTCAAAGCCCATTCAATTCGTTAGTGCCAGATTACTTGAACATATCATCTCAGCAAGTTCTCCGTAAGTTGTAGACAGACATCAATGCACACAAACTAAAAGTGCAGAAAAACATAAATTCATGCAAACTCAAGTTGCATACAAACCGAAATGTTCTCATTGTCAAAGAACCAGCCATCTGGAAGATCAATGTTTTGATCTCCATCCTTGTAGCCACTGTGGCAAGTCCAATCATACATTAGAGAAATGCTACAACCAATGATAGTCAGCGAGATTGAAGATAAATTATTCATGGATTGATCCCTGGGAATCGTCATCCACAGCCAGAAGATTGTACAAGTTTTACAATCGGATTCACTCACACATATTATAGCCAACAGTCAAATGACGATGGTACTCTCGTGCAGTTGAACGGGGGAGTACAACAGTGAAACTCTCCTAGAACAGAAGGAGGGTAGTTCAGATATATTTTGCAGAAGATTGTCTCTCCTTTCAGCTGACTAAGGGGGGAAAATATCAATGAAATTGACAAGTGGTTGTCAGACTGAAAGTCTCGACAACCTCAGTGAAGTAGCCAGTGGGCATCTTCATCAGCCAGTGGTCATTTTTCATCAGCAACGAGCATCAACAAATTCGCTAGTGGGTGATGGGCAACAAAAGCAACATTGAGTTGTTTTTTGACATCTTCGGCTAGTGGGTGATCATCATTAGCAAATACGCTAGTGGGCATTCATCAAATTGTGTCAGTGGACACCGGATGCTGTTTTCAAGAAAAGGAGAGTTGGATCCTTTTGCAACTTGGCACATGATGGAGTTGTCAAGCGATATTCAAAGATGAATCAGACATGCGACTGATTCATGTTCTCTTTAGATTTGAGTTTTTTCCAGCATCGAGCTTTGGCGGTTTTTCAAGCAAATGATTTTTGAGGATCGACTTGAGAACATCGAATATGGTTCCTTGTTCATCTTGGATTTATCATTGGGGGGAATGTTAGCCTCACTCTCTTAATAATCAATTAATAAATCCAAATATTAAATTAAATTAATAAAATTATGAGAACTCCTCAAACTAAGGAGTCTAGTTTTGGATGAGAGATTCTCTCCAACTAACTCTCCTAAATTAGTGTGTAAGTTGAGAAAATGTCTCAACCAAGTGAGTCTAAGATAGACGCACTATATTAAGACCACTTTCTCATGTATTTAAATGTATTTTTAAATTATTTGAATAAGAAAGAGAGAATTACATGAGCATGAGAGACCATGTGATGGCTCTCTTTCTTTTTCGATAGTTTGATTTGTGTGTGTGTGTTAATTTGTTGTGCATATGGTTTTATGGCTGTATGATTCTCCTTTAGCTAACACGTAGGTTAAAGTGCAATGGTAGCACTTTTACCCTGAGGAAGCCAACTAGGAAATGGAAGAGGAGATGAAAAATACATTTCCTAAGTTGCTTCAATGAGCATGAATCCCTAGAAACATTGAGGATGGTGTCCCTTTTAAAGGGAGGGGAGATGTAATACCCCTAGGAGATTTACTATATGATGTTTTATTTAATTATTGGTTGGAAAAATTAAAATAACTATGAAAATATGTTGATATAAATATTATTTTCAATAATATATATATATATATATATATATATATATATTTGGTATGCTAATCCTCTCAAAAATATGTTTTAAAAGGCTAACATGAGATATTAACCCTTAACTATAAAAAAAATTGTTAAAGTCAGTTATGCCTAGATGGAAAAAAACAAAATGGAAAAATAATTCCTCCTTTGATTATACTTGATCTATTGTAGGGTGCAAGAGAGAAACAAAGGGAATTGGCTAGAGATATGGACCACAATAAACTTTATATGGCTAGAGAGAAATGTCATGTGGTGGATTCTATAAAAGGAATTGTGGGAGACAAAGATAATTACCTTTGAAAACGAATACTAGTGGGAGATAAAGATTGGTTAAACTTATAAAATTAGCAAGATGGTTCTAAGGGTTTAGGAGGTGATATCTTGCAAAAATTTTGCATAATTTTTCTCCTAACAATCAGAGGGGAGCTCAAGGGGAACTAAAAAGAGAAGTTTTTTTAAGTTTGGGAAGAATCTATAAGCCTTTAGCTGGTTCCCAAAAATATTAAAATAAGTCTAACATTCATTGAGGTAGCAATTAATAGAAATTGGAATGTTACACATATATTAAAAGGGTAGAGTAGAAGTCTATTGTAAACTTTATTACCTTAAAGATATATATTTATGTATGGATGAAAAGGTTATTGTTGTTGAAATTAAATGTAAAGTATCAAGAATAGAGTTATTACTAGATAATGTTTCTGCATATAATAAAAGATGCATATTTTATAGGATAAAAGTCTTTATGGTTACAATAGGAGGTGAAAATGGTGCTAGGAAAATCGTGCAAAGAATTTCTAGGTGGAAATTCGATAAATAAAAATTTAAAGACAACGCCAGGGTTTAAATAACATTAATATAAAGTATATTGTTGAAGGTAGATGTCTTGTCTATGAAACTTGTATTCTAAAAATTGAGGTAAAAGAAGAGAGTTGTAAATGAGAATAAACATACATATAATTATATTATATAATAATGTTGAGTTTGGGATGATTTATAGGTTAGTGGTGCAGACCATGAGGTCAAATACCTCATTATTGACTCTAATTGATTTCGATTCATGTAGGAACGAAATGAAATACATATTTAACTAGAAACATAGAGCGAAAATGAAAAATGAACTTTAATTAATTAATAACAAATACTAAAAACTATTTACATTCAAAATGGAAATAAATTATCTCAGGCAATGGTAGCTTATCTCTAAGAAGAGATGTGGCAATTACATGCCTTACGCCTATGTTACAATGAGGCTTCAATGGGCTTTTTATTATTTAGGAACAATGCAAAGTGCCAAAAGTTTGACGCCCCCATCGAGGTTAGTTGGTACATGAACTTCCCGAGGTCATAACTTTGGAATACGATCCATGTTTCATATATATGATAACTCGTTAGAAATATCTATCTAAGGACTACAAATTTTTATTGTAAACGACTTCCATAGGCTATGGGTTTTTCCATTTTCTAAAAAATACCATCTACGGCCTCAAAATGACCTTGAAATTTGAGGACCTGAAAAACAACGAAAAATAGTAAATTGTGCTAGAAATTAAGAAAATGAAAGGAAATAGTGTTGGAGGTCCGAGTGGAATAGGTGGGAAGCTACTAATATCCACTTATATGAGTCCTCCCCATTAGGGAGAAATGGTCCCCATTGCGTTGAGTGTCTCCATGAGATGGGGAAACTTTTGCTAAACTTCATCCCTGGTAAGCCACTTGCCTTAGTGTAGGAGCTGACTGGTCTTGACAACCCGATATAGTTAGATCCTCTATTGGAGAGAGTTCGTAATTTGTATATCCATGATCTAATCATTCATGTCATGTTCAATGCAATCTGGTTTGAGCTTTATTGGTGTGAGATACTCAACAACGTTTGATGTGTACAACTATGGTGGAAAGTATGATTGAATGCGATCCACATTGAACATTGGGTGTAGGCTAAGGAATGGGGGAATGCTGAGCTCGAAATCATTGTCACCCAGAGCATTGGTGATGGTGTAAGGCCCATATTAGAGTGGTCAAATATTTTAATGGGCTCCAGGAAGGTGTTCCTTTTGTAGATGCAAACCAACTTTGTCACCCACTTGAAACTTATGTGGCACCCGATGTTAATTATGTCGTTGTTTGTACTTAGCATTGGATTTATCTGATAGTCATGAAAATGATTCCAAATGTGTTTGATGCATTCAATAAACCTATGTTGATAGTGCTTGACTCGCCAAGATTCAAGGGGATCACCCCAATATGAAGTCCCAATTAGACCTCACATTGTTTGGTGTGGGAGTCCTATTCGAAATGCAACCTGATAGTCATATACTTACATATTTTCCTTCACTTTAGCTATCAGCAAGAGAGAGAAGCATGTATGTGCCTTTGAAAAATCAAGAAAGTGTGTCTGGTCAATGTGCAGTTCCAAGTGTATCGAGGTTCTTCTACAACAAAGGGAAGGAAAAGGGAGCCTCTAAGAGAGAGGTAATAGTACAACCCTAGGAGAGACACACACAAATAAGAAAAACTCACGTAACGTCAAGAAGAATAGTCCACATAGATGTGACGATCGTTACAACCATTAGAAGACATTCTCAATATGATAATCATTAAAATAATCGAAATAGTTCAACTATTTTAGTATAGATGAAAGAAAACATGAATCGTAAACATTCACAAAATAGTCTTACAAATATTCACAATCCATGCATGAAACGTGTTTTCCATCTGCCTTCAAGTATTAATTAAAATTCCAAAGATACGTGAATACAACGAGCATCACTAGCTCTAATAATGGACTGTTGAAACCACTACTTTCTCCCCAAAAGTACTAACTCTATCTCTCTGATGCCTTATGTGAGAAGGTAAGGTGAAAAGTACTTTTGACGAATAATGATGGTCTATATATAGAAAATGCGGTGATCATTCACCTCCCTTGTGACTCTTGGACTTCCCTCATGATTGTTTCACTTCTCTATGACTTTTCGATTCTTACATGACTCTTCACATTCTATACATGTCTCTTAGACTTCCATTTTACAAAACATTTTCCAATATTGAATTACAAAACCACACAATGACATGGAACATGATCACTCATGACATGAAATGACATGAAAATAATGATGTGGACTTCATGATGACATGATAATATCAAGCCACTCTTTGTTGTTGCTTTCTCTGTGTCTTCATGAAAGATGAAAGATGTTATTCCTCTTCATCCTCCATATGGCTTGAAGATAAGGAGTCTTCAATGTGATCTTCAATCTTCAGTTGTTGTCACAATATGATGTCCCCTTCGTCTCTTTTGATTGACGAAATTATTCTCACAACTAACAGGATATCTTCTAGCAAGATCTCCTTCTCCATTTCTTTCACCATCATCCTGACATAACATGATAGAAGACCGAAGACTATAATCCACTCATGACAAGATGACATCAATCTAATAAACCCCTATTATAATATGCTTCATGGTTATTACTTGTTGAGCTAAAACTACGTGACATACTCAAAAAGGGACCCAAGGATTTCATATATGGAAAACTAAAGAATTTAAGGGCCAGGATCAAGCATTGAGCTTACGCAGTGTGCAATTCAGGCTAGTATGGACTTGTCAGTTGCGTAGTTGAGAGGCTCAAGAGGTTAAGTTAGGGGCTTGAGGACTAAGGTTTCCTGCTACGTAGCTCTAAAGAGATTGATGCCAAGGGGTTTCACAATTCCGCAATTTAGGAGCTCAAGGCTGAGGCTTGACGACTAAGATTGTGCAATGTACAATGGATACTGGCTGGAGAGAAAGGTTGTGATGTTCTGGAGCTCAAGGGTTGGGATTGAGCACTGTTATTATGTAGTGCACAGTTCTAGGAGGTAGAGACTATGCATCGTATAATTCCAAGCAACAACAACATTGAGGCTTGAGGGCTGAGATTGCACAATGAGAAATTCTTGAAGGTTGGGTGATGCTAGGTTAC
Organism: Pinus tabuliformis; assembly: GCA_031772625.1. NCBI lineage: Eukaryota > Viridiplantae > Streptophyta > Pinopsida > Pinales > Pinaceae > Pinus > Pinus tabuliformis. Next base: position 269,017,019 of record CM062808.1, on the reverse strand, counting down.
CCAGTCAAGAAGTTTCGGGATTTGACTGTGTGTGGGATCAGTGAGACCATAAGGAACAATGATATGATTTGACTACGATCACACACTTATATCACTTGATTACACATCACAACTCACTCAGATACACATGATCAACATACTTTCCTCAATGTGACAATTTTGCAATGACTTACACCAAGTGTGACACCAAAGATACACTTTGCAATGATAGTGACGAAACTTGTGTGACAGTCCCTGAAAATTTGGAAATGAGTGAGACACATGTTAAAAATGGTAATTACAACTCATTAGCACAATTATCACCCCTTAAGACAAACTAAAACCACACTTATGAGATGCATGACGCTTTCCTTTACTAAAATATGACACTTTGACTTCCTTACAAAGGGGACTAAAATGCTTAGAGCAAAATACACACAATGACTCACAATACCTGTGACGACAACATACAAGGTCAAAGTAGGATTTGAAATTTGGATGTGGGCTAAAATTCTGGAGGATGTTGTAGTAGTTTTAACAGCTTTGTTGCTTTATCAACTTTAAAATGAACATTTGCAAATTATGTCCTTGTGGTCGCAAGAGGCATTGGAACATCAGTGGGACACAATGGTTCAAATCCCATGCCAAGCTGAAAGGGTTTGTGGCCACTCAAACTATGGAGATCTCTCTTATAGCTATGTTACACATAGGGAAGACTTTCATCCCATTTTTGTGGATGGTTTGATTTGTTCATGCATAGTATGTGCACTATCGTTCTATTGAAAACCTTTGTCTAACCATTGATATGAGGATGGAATGTAGTGGAATTTGTGAGCTTAGTGTCCAACAAAAAGCATAGGCTTGACCAAAATGCACTAAGGAATATACTATAACGATTTGATATAATGGTCTCTTGGATACAAAAATGTACCCACACTCGTTCAAAGAAGAGTTTGAAATGTATTTTGTTGTGATTCTCTTCTTGCAAGCCATCAATATAGCAACCATATTAGAAAATCTATCAAAGAGCACAAATACACAGTTGTTACCATGCTTGATAGAAGGAAGGACACACATAGTCCATGGAGATGGAATCCCAAGGCTGGCCAGGAGTAGGTAGAGGAGTGTACATGCCTTGATTCTTAATAGTCGACCTGGAAATGGCACAAGAAGTGCAAGATTGATATATTTTCCAAAATCTTGTTGAAGATTTGGTCAATAAAAATATTTAGGCAGTGCTACCATTGCCTTCCATGAGGCAAAATTTCCTACCAAATGACAATAATGCGCCTCCCATATCATCTTGGCATTCTTTCTTGAAGGGACATAATCGTGTGTCCTGGAGGTGGAAGTAGAGAACTTCATTTCCACCCATCAACATCTAGTATGTGGTGGAAAATTCTAGATGATTTTTGTAAGTTTGCAGTAATCCAGAAGTCTTCTATGCACAAGAGTCGAGGAAAGTTGTCAACGCTACAACTGGTGACTAATTGAGAAAATCTACAGCATTATTGGTGCTTCCCTTCTTGTACTTAATGTTTAGATGAAATTTTTGCAAGTATGTAGACCATTTATGATGACAGTTGTTCTACAACATCCCTTGTTTCTATATAAATGGAAGAGATGGATGGTGTGGATGATTGTCTCCTTCCCCAAAACATAATGTTTCCACTATTGAAAATCCTGCATGATGGAATACATATGTCTATCATAGGTGCGGTATTTTTGAATTGTATTAGAGAGTGTCTCACTGTGATAGGCCACTGGATTCCCTTGTTGTCTGAGGACTACACCAATGGTGTAATCAGAGGCATCTGTCTCAATTTCAAATGGCTATTCTAGGTCCAATAATGTGATTACTGGTGCAGAGTAAAGGAAGTGCTTCAATTCACTCAACCCCTTCTATTGGGACTTAGAGTAGAGAAATTTTTTTCTTTTCTCCACGCTTAGTAACTTAACTGAAAGGACAAGTGATATGGGAGAATCCCAACATGCAACTTTGATAGAAATTGGGGTGGTCAGGGCCAACGAATCCTGAATGACTTGAATCTTAGCTGGATCCACATGCATGCCTTTCTCATCAATGATGTAACCTAGAATATTAGACCTAGTTCATGCCAAAGGTGCATTTCTTCAAGTCGGCACATAGTTTGTGTTGACTCAAGGTTTGAATGGCCTATCAAATGTGTTGCAAATGCTATTCACAACTCTTTTTGAGGATCGAGATGTCATGTATATACAAAATGAATAATGATTTGGTGGAGGGGTGAAATATGTCATCCATCAGCCTCATGAAATTTTGGCATTTATCAACCCGAAAGACATGACCAATCACTCAAAAAAGCCCTACCTGGCTTTGAAGGTAGCCTCCCATACATCTATGGGTTCTATTGGAAACTAGTCATAGCCACACTTCAAATCAAACTTGTTGAAGTACATGGCCCCCTTGAGCCGGTCAATAAGGTCATCAATCCATGGGATTGGCTACCTATTGCTGACAGTTATTTTATTTAGTTCCCGATAATAAATGCAAAGTCTTCAGTTCCCATCTTATTTCTACATGAGTACAATTGGGCTCCTTGAAGGTGACAAACTTGGTCTGATGTTCCTTTTCCTTAGAAACTTTTGGATTTGCTGCTTGATTAGTTCATTTACCATAAAAGAGTGTCGGTATATCAACCCATTGGGAAGAGGTGATCTAGGAGTTAGATCAATCGAATATTTGTCCTGACAATGAAAAGGTACCCATGTGGGTGAGGACAAGATGTCCATGTATTCTTCCACAACCTTATACACCTATTTTTGTTGCATGGATATACCCTTCCTGGGGGACATGGATATGGTGAATCAGAAGGAAAAAAAATTCCCCCTTACTTTGAGAGTGAATTAGAAGGAAAGCAAATTTCCCGATTTGGGATATGATCTTATTGCATTGCTTATAAAAGATCAAAGAAATGGTGGTAAGTAGGGTTGCCTCTGATATCCTGTATAGTTTACTACACAAAGTAATAATAACAGTGTGAGGCCTTTACTCATACACAATGTGATGCTTCCAGAGGTATGATTGGTATAACAATACATCACAAACTTTGAAGGGGGAAACATCACACAACACCTCATCTATGAAGGGATAGATGTTTAGGGATGGCAATGATACCAGATGATGCGCAGATCCTACACTTGGTGGAGCCATCCAATGGTGTATGACTATGGGTTGGGTATTGTCGATAGGCCCAACTACTTCCTGGCCTCAAATGAGATGAGGTTATTTTGGCTCCTTCTATTGATAATGAACTGCAACAGAGAAGCCTTCACCCACATCTGTTTGTGGAAGAGACACTCCCCTTCATATGGATCTTCAAGCCCAATATTCTAGAACTTGGTGGTGGCAACAATGGCACTTGGCTTTGCATTAATAACTTTATTCCCCTTGATAGTCCCCTTATCGTGTTCTAACTTACACCATTTTCCTATCTCCTTCATCTTCATTGCACTTATCTTTTCTTATAGCTTCGATGCGTTCTCCCGGGTCACCTCAGCTTGGTTCTATCCTTTGTTGTTTGGTTTGGAGGTACCTTTTCCCTCCTTCAGAATCACAAGTCCAAAGTCTCACTTCTTCTATTTATATTTCTACTCGATCTTGATAACATATCAGTGTGCGGCGCGAGGTGAGGATATGTCTAGGAACTTCATCATTTCTTGGATGTGTTTCTGCAGACTGTTAAACTAATCCAGTACCAAATGCCATTTAGAATTCTTGATTCTCAACTTTGTGTGAAGTGTATGAAAGATATTTGTGAACTCCAACACTTCTTGGTCCCTTACCTGCCACAGTGTGGTCCATTCTATGTACATATCTTCATAGCTCCCAATAGGGTAATATTGTTCCTTGATGGTGTATCGAAAGGAATTCCAAGTGGGTGTATCTGAAAATAGTGAGGGTTCCTTCTCATCCCTCTGCTCACATCAAGCTTCCCACCAGTGCTTGACATGGGGGCTGGCTTTTGAGAAGTGAAAAAGTAATATTTTCCCTATTCAAAATATTATGGACCAAAAAATATCCTTCTAGTAGATTTAACCATTTATCTACAACATATGTGTCTATTTTGCCTTCAAATATAGGAATGACAAAGCTAACATGTACCTTGAAGGGGGAGTTGCCTCGAAAGTGACTGTTCGATGAAGATGGTTCGCTCATTGATACTCATTGAAGGATCTCAGAAAGGTTATCCATCATCTCATTTATTTGTTGTTCAAGTGCCTCTTCAAGCAACATTTTGAAAGGATCTCTTGCTCTTTCGTATTTCTTTTCTTTCGCCATGGGAGGTTGTCTGGGTCTGTGAGGTCAGTCTTCCAAGGGTTGAACTAGTTCAAGTTCTAGCTCCTTATACCCCGACCTTATTGGGGACATGCATAGATAAACAAAAAAAGAACAAATCACTTTGATAACACTCATTCGGATTTATGTAGAAATGAAATGAAATACAAATTTAAATAGAAACACGGATCTACAATGAAAACTGAATGTCAATTAATTAATAACAAATACTAAAAATTGTTTACATGCAGAATAGAAATTAACTAGCTCTCGTGATGGTAGCTTATCTCTTAGAAGAGATGTGACAACTACATGTCTCTCAACTATGTTACAAAGCGTCCTCAAAGGCCTTTTTATTATTGAGAAACTATGGAAAATCATAAACATCCCAAACATTAACCCTAGGAGATGAAGTGAAAAACGTTTGTGGGCCTTGTTGGGGTAATTAGTCGATACATCAACTTCTTGGGATGGTAAGGTTTGCATACAATCTTCATTTGACATGTACAATACCTCATTACAAATATCTATCCGATGACTACAATTCTTAACTATAGACCCCTGCTACAGGCTATGGGTTTTCCTGTTTAAAATAATAATAATAATAATAATAATAATAATAATAATAATAAATAATTAAAAACATCATTTTGGGCCTCAAAATGGCTTTGAAAGTTCAGAGCTCGAAAAACAGCAAAAAATAATGAATTGTTCTAGAAGTTAGGAAATTGAAGGGATATAGTGTTGGGGGTCCAAGTGGAATATGCGGCTGGTCACCAATATCCGCTGCGATCACTAACATGCTTAGTCTCGAACAAAGGGAGGTTATGACTCGCAAAACCAATAGTAGTCCCCCACTATAGGGGTCCACTGGGTTCTCGACTATATATATATATATATATATATATATATATATGGGGAACAAAAAGGTGAACTTATATTTATATGAAAAAAGAAATAAAAATGGTAAACAAGCATTGTGCCAGATAAATATGAATGTGGATAGTTAAGAAAGCAAAAACGATCCAAAAATGATTCTCTATTACCGTAAGAAGCCCTTAGAGCTTAGGATAAATTGGTAATTGAAAAAATATACATTATTATTCACTTAGGTAACAAGAAGATAATTCTTTCTAATAAATTAATTTTCAAAGATAATCCTTTCTTATAAATTAATTTTCAAGATTAAAACCTAAAACTCATAAATCAAAATGACAAAATAACCATATCTCAAAATACTCGAAAAAAAATATATCCCGACCATTTACTCTATAAAACATATATATAGATGGTAAAACAACATTTTTTTGTAAACCTTCAGGCCTATCAGGGCTATGAAACACCAAAACCCTAAATACAAATTACAGTAATGTCGAAGGGAAAACCCTCATGCATTGACTCTTGAAGTCTAGTAAAAGTCCTTATATATACTTATACAAAAAAAAGAGGGTCGTGGCCTTCATATTTGTTTGGTTTTCTATAGGGAGAAATCAACTTATGATCAAAACAAGGCCGAACTATCAACTAAATGACTGAGCGTATAAGCAATCATCACAGCACAGGGAGGGTAATTGCAGAGTGTCACTATACCGCGACCTTGATGGTTTTTACTTTTAGAGATAATAAGAACCTAAGACTATCACAAAGGAAGTCAGACAAAGATTGAAGCATTGTAAAACCCATTCCAGCAAGCTTTGACATAACTCAATGCTTGCTAGGCATACCTGGGAAGAGTTTTGAAGTGGGTTAGTAACAATTTACAATTTTATTGAAGGAAAAGATGACTATTAAGTTTAAAAATTATACCGGTGAAAAACGAAGGAGAGACGCCTCCTTCCTGTAAGTAAGCCTAGCAAACAAAAATTAATGTATGGAGGCCATATGAAGAATGGAAAGAAAAACCCTGAGGAATACCAACGTTAAAGAGATGTCTCTAAAGAAAAGAATTCCCTCGAGAAGGTTGCCAGAGAATTCTTTCTGGAGCGGCCGGAGTGAGATACAAACTCTAGAGAAGTCAAGACCACTTTAAGGGGAAAACCATTATCTCGAAAAAGAGTTTTATAATCCCGGTCAAGCAACAATTAAAGAAAGACATGAAAGGTCTCTTATAAAGAACACTCGAATACCTAAAAGACACCAATCGTACAGCAATGGAGAAAATGAGATTTTACTAGAACTACCGGTGAGCTAACTGGTGCCGCACCACCCACAACGGAGAGATATTTGGGAAAATTGCCCAAGTGAATCCACTATCACATTTTTAAGAACTCCCTTAGGGAAAGGGTGGAAATACATTAGGGTTTGAAACAAAAAAAGTTAAAACAGAGCTCCCTTTTGCCATAGGCACCGTAACACAATGAAACTTCGTCAGCGAGACTTGGTTGGGTAGTTACCCTAGCCCTCACCTGACTAATCTCCATCATTCATTATCAAGGTGCAATCTCAATCATTGGAACTGACCACTCGTGAGGACGCCACGAGGGAGGTAAATACCTAAGCCACATTTTAACTCCAACGGACCCCGTCTAGTTGGTAGTCGGCTTGAGTATTCGCGCGTGGCAACGGAGTGTAAACAATACAAGTCCACCGACCTAATAAACAATACTTTGGCAACCGTGGAGATTAAGAGATTATTCATTGAAACCTTATATTTACATCTATACATATTGCGATGAGAAGTTAGCGTTGTAATGTAATGTAATATCATAAGAAAGATATAGTATTTTGAAGGACAAAAGCTCGAGTTTTAGGTGTTCACGCAAAGTATAGGTTATATATGGCTCCAGTTAGCAAATATTTATATTTAATGCTATTATGTATATTTTTTTTGGATAAAAAAAAATAAAAAATTAGTGGTTACATATGAATTTTAATCTTTATAAATATTAATTATTATAATCATCATAAGGCATATCATCAATATATAGTTATAAAAAATATTTCATTTCCTTTAATATAATAATAACAAAAATTTCATACAATAAAACTATTCCAAATAAGTAAATCTAATTATTCAATACACAAATTCATCTAAATATAAGTTGATGATATAGTTTAATACTTATCATAAACAATTCACTTATCACAACAATCTTAAGCAAATTGAACTAATACAATGTAATACTTGAAAAAAACAACGGTAGTTGTGAAGTAGCAAGTTCATGTCATTGACATTTGAATGCAAATTATGTTGCTAATGAAATTTGAATAGGTTTTTACCAAACATGAAGTTACATTTGAAGCTCTCATTATTATCAAAGAATTGAATCACTCCCGAAATGGAAACAAGTGGCATCATCGACCAACACTTGTTTCCCTAGTGTATATTTTAGAGTACATTTATGGTGGATCAGTCACCACATTCATATTCCCTATTACTATTAGATTGTTAGGTTCTGAAGAGATATTCCCGCAATTCAAATTCAACCTATTACTATTCATTCTTAAGGGGAAAGAAGTGGCCATACAACAAAAGGGTGCGTTCAACTCTTTTATAGTAATTACTAGCTTATATATATGTTCTTGAGAACATCAAATTAATTAAGGTGTACACTAGAAATCATGTAATATCAAGGTTATTATCTCAAATATGTTCTGTTCCAAGAAAAGCTTAACTAAGACACGAACTATTTTGTATTACATATTACATAGTACTCTATGACCCTGCCATTTAATACTTACGAGCTCTTGATTCAGCTCTTGTCTAGCATGCGGTATCTATATATTGTTTGAGTAAAAAGTCCATTATATGTAACTGGCTAAGTAAATAGTCCTTAACTCTATGAATTCCATGTTTATTTCCATCTTCAGGTGAAACAATCTGTCACAGGGATTATGGTACTTCGCTTTGTAACTTATAATATACTGAGGCGTATTGTTTTAATCTTAGTCGTGTATGACCAAAGGCATAAGATCTCTCCCTAGTTTACAGTTAGTGAACCTTGTTCCAAAAGCCATTGAGTTCCAAACAATTACACATAGAATTATGACCTTACTATCATGGATTCAATGAATTTATCCTACTAGAATGCTACATATTAGGCTAATCGATCAGTACATTTTCTATTATGTTTAAGAAATAGATAGGTCTACATGGCTAACATGATTAGACTAATTATGATGTGCCTAGTGATAACCAAATAAAGGCTTAGCTGAATAGGATCATTATTGTCATACTAAGGCTTGTTATGCTAGTTTTGTTGTAACCATATGTAGTACGGCTAAGTAGCCTCCCACTGTAACATCTTGCTACATTTGTGATATAAGTAATCTAGAAAAGGGTATTGCATCGGTTATAGAAGCATGTAATTACTCTAGCATACCAATTAAGGAGAAGTATTGGTGCCATTGATGTCAACAGGGTCATGGTCCTACTTGTCATATGCTTATGTCAATCCGATGATGATGAGTGATGAGTGTTTAGTTGTTGCAGTGTTCATCTAGTTGGTTTTGCTGGTTGGAATTGATGTCAACTTGGTTGTGGCATGACTTAGTGGAGGTGATTTGGAGGTTGAGTAGAGATGGCTACAAGGCATGGTATGATGGATTTTCATAGGTTGATGATGTTGCTACAATTTTGAAGATGTTGCTGCTGCAGGAGGTTGGATTACTACTACAGGTGTTGCATATGCTTCTATATGTGTTGGAAGCATTGGATATGTCGCTACAAGTGTTGGAGGTGGTTCTACCCATGTTGGAGGCAATTAGATGACTTGATGTTGTTGTTTCATGTGTTGGAGATGCTTCTACAGGTTCTATATATGTTTCTACACGTGTTGGAGGGGTTTGGATAGGTTGTCATTGTTTCTTGAGGAGATGGAGGTGTTAGTTTTGACGAGGAGTTTGGTAGACTAGATTTTTCATGTCACTAACTTGTTGCAGAAGTTCTTGGCATATGTCATCAATTGCAAACTTATTACAGAGGCCTGGAGATGTGTTTAGGAGTTGATTAAGGTGTCCAAGAAGTTTGGTAGAGTTATGAGCTGAGGAAAACTGACTTTGACCATGATCTGCCCCAGTCGCTTGGATGATTGGTTATGCAAGTGATTGAAAGGATTCATTCACTTGGAGACATGCCCATGCATGTGACTGAAGAGTTCCAATCAAGTTTAGACAATGTTGTGTATGTGAATAAGCTTTTTGATGAAAATTTTTTTGCATTCCTCGTGTAACTCAACTAATTTTGGTGTTATGGTGAGTATCTTGATCATAGATTTTCAGTATATGGTCAGAAAAGGTAATGGAGCTTCTAGATATTGGTTAAATTTGATAATATTTATCAAGTAGTGGAGAAAGTGGCTTGATCAAGTAAATGAGTTGAATCTGGATCAAACCAATCATATGAAATCAATTTATGGAGCTCAATAGTTCTTGCTAATTATTGATTTGAACACCTCAGTTCATCTACATATTGGAGGAAGCTCAATGAAAGTATCATTGATTCTCTTGATGTGTTAAGTGAGTGTGAGAATGGAGAAGAGTGTGCAAGGTATGTGAATTGTATTGTACAATTTCTTAAGAAATTTATAGATGTCGTTGCAGATAGAAGAATATGTTTCAACCATACTGTTTGTGTAATAATTGAGAAGGTGAAGTGTGGATTGGTGGAAATGTGTGGATATATTGTGTTACAGTTTGTGGTGTATTTGGAGATTGGAGATTTGGTTTTTCATTGTGTGCTTTGATGATATGTTGTTGTATTGCTAACCTTGAGAAGCTCTGGATACCAGTCTGAAATATTTTGAAATGAGAACCATATAAATGAGTGGAGTTGGAGGAATCCAGTTAAATAAATATAAGTGAGAATTTTTTTTAATCTAATGGTGGTTGGATATTTCAGCAGAAATTATGCAAGGGTCGTTGGTCATGGTGGCTTCCAGTAGATCAGAGTCTATATATTTGATTTATAGTTTAGGAGTAATAGAGCGAGGAACATTGATCATGGTGGCCTTCAGCAGATGGTAGTCTGTAGATCTGCATGACAAAGATTCTCCATTTGAAAGTAGCCATTTGAATCTCTATGTAAATAATTTTTGGACATAATAAAATATTTGAGTAGCGTAACAACAACAGGTGGTTTTTTCCCATTGGGATGGTTTTACACCATACATACTTGTGTTCTATGTGTTGAATGGTTTTCATGTTTCATGTTAATTTTTTATGCTCTGATTTCTATTTATGTGTTTTAGTTTAAGCATGGTTAAAGATTAATGGTGTGGAGAAAAAGCTATAAGTTCCTTCACTACTAATTCACCCCCTATTTGGTCAATTTAGAGTGTCCTAAATTGCTATATTAATTTTCAATCCGGGAGTCGTAAACTGTTGAAGCGTGGCACACTATATGTGAAAGATAACCTATTTCTTACTTTTTGTCATTTTTTATTTTTTTTATTTTGTTTTGGGGGTTTTTATCTTTGTTTATCTCCTAATGTGAAATCGAAAATCTATCCCCGAGTTTTAAGATTACTCTAAAAGACAAGTATGGATATAAAATTTTCAAGGCAATTATTTCCTTTATAATGATTTCCAAAACTTCAAATTTCAGACGGTCTTACAACATACTAATGATGAAATTAATTCCTAAAAGAAAATGAAAATGTGCCACTATTCTAATCAAACAAACAGTGAACTATTGATCATGAAACCATTATCCCTGTTGCTGTCTAAATACAAAAGAAATGAATTAAGCTACTGCACTCAAAGAAATCCAAAAATTGCAAGTAAAGTAAAACTAAAATCAAAATACATTAATTCATAGTCTGACCCCTCGACAGTTAGTCCAGCTGTGTATTTCAGAGGTAATCATCAACAACTTGAGCAATCTAATATCTAATTGCAGAAAAGTAAAACTAAAATCAAATCACATCAATTCATAGTCTGACCGCTCACTAGTTAGTCCAGCTATGGCTTTCAGAGGTAATCATCAAAAACTTGAGCAATCTGATATCTAATTGTAGAAAAGGAAAACTAAAATCAAATCACATCAATTCATAGTCTGACCCCTCACTAGTTAGTCCAGCTATGGCTTTCAGAGGTAATCATCAATGATATGAGTAAGTTGATTTCTAAACTAACTAATAAAGCCAATGAACAAGACTGAAATAAACAAATCAGAACTAGAATTAAAAGCTAAGAAAATCAAGTCAGCAAAAAGACTGATTCCATGTCACTAGTTTTTGCAAAAGGGAATGTATGAAGATGCCCGGGCCTACTGTAATCTGGAACATACACACTGATCAGCGTTAACAACAATGTACAAAGCATGTAAAATTATGAACAAGAATGAAGTGTTAGTACCATAGTAAATGAAATATACATAAGTGAATAACTATGGCATATTTGCAATAAACATAAAGAAACACAACATGACACTGTACAACAATAAGAAACGAAACCTTTGCGTGTAAAAGGGCCCTCTGCAAAACCTCGGGCAATAGCTATCAATCAAGAATTACGCTTCACGCAATCACGTAGAAATAGAGTCTTCTCATATATTTCAAAACACAGTCACAACAATGAAACTAGTGTCACGGCACAGTGGGATTTTTTATCAGCAAAATTATATTCAAAAGACTAACTCCTATGCATATAGAAACGCATTATTTATAAAAAAAGTTACGTAACTATTTTCCCGCAAACTACGCTGATAGAGGACACGTAAACGACAACGTCTATGGATTTAGCATCATGGTTGCCGAGATTATGCAATCTATTGAAAATGGCTTGTTGGATTCACATCGTGGGTAGCCTACAGGTGTCAGTGTGCCTCCAGAGATCTAGAAACGGCCACAAAAATCTTTCACGTGCTTGGAAACGGAGTCCTGTTGCCGTAGGACTCTTCTGTTTGACCACCACTTGACCACTGTTGACCACGGCCTCCCCTGATGAATCCGACTAAGCCAATAGGACTCGGTCCATGTCCAAGTCATTTCCAACTTTCCCATGTGGCTCGCTTTGCATGAGGACACCTGCAATGTAGACTTTAACAAAAGCAGCTGTGGGAAGTGATAGGATTCCGCAGCTCAATGAGCAAAAATCTAGTTCAAACAACAGACACAAAACATATTTAAGAAAACCCACTTTAAATGTTCTTTTATGATTAATATGCAATGATGTTGATAGCTTGGGAGGTCTAGGTGAATGGAAAGATTCTAGGAAAGTGTATAGGAAAGATGCAAGTTCAAGGCTCAACATACCCCCACTGTGAAGGTGTTGCATGTCCCCATGCAACCAAAATTTTGACCATCTTCTCTTCAATCCATATGCTCTAAGACCTCCGCCAGCACATCCAGCCCTCTTCTCCTCTTCCTTGGTACTGCTAACATCCTAGGCTTCCTCATCAAACATCTGATTTTGAGGGTGATAAGTGCTTTACTCAACCTCCTGCACTTCTTCTTCAATTTCCTATTCTTTTTCTGCCATAGCCCAAAATGTAACATGGTGTTGTCATGAATGATCTTGTCCAATCTGCTTTGTTCCCTTAATGTTTCATTTTCATTTCTAATCTATCTATTTAAGAACTCCAATTCAAAAACTTCTTGATTCAATGATTGGACTAGAGCTTCTTGTGTTGTGTGAGGCTGAGTGGAGGAAGTGCTTGGACCTATGGATATCTTTTACAAGGATTCTATATAATCATACATCTCTTGCTGATTTAAGTCTATCTCAGGCGTAGTTTTCCTTGGGCTGACCCCAAAATCTTGTTGAGAAGGACTGATCTGCAAATCTGGCCGAGAATGACTGTTAAAATTTGGCTGAGAAATAAGAGGATGATGTGGGCATGACCAGGAGAGGTTACTGGAGGTTGCTCTGGTGTTTCTTCTCTCAAGTCAATAAAGTGGGGCCCTTTGGTTTGCACTGTCCTTAATTTTTCCTTAAGACGGGAGCTTCTCCTTACATGTTGTGGACTAGTGTCTTTTTCCTCCCTACTCTGTTTTTCTTTTCCTTTCTTCTTGGCTGCAGCTAATTGTTCCAGAAGAGAAGCTAGTCTTTCAGAAAGTGTTTGGTCTTCTTTTTGGGAAGGATCTGGGGCTTGATATACAGCTTCTATGTTTCTTTTCCCTTTTGGTTTTCTTTGCTCCTTATCCTTAGTTCTTTCCAGCCTCTCTTCTTGATTAATTTCTCTAGTTATGCTAGTAGGAGGGGCTTGCATTCTCACACTTGTCTTCCTCCTTCTACTCTTCCTGGCTGAACTATTCTCTGGTGTTTCAGGGGGACCTTGGAAAAAATTTCTAACCAAAAATTGTTCCTAGGTGTCCTTCTTTTCCTTCAATTATTTTTCTATCAGAATTTTCACAAGGCCGTGATGATACAAATGGGGTTCTACGTCCTCCAAATTGTTTTGGACGAGGCTGGACATTTTCTTCAGGCTATTTAACAAGAAGTAGGGAAAATTGAGGGTTTGGTTTTCTAAGAAATTCATCAACAACTAGGTGTGATACATATACACTGATCCAAAATGTCCCTCACAGGTAATGACCTTTTGAATAATCAACAATAGACTTGCCCACTTCTCTTCTAAAGCATGGACAGGGATTCCTCGTTCAAAAATAGTTACATCCATACCTGGGTTTCGTAGGGTAACCCTCCAAGCCTTCTCATCAAATCTCTTGTTCTTGAACCAGCATTCTCCCTCCTGCGGAAGTTCTATAGCGACTGCTATAGATGCCTCGGTGACTGTAAACTTGAGGTCTCCAACTTCCACCTCCAGGCTGTTAAAAGACCTCGTAAAAGTCTTTGTAATCTCCTTGTTGTAGCCCTTGAATTTTTGAATAAATCGTAGCCACCTTGCCTTCTTCAGTATGTTTTTCACTTGCGGGTACCCTTCCATAAACTTGGGCCCTTCCGGTTTTTCCCTCAACAACAGACCCATCCTTCCTTCTGTCTTAAAATTCGTCTACGTGAGTAAGGGTTTTAGCAAAGATGAGATGGCTGGGTTAACGGTGGTGAACAGGGTTTATGGAGAAGAAAATAGTGACTGTAAATGGAAAATAGAGAACAGGTAGTGGGAGTGAATTCACGGAAATGGAGCAGAGGCTTATATGAACAAGGTGGAAATGCAACTGTGGCTTCAATAAGATAATAGGGAAGTAAAGTGAACCCGATAGAATTTTAAATTGAATGGCTGCGAAGTAGATGTAAACACGCTTATGAAATGGCTGCGAAATTTGTGCGGCGGAGAGGAGTCATGATCAAATCGACCACATCCTCATGATTACAAGTGGAGTGTCAAGGTATAGCCAACACAAGTTAAATCTGAGGGCTGATCATGAGGTTGTTTGAGAAATAAATGCATGGTTCATGGAGGAATTGTAGGTCGTGGAACGGTAATGAGGTTATCAATTCCAATCATTGTATATAGTGGAGCTATGGTTTTATAACTATGTAAAAATGTGCTTTGAATGCTATTTGAAATAAATTTCTACTCATACCTTGGAATTCTTTCCACTTTTTGTCCACTAATCTTTGATCAGCTGCTCCTTGTTGATGCTTTTAAGTGCCTCATGTCTTCATAATATGTCATCAGTCATAACTGCATTTGATTTTTATTATTTTTAACTATCAGCTGACTGCTAATGTTAAATAACAGGGTGCTAGCTGCAAAAACAACAACTAGATACAGAATCAGTTTGCAGCTGCGGAAATTGGTACAATGGCCACATGACTGAATGGAAATGGATATATGAGAAAACTGTTCATGAAAAGACTTTTATTGGTGAGATGAAATGAAATGAGATGAGATGAAATGGGTGGAGTAGAATGAAATGCACTGAAGTGGAGTGGAATGAGGTGAAATGAAGTGAAGTGAGATGGAATGAAACTATGGATAATGAGAGGATATTTTTTTGGAAAATACAGGGCATCAGGAGTTCCTGATTTTCGCCCTGTATTTTCTGTATAAGACTGCCAATCAGTGATTGGTTTTCAGGCTTATACACATTTTTTTTTTCGTAGAAACAGAAAGGAACAAAGGCTAGGCTAGTGGAGAAGAAGAATTCTTCTTCACCAGCCTTATTGCAGAACTATCTTGAAAGATTTTGACAAATTCCTCCTTTGAGAGTGGCTTATGGTAGATCTTTATTCGGTGACCATTCACAATAAGAGGAGTTTGAAATTCATCAATGGTTTTGATTCTTACCGCTCCATTGCTAAAGACTTTTTCAATCTCATATGGCCCAAGCCAATGAGTCTGAAATTTACCTTGGAAGTCTTTAAACTTGGAATCAAATAGCAATGCCCAGTCTCCTTCTTGAAACTTTTTCTCCTTGATGTATTTTTCATGCCACTTAGCTCTTTGATATTGAACTAGATCAGTTCTTAGGATTGCCTCTTATCTGATCTCATCTAGCTCATTCAACTGCTCCATTCTATTCTTTTGGGCTTCTAATAGATCCATCCCCAACTGAATTGCTATCTTGAAAGTTTTGACTTGGAACTCAATGGGGAGCAGGACTTCTTTCCCATAAACAATTTCATAGGGATAATGTCCTGTTGTATTTCTCCATGTAGTTTTGTAGGCCCACAAGGCTTCAGGAAGCCTTTCTGCCCAATCTCTTCTGTGTAGATGAATAGTTTTGGTGATGATGCCTTCAATAACTTTGTTTGTAGACACCACTTGACCATTTTCTTGCAGATGGTAAGGAGCATATTTTCTATGCTTAATCTTGTATTCTTTCATCAGCTTCTCCACCAGGTTGGATGTGAATTGGCTTCCCTGATTTATCACAATTTCTCTTGGAACACCAAAACGAGTAAAAATGTCCTCATAAAGAAAACTAACAACTGAATTTTCAGTAGCAGAAAATAATGCTTTGGCTTCTACCCATTTAGTGACATAATCAGTACATACCAATATATACTTTTTTTGTTTAGATGGTGGGTTAATAGGTCCAATGAAATCTAAAGCCCATTTTTCAAAGGGTTCGATGAGTACCTGTGATTGCAATGGCATTTCATTTGAAAGGGTAGGTTTCCCTACTCTTTGGAAGCTGTCACACCTTTTGACATACTGTTTTGCATCTTTGAAAAGGGATGGCCAATAATATCCCAAAGAGAGGATTTTATAGGCTGTCCTTTTTCAACAAAGTGTCCACCACGTGGTTCATCATGACATGCTTTAAGGATATCAGGCGTTTCATCTTCCCTAACACATCTTCTGATCACAAGATCCAGCCCTGTTTTAAACAATTCGTTAGAAATCCATGAATATTTTGAACTCTCCTGAATAATCTTTCTTCTTTCTCCAGGAAATAAATGTGGAGGCAACTTCCCTGTAACTAAATAATTAGCTATATCTGCATACCAAGGAGTCTTAATAGTTATTGCAAATAAATATTCGTCAAGAAACTTGTCCTCTACAGGAGAATCTTCTTTAGTATTCTGAATCCTAGACAAGAAATCAGCTACTGTATTTTGCTTTCCTGGTTTATCCAACACAATGATATTGAATTCCTGTAAAAGTAAGAGCCACCTTCTAACTCTGCCATTAGTAACAGGTTTGTTCATTAGATATCTAATTGTAGAATGATCAGTATGAATAAAAGTTTCATAGCCTGTTATATAATGTCTAAACTTATTGATTGCATGAACAACAACTAAGAACTCTTTTTCAGTCACAGTATAGTTCAACTCAGTGGGAGTTAAATTTTTACTGGTATAGTAAATGGCATAAGGAACTAAATCTTTTTGACCCGACACAGCCCCTAGAGCTGTATCTGAAGCATTTGTAGAAATATGGAAGGGAAGTTTCCAATTTGGTCCTCTCAAGATAGGTGCTTCAGATATTTTTGTTTTCAAAGTTTCAAATGCTGATTGACAATCAGGATCCCATTTGAATTCACAATCTTTTGTAAGAAATTTGAAGAGTGGAGATGCTATTTTAGTGAAGTTCTCTATAAATCTTCTATAGTACCCAGTAAATCCCAAGAAACTTCTGACATATTTTTGACAATTTGGAATAGGCAACTTGGAGATGACTTCAACTTTTGATCTATCAACTTTAATCCCATCCCCTAAAATGTGATGTCCCAATACAATACCTTCAGTAAACATCATAAAGCATTTTTCATAACTTAATGAAAGGTTTGTTTCTTTACATCTTATAAGTACTTTTTCCAAATTCTCTAATTCCTCTTCAAATGAATCACCATAAACTGTAAAATCATCCATATAAACCTCTACACAATCATGGATTAGATCAGAAAAAATTCCTAGTACTGCTCTTTGGAATGTTGCGGGTGCATTACACAATGTAAAAGGAAGCACTTGATAAGAAAAAGTTCCCCATGGACAGGTGAATGTGGTCTTATCTTGATCTTCAGGTGCTACCTGAATTTGATTATAGCCACTAAAACCATCCAGAAATGAAAAGTACTTTTTGCCTACTAATGTATCTAATACTTTATCGATAAAGGGCAAAGGAAAGTGATCCTTCAAAGTTGCTTTATTCAATTCCCTGTAATCAATGCATACCCTCCATTTACCATTCTTTTTAGGTACTATAACCAAAAGAGGAACCCATCGACTATCTGAATTGGATAAATGAAGTTTACATTGAGTAGTTTTTGGAGCTCTTCTTTCACTATCTCCCTAAGGTTTGGATTCATCCTTCTCCGAGGTTGTCTGATTGGTCTACTGTTTTCGTCGATGTAGATGTGATGAATGCAAGTCTTAGGTTCAATACCTTTCATATCAGTATACTCCCATGAAAATGCAGTAAAATGTGTTTGCAAGATTTTGGTTAGCTCTTCCTGTTGTGACTTTCCCAAATTTTTATTGATATTCAATTTTTTACCTGGAAAAATCTCAATGGTGGCACTACTGAACTCTTCAATAGAGTAAAGAGACATTTGTCTTGATGATAAATACTCAATGTCAGAATCTAACTAAAATTGTGTGTGGTCATATTCTGAAGATGTTTCAAAGTTTTCTAATGTGTTCAGAATTTGACTATCTTCACTGATTTCAGAAATGGTAAAGACAGGTTGTATAGTGTCCTCATCATCGACCCATTCATTTTCTCCTACTTCTGTAGTTGTTTTTGTTGGAGAATACAAATTGAACTTCTTTGTTGACTTACCATCAGAAATGTACATATCTCCAGATCTACAACTAATGAAAGCATCAGTTGTGGCTAGCCAAGGTCTTCCTAAGATGAGTGGGTGCCCTCCTAAATTACTCTTGAGAGTCAAAATCATGAAATCTACTGGATATTCCAAAGAATATAAGGAGACTGAAATATCTTCGAATACATCATCTGGTTTGATTATTGATCGATCTGCAAGTTGCAGTAAGTAGGTGTAAAAACAAGATTAGGAAGTTTAAGTTGTTCCATAGTCTGTCTACTCATAATGTTGATAGCAGCCCCTAAGTCAATCAAAGTGTTTGGAATTTCTATCCCATTTATATGTGTCTTGACAATTAGACTACTGGGTTCTACATACTTCTGCATGGTAATTTTTCCTACCAGGTGGATTCTTCTTGTATCTCTTGGTTTCCTTCCTGGCCTTTTGAGGCTTGACTCCTTTAATTTTTTTTCTATAATAGGAATCTCTCTAATGGATTGTAGCAAGGGAATCTTGATACAAACATTCTTTAATTCATCTAGAAAATCATAGTCCGACAACAAGATTTGTTTTTCCACCCCTTTGTCAATTTGTAATCTTTCAAGGAAAGGACGTGTGGACGAAGATGCAGGTTGCTCAACGATAGGAGTTGTGGGGGTTGACTCTTTTTCTTTTTCTTTTTAAGTGTTTGGGTTTTGAAGACATGCTTCAGAACCTTTATTAACTTTAAGAGAATATTCCTCATAAGTACTTTGCTTTTGAGCATCTATAGAAGGCTTTTCTAAAACTCTACCAAACTTGAGTTGTACATCATTAAGAGGAAAAATCGTATAAGTAGGGAATTGTTGTCCTTCTACCATGTAAGCATTCTAAGGATTTTTATTGTTAGGATTTGGCAATGGCTAGGCTGGTAGTTGATTTATCTTTTGTTGAAATGGAAGCAAGAGTTGGGAATTTTGTTGAGGAAGTTGTTGTTGTTGTGGAAATGGGAATGAAAGTTGTGGGTTTTGATTTGAAAGTTGTGGAGCTTGTTGATTTTGAAAAGATGGAGGATATTGATAAAATTGAGCAAATCTCCCATAAGGATTTTGCATCCCTTGTGCCCATGATTGATATGGATTTTTAGTTTGGGGCCAAGGTTGTTGCCAAGAATTCCAATTTGGCGGGGGTTGAAAGTTCATAGGGTTATTAAACCCTTGATTTTGTTGCCCCTGCCAAGGTTTCCTTGAAACAAAACAGAGGGACTCTACTGAATTTGGATCTTCTTCAAAGACAGCTTTGAGCCCAGGAATTGAAGGACAATCCTTAGTCTCATGGCTTTCCGAGAAAATCATACATGTTTCTACAACTTTTGCATCTAGGGGGCGTTCCCTTAGAGCATGTTTCTTCCTACATTTTGGATAAAATATGGCCAAGGCTTCAGCTTCTACTTTCTGCTTGTTTTGTATTTTTAGGGTGTCTAGTTGTTCACTAGGGCTCCCTAGAATATCAGTTTTGAACTCATCAAGCATATTGCCAATCTCTGCCCTACTTACTGATCCAGTTGTAGATTTGTTTTCTCTAATAAGAGAAGGATCTCTAGGCCCTTTTCCCATTTTAGATTTTCCCCTCGAGAGATGGACAGATAGTTTCGCTATGTCATGAAGTGGAAGTTGAGAAATATCTCCCTTCCCCATCATGTTTAAAATATCTATCCATTCATCTCTAATGGCTTTTAATAGAACAAATTTCAAGGTCTCCTCATCTAAGTTACTCATTTTTGCTCTTTTTAAGTTGTATTGAAATCTTTCAAGTAAATCCTCCAAGTTTTCATCTTCTTTTTGCACCATTTTGAATACCTCATCCTTATGGTTGGTGGGCATGCAATAGTCTAGGTATCTATCCAAAAATGTTTGTTTCATATCATTCCAAGTCCTAATAGATTGAGTGACTAATCCCATGAGCCATTTCAAAGCATCTCCCTTCAATGTTGAAGGAAACAATTTGAGTTTTTGAGAGTCTTCCATATAGTCATAAGTTCAGCACACGACTTCAAACTCAAATAGAAATGTTTCAGGATCCTCACTTCGCAACCCATAAAAGTTTGGGAGGATAGATGGTGAGATGTTTTTCATTGTTGTATGAGTTTCCTCATCAACTATAGGGAATCCAAATGAGTTATCTCCTTCCCTATTTCCTCCATTATTTCCTCCACCTCCACCATTGTTGCCTCCATTATTTCCTCCTCATCTACCCCTACCACCAAATCCATTTACTACTTCCTCCATCATGGTAGTTTCCTCAAAGTCTTCTGGTTCTCTATCAAGGGTGGATGAGAGAGAGTTTCTTCCTTCTCTTCTTTGGGCGATTCTACTTCTTTGATTACAATATGTTCCCCTGTAGAAGTAAAGAAAGATTCTTCTCCTAGATCAGATTTAGTAGATAGTGTGGGAGAACCCTCAAATTCAGTTGTTGCTCCTTGAATTCCAGGAATCCTAAGGTTGGGACTAGATGGGGATGAATCTTGTCTATGCCTTGAAGTAGTTGGAGTTGTAAAAATCAAACTCTTGGCCCTAGCTATAAACCTTCCCCTAGAATCTCTTGCTCTATGCATGTCATTTTTTTTATTTTTATCTTCAAGTCGGGCTAATAATTCTCTTTCTGATCTTCCATATCACACTAGGTGTAAGAAGAGAGAATACTCAAGAAATTATTGAACCAATAACTCTCTTTTCTGATCCTCCAGATCACACTCGGTGCAAGAGGAGAGCATACTTTGAGAAGTTATCAATTTTTCCCTTCTTTGACTTTTTTTTAAGAAATTGGCTACCTAGTTACACTTCCCTGGCAACGGCGCAAAAATGTTTGGTCAATTTAGAGTGTCCTAAATTGCTATATTAATTTTCAATCCGGGAGTCGTAAACTGTTGAAGTGTGGTGCACTATATGTGTAAGATAACCTATTTCTTACTTTTTGTCGTTTTTTATTTTTTTATTTTGTTTTGGGGGTTTTTATCTTTGTTTATCTCCTAATTTGAAATGGAAATTCTATCCTTGAGTTTTAAGATTACCCTAAAATACAAGCATGGATATAAATTTTCAAGGCAATTATGTCCTTTATAATGATTTCCAAAACTTCAAACTTCAGAGGGTCTTAGAACATACTAATGATGAAATTAATTACTAAAGGAAAATGAAAATGTGCCACTATTCTAATCAAACAAACAGTGAACTATTGATCATGAAACCATTATCCCTGCTGCTGTCTAAATACAAAAGAAATGAATTAAGCTACTGCACTCAAAGAAATCCAAAAATTGCAAGTAAAGTAAAACTAAAATCAAATGACATCAATTCATAGTCTGACCCCTCACCAGTTAGTCCAGCTATGGCTTTCGGAGGTAGTCATCAACAACTTGAGCAATCTGATATCTCATTGCAGAAAAGTAAAACTAAAATCAAATCACATCAATTCATAGTCTGACCCTCACCAGTTAGTCCAGCTATGGCTTTCGGAGGTAATCATCAACAACTTGAGCAATCTGATATCTAATTGCAGAAAATGAAAACTAAAATCAAATCACATCAATTCATAGTCTGACCCCTCACTAGTTAGTCTGGCTATGGCTTTCAGAGGTAATCATCAATGATATGAGTAAGTTGATTTCTAAACTAACTAATAAATCCAATGAACAAGACTGAAATAAACAAATCAGAACTGGAATTAAAAGCTAAGAAAAGCAAGTCAGCAGAAAGACTAATTCCATGTCATTAGTTTTTGCAAAAGCGAATGTATGAAGATGCCCGCGCCTATTGTAATCTGGAACATACACACTGATCAACATTAACAACAATGTACAAAGCATGTAAAATTATGAACAAGAATGAAGAGTTAGTACCATAAACACATATTTCATTAAAATTGGAAAATTTTTATTACAAGGAAATCACTATAATTGAGGTTTTTGGTTATTTTGAAATTCTAGATCCATTATTTAATTCCAAATTTAATGAAATATGTGTTCATAGTAAATGAAATATACATAAGTGAATAACTATGGCATATTTGCAATAAACATAAAGAAACACAACATGAAACTGTACAACAATAAGAAACAAAACCTCGGCATGTGCAAGGGCCCTCTGCACAACCTCGGGCAACAAATATCAATCAAGAATTACGCTTCACGCAATCATGTAGAAACAGAGTCTTCTCATATATTTCAAAACGCAGTCACAACAATGAAACTAATGTCATGGCACAGTGGGTTTTTTTATCAGCAAAATTATATTTAAAAGACTAACTCCTATGCGTATAGAAATGAATTATTTATAACAAAAGGTTACATAACTGTTTTCCTGTAAACTACGCTGACAGAGGACACAACTATGCAATCTATTGAAAACAGCTTGTTGGATTCACATTGTGGGTAGCCTACAGGTGTCAGCATGCCTCCAAAGATCTAGAAACAGTCACAAAAATCTTTCACGTGCTTCCAAATGGAGTCCTGTTGCCGTAGGACTCTTCTGTTTGACCACCGCTTGACCACCGTTGACCACGACCTCCCCTGATGAATCCAACTGAGCCAATAGGAATCAGTCCATGTCCAAGTCATTTCCAACTTGCTTATGTGGCTCACTTTGCCTGATGACACCTACAATGTAGACTTTAACAAAAACAGTTGTGGAAAGTTGAAGCAGTTACGGAAAGTGACAAGATTCTGCAGCTCAATGAGCAAAAATCTAGTTCAAACATCAAACACAAAACATAGTTAAAAAAAACCACTTTAAATGCTCTTTTATGATTAATATGCAATGATGTGGATAGATTAGGAGGTCCAGGTGAATGGAAAGAGTCTAGGAAAGTGTATAGGAAAGATGCAAGTTCAGGGCTCAACATCCCCCGCCCTCCTTAGTAGTGATATAGTTTCCAATAATTGGTATCGAAGTGGGGCTCTCGGTTACAACTAGATCATTGGAGAGTGGATCCTCAAGTTTTTGGAATTTTTCTGAAAATTATTCGAAATGGATCAACAAGGCATTCCAATTCTTCATGAAGGTAAATTTGAAACTTGAAAGATGAAATTGGAGTCATATTTTCTATCTCTTGATGAATTTTTTTTCTATCAAGAGAGTATGGAGTTAAATATGAATTTAGTGATAAATCTAAAGAAATTATTTTTCATGTAATTTCAAGATCTAATAACTTCTATGTGAAGCACTATGAGACTACAAAAGAGATGTTGGACAAGTTGCAGAATCTATACCTTGGAGGGAAATTGCAGCATTTATGGAAGGAGTAACATGCAAAGGATTCTACTCATATTGCAGTGATAAATCAAGCCCGCTCACAAGATGAGATGAAAGACCTAGCAATAGAAATGATGATTCAAGTGATGATGTAGAGGGAAAACAAGAATAAATTAGTAGCAAAGATGAAGAACAATAAAAAACAATGGTCCTAGAAGTAGAAATTAAAAGGCTCACAACAGAAAATAAATATCAACGAATGTTGTTGCAAATGTTTGGTGAAAAGGAGTGTGCATTGAAAGAAGAAATTTCATATTTGAATACTTAGTTGGAAGAAGGAAGGAAAATCGAAATGCGGATGAGAAATAAATACAAGGAGCTGGAGGATGAGTGTCAAAAATTGAAATTTGAGGAAAAATATGCAAGAGAAGAATTATAAATGATCAGATCTATTACTCAAGCAATAAGAAGAATATTAGAAAATGTTGGAGCAACCAGTTGTAACATTAAAAATGAGAATCAACAACCATGCAAGAAGGAGAGAAGTAAGTGAAGGAGACCAAAGAAAAATTATAGAATTGGAAAATGTTACAGCCATGGAATTCGTGGACATATAACAATAGTTTGCAATAATGGAGATATCAAAGCTTCTCACAAAAAGGAGGAGCCAAAGGAGAATATACATCAAGCCTGAATGCAAAGAGGATAACCATCATTGAGGTATAATAGTCCATTTTATGGTTATTTTTCATGCAATGATTTTGGCCATAGGGCTATTGACTATGGGACACATGCAAGGAATAAAAATCAAGTCAATAGAAGATATCAAGTTATTCCTTGGTTCCTTGGTCACATTAGATGTTTTTTATGTTATAATATGGGACACATGCAAGGAATAAAAATCAAGTCAATAGAAGATATCAAGTTATTCCTTGGTTCCTTGGTCACATTAGATGTTTTTTATGTTATAATATTGGCCATAAGGCCAAGGAGTGCAAGATACCCATGCGTTATAGCAGATCCAACCAGTAGGAGGAGAATATGAAAGGGCAACTGCATAAGAAGAAGAAGGATCAAAAAATGAAATTTTGGAGGAGAAAAGAGGAGCAAGGAACTCCCATAAAAAATTTATGCCAACATGGTCTCAGGGGGAGCATATGGTTGCATCATGAGTTGGATGTATATTTTTGGATGTCCATCCTATCTATAAGAGTGCACAAAAATAAACCTACATAATGAGAGATGCATGTGCTTAGGGGGAGTTCATGCTGTTTGAAGAACATTTTCATTTCTTATCTATTTCTTTCATTTTTATTATAGTTTGGATCAATTATATTGTTGCTAATGGTTTTTGGGGGTGTTGCATGTTGAGATGTTCTTTTATGTTCTTGGAGGTATATTAGCCACATGGCTACCTTATGTGGATGGTCAAGGTGTGATGGAAGATCACACATTCATGGGGAGCATTGTTACTTCCCGATAGAGTTGCATATGGTTGGAACTGTGTTTCTATGTAGGAGCATACAATGTATATTCTTGGCATTGATTTGAGTTAGTATTTGATGTTGCTTCAGTATAGAATAGTTGATGTGTTGGAATATCATCACTTATATCTTCTATTTCTATATGTATAATGTTGTTGCTCATGTACTTTTAGATGGATGAGACATGAGGAGGATGGTTACTACTACTTATGATGTTTTGATACATGTTGATGATGAGATATTGTGCATTTATGGAGAGGTTGAAATTATGTGCTGCTCACAATACTTTATTACTAGATCTTATGTTTGTTGTTGCTGATATATAGTGAAGTTTTGCTACTCACTTACTTTTTTCTCATGCCTTATTGATGATATGTTGTTCACATTTGATAAGGATATGATGAGTTTATGTTGTTATTGGTGCTGCATTGTCAAATATTATGTTATTTCCGTTGCTTCCTAGTATTTCTTGGAAACATTATTTACTTGGCTATAAATTCGAGATATAGGAGAGATTGCCTCTATTGGTTCATATGCTCCTATTGTTGTTGTTGCTACCTATTGATGTGCTGCGCATGGTTTGAGTTGATGTTATAGTATACTTTTGGTTAAGGAGCCTCATATTGCTATGTTGTTGTTGTAAGTTGATTTTTTTGTTGATGCCTATGCGGATCATGATGGTTTCTAGTGGTTATCATGATCTTTCTACAAGACCTTCATGGTTGGGATGGTGATGGTCAAGGTGTTGAGTGGGCATGGACTATCATATGGTTTGGATAGTACTTCTATTGAGGCTGTTTCATATTGATAGCTTAAGTCATTGCTCATGGAGGTCTTATGTTATTATGTACATTCCATGTATTGAATTATTATTTCTATTGCTACATGAAGCATATATTTTTGTTCATTGATGCCATGTACTCATGTTATGTTATTGCATTGGGCAGAGATAGATGAGAGAACACTTATATGCAGATGTAAGACCCGTGTACATTTATTGTTCTATCTTGTTGGCATATTACTCATGGAGAGGTCCATGGTGTCTACTATGTTTTGTCAAATTAGTTATGTATGCGCTAATGGGTGTCATGTTTGATTTTGTATATCATTGATGTAACCCCACTAAATTGGGTGCATGATGTATTTTTGCGTCATTAGATTCATTGGTTGGTGATAGGTTTGGTATAATAGAGTCATATGTTAGTCCTATGTACTTGTCACAACCATGTATTTTCTCCATGAAGCATTGTATATGTATTGTACTTCATGGCATATCATTGCTCAAAGTCAGTTAGAGTGATGGTTCATGAGGAGTAGTCTCTTGCTCTTGGAAAGGAATCTTATTGTAGTGAAGAGGATTTGTTGCTTCAACAAAAAAGATAAATCTTTTCAACTTCATTACATGCTTAGGGAAGCATGTTTAGTTTGAGTGGTTGCATGATATTGGATAGAGGTGTTGGTCACAGAGTTTCTTGTTTCAAATGTCTATCTTACAAGAGATACTTCTTGGTTTTCATCTGCATGTTGTTAAGTATAACAAGGGGAGCACTTTTCTCATCCAAAAAATTATTGGCATTGCCTTCATTGTTGGTATGGGCCTTTTCCATTGATTTCAAAGGGGAGATAGAATTTGGATGGATATCGATTAGCTTCATAGTTGCAGCTTCAGTGTTCGACAATGTCTGGAGATCAACCTCAAATATTGGAGATGAGATTGAGGTTGAGATCAATACTAAAGGTGGATCTTGTTGGAACTATAGTGTTGCCATTGATGTCAACAAGGTCATGGTGCTACTTGTCACATGCTTATGTCAATTCAGTAATGATGAGTGATGAGTGTTTGGTTGTTGTAGTGTTCAGTTGGTTGGTTCTGTTGTTTGGCATTGATGTCAACTTGGTTGTGGCATGACTTAGTGGAGGTGATTAGAGGTTGAGTAGAGATGAATGCAAGGCGTGATATGACGTCTTGTCATAGGTTGATGATGTTGCTACAATTTTGAATATGTTATTGTTGCAGGAGGTTGGATTTCTACTACAGGTGTTGCATATGCTTATATATATGTTGGAAGCATTGGAGATGTTGATATAGGTGTTGGAGGTGCCTCTACCAATGTTGGAGGCAGTTGTATGACTTGATGTTGTTGTTGCAGGTGTTGGAGATGTTTATACAAGTGCTAGAGATGTTGCTACAGGTGCTAGAGGTGTTTTGTTAGGTTGTCAATGCTGCTTGAGGAGATGAAGGTTCTGGTTTTGATGAGTTTGCAAGACTATAACTTTCATGTCGCTGACTTGCTGTAGAAATGCTCGACGTATCTCGTCAATTACAGAATTGTTACAGAGGCTTGGAGGTGTGTTTAGGAGTTCATGAAGGTGTCCAAGAAGTTTGGTAGAGTTCTGAGTGGAGGAACATTGACTTTGACCATGCTATTCCCTAGTCGCTTGGATGATGGATTATCTAAGTGACTGAAAGGATCCATTGATAAGGAGATAGGCCTTTCCATGTGACTAAAGATTTCTAGTCATGTTCAGATAGTCTTGTGCATGCGACTAAGATTTTTCAAGAAAAATTATCTGCATTCATCACACAACTAAGCTAATTTTGGTGTTATGTCAATGTTATTAATCGAAACATTTTGGTATATGGTCAGAAAATGTAATTGAGGTTCTAGAAGTTTGTTAAACTTGAAAATGTCCATTAAGTTGTGGAGAGAGTGGCTTGATCAAGTCAATGAGTTGAATCCAAACCAAATCAAGCATATGAATTGAGTTTGTGGAGCTTAATATTTCTTAGTAATTGTTAATTTGAGCACCTCGATTCATCTATATATTGGAGGAAGATCAATGAAAGTATAGTTGATTCTCTTGATGTGTTGAGTGAGTGTGAGAGCGGAGAAGAGTGTGCAAGCTATGTGAATTATATTGCAGAATTTCTAAAGCAATTTGCAGATGTTGCTGCATATAGAAGAATATGTTTTAGCAGTCATCTTTTTGTATTGAGTGAGAAGGTGAAGTGAGGATTGGTAGAAGTGTGTCAAGAGATTGTGTTATAGTTTGTGGTGTATTTAGAGAATGGATATTTTTATTTTCATTGTGTTTTGATGATATGTCATTGTAGTGCTCATGTTGAGTACTTATGGGTTCTATTCTGAATTTTTTTGAAATGAGAATCACATAAAGGAGTGGGGTTGGAGGATTCTAGTGAAATCAATATAGGTGAACAATTTTCTCAATACAATGGGGGTTAGATAGTTCAAAATTAACTAAGTGAGACTTGTTGTTCAAGGTGGCTTCCAGCAGATCAGAGCATGTAGAGTTGATTGATAGTTCAAGAGTAATTAGGAAAGGATCACTAATCGTGGTAGCCTTCAGCGGATGGTAGTCTGTAGATCCGCATGAGATAGTGTCTCCATTTGAAATTAGCCTTTTGAATCTATATGCAAATATTTGTTTGACATAATAAAATATTTGAGCAGCACAACAACAACAACAGGTGGTTTTTGTCCCTATAGAGTGTTTTCCACCTGACATACCTATGTTTTATGTGTTGAATGGTTTTCATGTTTCATGTTCATTTTTGATGCTTTGATTTATATTTATGTTAATAATTTGGAGAAAAAATTATAAGTGCCTTCACGACTTATTCACCCCTTCTGAGTAGTGATCTAGTTTCCAATAAATAGGCTACTAGAAAAATAGGCTATTTGATCATCTTAAAAATTTGCATCGATATTACTTACTAAATTTTATTTTTTAATTAAATTTTTTGTCAACTATATTTTATTTTTTATTAATTTTTATGTGAATGTAAGTGGAGAATTAAACATAAAATAATTTGAATAATGGTTGCATGCACCGCGCGTGTGTGTACACTATGGTCTTAGATGTTTATTATGCCAAAGACATACATTGAGACTCTCTGTTGAACACAATCATGTTTTTCTAAAACCATCCTTCTCCAATTATCATCCATTTTTGTACTGAATTTGACATTTTGTTTTACCGAGTCCCTAAATTCATTTCGGCCAATTTTGTTGTTGTGATTTTTTTATGGCACTTCATTTGCACTAAGATTTCTATTGTGTTATTTCTTTCGCAAGAAAACTATGTGTTTACCTATTCTTCCTACCAGATTTTTGAACTTCAATTTGTAATGTGTTGCTTCCCTTTCAGATGTTCATCTCTAGTATTGTTTTCATTGTTAATCCTCTTATGTAGTTTCTAGTATCCATATGTCAAGATTTTATTTTTCCTAATAGGAACATCAAAATAAGGAAAAACCTATGGTTGCATAGAATTTATAATTTTTGTCTGTGTTTTCTCTTTTTTGAGAACCAACAATGTTATATTAGTTTCTGGCACCTTGGAACTCTAGACAACAAGAGTACCTCGCAAGAGTAGGGAAAAAGGAGATAATTCTAAAATGAACCACCATGAAAAATGTTGGAACCACCACATCGTAGCATATTCCCAAGGATTTGAACATTTTTCAAAAAATAGGATGGCATAATGTTGCCTCCAAATCAATATATGACTATGGAATTAGTGTTAAGAATTCAAAATCATATATGAAGTGTCCATTTGTAGAAACTAATGCTTAACATATTTGTTCAGCTTCACTATGATCAAAACTCACAATCATATTCTTATGATCTTGTTTTGTAGTCTAATAATAGAAGTTCCCTAAATCTTGTACTCTACATGTCTGGGTATACCCTATGCCATTAGATGTAAGTTTGAAAGCTCTTTTATCCATTCTACACAAATTCTATCTTAATCCCTACCACATTTTTTAAGAAACCCCTTGGTCATGACTCCAAACTATCCCAACAATAGTTTATTTGTCGTAGTCATATTTTGCATTGTTTTTGTCGGCAGCTATATAAATTATTTAAAACAAAAACAAACTGAGAAAACTCATATCTAGAGTCCTGAATATGTTAAGAGTAAATGTCAGAAAAATATCACTACCATGCATTCCTAGAAGGAAGACTACTTCATTAGGGAAAATTTTACATTATATTATAACTCTTCACAAAAAAATTCTCATCATTAATAAAATATAACCCTACACAAAAAATTGACCATTAATTAACAATAATTATTCTAGGATATTAGGTTTATGTTCAAAATACTTATCATCTATATGACTTATTCTTCAACAAAAAAGAAAGTGAGTACCTAATTGATCTAGACTTAAAAAATATGTCGATACTACTAGATGGACGCACAAAAGCTATGAAAACAAGTTTGTAAAAGTTTACCACAAACAAGTGCATTATAACTACCATTGTTACACAAACTTCGTGCACCTAGTTCTGAAAGAAGAAAAACACATACCCCTAAACTCTAAAATCTCATCTGCAATGCCAATGGCAGATGCCATTTATCTAAACAGAAGATGGTTCCATGTAATATTAGGATATGTGTGATGCATATAAATTATGAATCCAAGGGAAATGTGAGAGACTGATCTAAGAAATGTAATGGCTGAAAGAGAGTGCCTTTCTCCTTTCTTCCCTGCAAGAAAGTGAGTAAGTGAGCAAGCCAGTCAACATCTTGAGTGAGTGAGTGAGCTAGTCCATGCCCCTTCGAGGCTAACATTCAAGTGAAAACACATTATGCCATGCAATAGCCTTGACACATATGTTGCATGCATCTATGTGTTTGTAAATATGTTGTCACCATCTACATGTTTGGAAGAGTATAGTTTCACTATGGGAGTTTTTAGCATAAAATGTTTACAATTAATGCTAATTAGAAAATAACATTAATTCAGTTTAGTTTTAAAATATTCTTATGTCATATAGTTATCCTAACATTTGACACGATAACGGGGAAAATAAGAACACGATTTTGTTGATTGGTTAAAAGGGAAAAGGGCTCCATGAAACTTTGGTTAAAACATAACAAAACTTGATCAGTTCATGTGTTGCTTAAGAAACTTTGGTTAAAGGTTAAGAAAACTTCATTGTGTCCTATGTCAAACTGAGATAGTGAGAAAAAAATTAATATAGTCCTTATAACCCCAAAGAGGTAGGGGCTAATGATATGACAAAATAAGTTCGGTCTTTTGTCAAATTAATAGATAGTAGAAAACAATTATTGTAGTCCTTGTAGCTCTAAAGGGACGGGGACTAATAATATGAAAAAATAAGCTAGATATGACTAAATGAATTTTCAACCTACATCACCAATTTATTTATTTTTTAATTATAAAGTATTCATATTCATTCAATGAAACAAAAATTAGCTAATGAAAAGAAATTTATTGTCTCATCATCATATAATAGTGATATTGTAACATGCTACACAACATTATATTCGAGATATAAAAAAAAAAATTCCATTACCAATGTTCTACCATATCATTCTCAATAATGTGAACTCTTTAATTACACATCACGTTGAAAAGGTTTATGAATGTATTTCATTGCACGGTTCAAGTTTCATATAATAATTACAGGATTGCCATAGTCTAATACTTCCTTTAACTAAGGTATGGCAATAAACGGGCGTAAAGTCTCTAGAACCTTGTGATTACTGATACTTGTCGGTTGAAGAGGTGGATAGTTGGATCATTCATGAGTGTTGATATTGAGGTCCTTCATCATGTGGTCTTCATTTCTTTGTGGTTGGTTAGGGTAACCAACACTCATTCCCTCCACCACTAAATTGTCCCATTTTCACCTCTTCGTACTGCGCTATGCAACCTCCCAACAAGTCTTCACAGTCGTTCTCCTTCATCGCCTGGAGTCCTCCAAGATATGTCAGTAATCCTTCATGCAGATGAGGATCTCGTATCATTTTTTGTTTTCCTAGAGAGAGGATTTGTTATGTCCTCAAATGACCCTTTTCTTGACTATAGCAAGGATTATTTTTCTCGGAGTTTCCCTCAAGTGGTTCATGGTTCGATGGCATTGGTGGCAACTTACCTCTTCACTTAACTCTGACACTGAGGACTTCTAGGTATTTCCTTTCTCAGATACTGTTAATCTACTTCCATATATGCTATTTCATTATATGTTAAGTCACTAATTTATTTTTCTACTATGTCTATTGGTGCAGTGTTTGAATTTGGTGCCTCTATCAATTCCTGCCCCTTCATTAGGTAACCACGAGAGTTTCCACGTACCTGAGAGCATAATGAAAGGGCTTATGCTATATTGGTTTGTTAATTAATAGTTTGGTAGCTTTTTCCCTCAGTGGCAATAATTGTTTTCGATCTTGTTGCAGGTGTTTCTCATTTGTTCAATGAAGCAGATATGACTTCAATTAGCAGCAACGAGGAAGTTGTTAAATATATCCTGAAGTTCCTCAGGTTTTTATACTATTACCTCATGGGGTTTCTAGGTAATTTCATTAATCTTGTTGTAGGTTTTATTCCTCTCAATTGTGGAGGAACAAGGGTATTTATTTGTTTGACTCATAGCTAATGTAATTAACTCTTTACGAACTCAAACTACTTACTTCTTATGGAGGATTTTACATTTATTTTCATGGTCGATTGTATTGTATTCCTATGCAATCTTAAGATATTAAAGTTATATGTTGTATTACTTTCTTGCTTGAAATGCATGGTCTTACTCTTGAGATATGTTTCAATAATATCTTGTACATTTAATATTGTTACAAGAATTAAGTGAGAGGGCGACCAGACCGGTAGTCGAATCAATTTGGCAACCCTAGTCTCAACTCCCTCACTTTCCTTCTTACTCAGAGTATAGTTGGTATTGCAAGATTTCATATTCATGATAAAGTTTTAAGCCCAACCAAAATTTAATATTGTAAATCTGTTTTATCTAGATTCTATTTATTATCATTTTCTGTTTATTTCCTATGTTGTTGTGATTGGTATGAGGTCTTATAATTGTTCATTATTTCATTATTCCTTTGTTGAGGTTATTTTTATTTCTTTGGAAGTACTTTTGGGATTCTCGGTTGGTTCCTTGTATAACAAACTTCCCTCTTCGAGCTCCTCGAACTACTTAGATTATTGTTTCGCTATCCTAACCTTTAATGTATAAGGTCTCCGGTCTTCTCTTCCCTGCCCTTAAGGGTAGAGTTAAATCCATGTGATCCTTGCTCAATATGACATCTTTTTGAAGTTGATACCACTAAAATAATTACCTCAGCCAGGGACTTAGGCAATTTCTTTGCCAGTTTGATTTAATTTTCGTTTAACCTTCCAGCCCATGTATATTTTGGCTTGATAACCAATTCGAGAGCTTAGAATAACTTACAAGTTTAGTTAAATGCTTATTTTAGTCCTATTATTTTTTATCCACCATTGACTTTCACAGGTTGCAACTACATAGACAAGCATTAGGTTGATTCACCATTAAGAAATAACATAAATAATTAAAAGCATAAGTTTGGCTACACCATGTAGACCACGTACAAAATTATATGTTTTTCTTTGAATTTTTCTATAGTACAGTCCTCCTCACTAACAATTATTTCATTAAATTACAAAAACAAGACTTTAATAGTGGAATACTCTACAAAATAAATACTACAACGGTTACTTTTCAGTCACAGATCATAAGATTCAACTCCTAGTTAAATAGATATACATGCACAAATACTTATCTGTAAATTTTTGATCTCTCAAATTCCATAGGGCTAAGACCATTCCTCCCAACCTTGAGAAGGGAAATTATCTTTGCTTCATCCCCCCAAGCTTCTGCTCCAGACAGTAGATAACAATTATTTTGTAACAGTAGACCTCAAGACCTTAGTCCAATCTATTGTTTCTGATCTCTTCTTTAACAGAGTCTACCCACTGGTTCTTACTAGCTCAAGACCACTCTCATTGGCAACATCTTACCAATGTTTTCATATCTCTTTTCTCCTCTTTCTCCAAAATGAAGCAAAACCTCCTTCTTTCCACTAAGAACATCTTTTATCTCTAGGAGAGAGGGGTGAAACTAATTTTTTTCTAATTGTTTGAAGGTTAGAGTTCGTTTACCGGTCTACCCTCAAGAATTCTAATATTTCATTATTTAATAAAATAACATTACATAAATGTTAACAAAAGTTCCTCTAATTTCCACATGCAAAATGTAAATGCAACTATAAGTGTAAAGGTAAATGTAAATGTTGGTAATTTAGTTGTCACTTTGGGGTGTTACATATTCCCCCCCTTTGACGAAACATTGTCCTTGGTGTTTATCTTAGCCCATGAAACAAGTAAGGATAATCCTTCCGCATAAGACATTCGTCTTCTAAGTTGGCTTCCTCTAGGCTAAAGTACCTCCATTGCCCTTTAACCTAGGTGATAGCTCACCTCAGTAGCATTATTTCTCTTTTGTTCAAGGATGCACTGAGGTTCTACCAAGAAATCTCCATCCATTTCGACCTGAATCATAATCATAAATTATTCATGAGAACTTATCATAGTGGCACGTAAAAACAAAACAAAACAACTTTCCATTACCTGAAACTCATGCCAATGAATCACATTCTTAGGGTCATACACATATCCTTTCAGCAGTGAGACATGAAACACATTATGAAACTTTGCATAACTCGGTAGGGCTAGTTTGTAATCTATTGCTCCAGTTCTTTCAAGTATCTCAAAAGGACCACAAAAATGAGGGGCAAGTTCCACATAGCTAGCCCATCTCAATGTACTTTTCTTTGGTTTAGTTAACACAGAAACATGGTCTCCATTTTTAAACTCTCGATATGTCCTTTTTCAGTCAACATAATATTTTTTGGCTATCTTAGGTAGCTTTCAAATTCTGTTGAACATTTTTCACTGTTCGCTCCATTTCTTCCTACATTTTTGGTCCTAACATTAACCTATTCTCAGGACTTCTCCAATTTGCAGCAGTTCTGCACCTTCTTCCATAAAGAACTTCAAAAGGAATCAATTTTAAAGACTCATGATACCCATTCTAATAAGAAAACTCCATGATACACAAATATTCCTCCCATTTGTCGGGTTGTTGCATAACATACATTTGAAGCATATCCTCTAATACCTGATTCACTCATTCAGTTTGCTCGTCAGTCTGCGGGTGATACACAGTGCTAAATTGGACTTGAGTTCCCATTCCTATGAATATGGATTTCCAAAATGCAGATGTAAATTTCACATCTTTGTCTCATATGACCACATTAGGAATACCATGCAATTGGAACACATCTTTCATAAAAATATCAGCAATTTGGATGGTCTTGAATGTAGATTGTATTGGGATAAAGTGAGCTACTTTACTAAGTTTGTCTACAACTACCATGATAGATTCACTATGCTTCTTAGATTTAGGCAGTCCCAAAATAAAATCAAGTGTAATATCCTCCCACTTCCATTCTGGTATAGGTATAGGTTGAAGAAGACCTGTAGGGTGTTGATGTTCTGCCTTAACCTGCTAAAATGCAATGCACTTTGCAAAGTATTATGCAATATCCCTACACATTCCTGATGAAAAATAAATGGGTTTGATAGCTGAAAACATTTTCTAATACCTAGGATGGGCATGGTATGGGTTTTGGTGGAAGTCATCTAAAATCCATTGTCTGACTGAAATTTGGTTATGAGAATATATTATTTTCTTAAAAGTTAGTAGCTGATCTTTATTTTTACCATAATATCACTGTTTCCCCTGACTTCCAGCTTGCTGCCATAAAAATTTGTATTCGGGGTCTCACTGGGCAGCCTCTTTAATTTGTTCCAGACATTTAAATTCTATTTGATTATAACAGAGTTCATAAATACAATGTATTCTTCTACTCAATACATCGATGACATGATTTTCCTTTCCTTTTAGATGCTTAATATCATATTCAAATTCACTAAAGAAAGCCTTCCATCATGCTTGTCAAGCATTTAAATTAGGTTGTTTGAAATAAGTTGTTAAACTACTATGGTCTGTTAATAACAAGAATATTTTTCCCAAAAGGTAGTGCCTCCATACCTTCAGTGCATGAACTACAACAGTCGGTTCCAAATCATAGGCATCATTACTTTGTTCATGCTCTTTGAGCTTTTGAGACTCATATGTAATCACCTTCCCATCTTGTGTTAATACGACCCCCACAACCTCTAAATATGAATATGTGTAAATGACAAATTCCTTATTTGGGTCGACAATCTTTAATATGGGGGAAGTGGTTAATAATTTTTAACTATTTGAAGCTCTATTTACATTCATTGGTCCATTTAAACACCCTTCCCTTCTTTTCTAAGGAGGTGATGGGATATGCAATTCGAGAGAAATTCTCAATGAAGCGATGGTAATTGTAACACCCTCCTCCCACATCTACCCAAGCAACCATCCAGCCGAGGTAAACATGTGACTAGAGGCCACTATGATATGATTTGACCTCATAGGTCACACTAAGGAAGTGGAACTAATGAAAACATACCATACAGACATCCAACATCATCAACAAAATCCTCAAAAGATAAGTCAGCCACTAAGACAGCATGCCCCTGGGTCCCACTATTTTTTTAGGTCTCTTAGGCCATAGTCTCTCTCGTGCTATGGGAAAGGGAGTGACCAGCAACCTAAAGTCACTCTCACAGGCCTGCCTGCCAGCGAGTGTGGACTAGAATTGTTAGTGTTATGTCAATGACTCCAAGATTTGAGCCACTTTTTTAGGCCCAGAGCCCATGTCACTTCCAAGAGCTGAATAATCTCTTCATATCAGTAATTTAACATGGAAATGACAACATTAAAGAAAATACTTATTCAAGACCTTGATTTGACCCCTACTAGCCATGACAAGCATTTGGTCAAACACATTATCGACATGTAATCTACATGTGTAAATAACATAGTTAAAACTTAAGTGTAGGGATCTCATACTTATCTCAAAATCACTATGAACCATTGTTCCCTCATGCCATTTGTTGCATTATCATCTATTAGGTCGTAGGCACATTATCCATTCACATAAAAGTTAAAACATGCTGAGAGCCATACATAGTTGTTGTCATAAAATGTTCATATAACCAGCATGATAGGAAAAGAAATAGAATAAACATATCACCCATCAAATCCATAAATACATCAGTTCCTTTAACACACAAAAATCAAGCGAATGAATTTCTCATTAATGAATGCAATGAACCAACTAGAGGTGGGACTACCATATTCCACCCAACCATACAATGGCTGAGCCAAATCTCTCTTCATCTACTCACCCCCATGCCATATTCCAAGCATGAATGTAGTATCTCATATAATACATCAATCGAAACTCATCGAAGGCTTCCAGAGGTGATCCACCTCAACCCATCAAACACGGATTCCACCTCGTAGTGAGACATCACCAAAACCATCACCAAATTGGTCTCCATCCTAGCCATCTAGGGTTCCAAAGTGTTTGTTCCAACCAAGTATCTAATTACTAGTAACACAGCTTACAGCTGTCGCGAGGCTCCAGAGCATTTTTCCAACTAAGGCTCCATGGCTGGTAACTCAATCCACCAAGGGATCTAGAGTCTTTCTCCAACCAAGGCTTCACGACTAGTAACTCAACCCAAGTTGTTATAGGGCTCCAGAGCATTTTTCTAACAAAGGCTCCAAGAACTAATAACTCAACACAAGCTAAGGAAATATGAGAGCCAACCAAAACAAAACAACGAAAATAACCCACAATCACCATGGCTATCTAGGAAATGGGAAGGCTAGGCAAGCCACTATCAATCCAGGAAATCCTCAATGTCAATTACAAATCACGATTAAGAATCCACATGCATATGCCATGCATGTCCAAACTAGTGAAGAAATTATACATGCAACTCAGTACTTGCAAGCAAAATTGATGTAGTTGTTGATGTCGATGCCTTATTGCACTCTCCTACTCTTCCTTTTCCTTCTTGCTCCAAGAACCCAAGTATGCCACACCCACCAAGAGTGCTCCAAGAAAACTCTAAGTATCCAAGAGTATGAGAGAGAGAGAGAGAATAATGAGAGAGAGCCCCAACACTGAATTGAAAAAAGGTTACCAACTGATCCTTAGAAGCCTTTTTATGAATGAGGCCTCTATTTTCTTCATTTTCAATTATTTTCCTTCATTTTCCTCCTCATATTAAACTTGTGGCATTTAACCTCCTTTCTTTCCTAGTTTCCATTATTTTGATAAATAATTGTGTCAAAATGCCTTTTAATGCCTTAGCCATTTCCTTTGGCAATTTCCTTAGCCATAAACAACCAAATGAACACCCCCTAGGATGTCTTGCCCAACGCTCAGCTTGGAATAAGTGTCCCAAACATCCATGGTTATTATTTTTAGCATTTATTACATGGAATTTTCACAAGGGATGTTACGGAACCCCCCACTTGGCAGGCTACCATCCTGGGTGTTCAATCACACATATACCTTAACAACCTGCTGAAAGAAGACATACTTCTCATGGAGCTTTACAACACAGCTCGATGGAGTATTTACAATGAAAGACCTGCTCAAGACAAAACATCATGACAACATGACAACATACTACATAGTGGAGCTTTATAATACAACTCATTACCGTATTTACAATGATCATCCTACTGAGTGCCAACTCATGTAACATCACAACATCATGATAACATAACCACATGATTGCATAATAACATGACACCCATACCGCATAGTGGATATTTATAACACAACTCATTATAGTATTTACAACCATACACGGGTGTACATATAACAACATCATCAAAATATAGATACTAAAACATATGGCAAATCATATACCAAAACATATATAAAAGCATATATCAAACCATCATAAACCATATATAAAACACCATAAAGAAAATACCAAACCATCATAAAGAAAATACCAAACCACCATAAGCAAATACCAAACCACCATATGAATCTTTTTTGCCTCAACTAGCAAGCAAGGAAGAATGCATGGCCTGCATCTAACCCGCCATCTCCCATGTAGCTTCATCGGGCCCAAAGTGCTTCTATTGCACTTTAACTTGCTCTATTGTTTGGTTCCATAGCATGAGCACCTTCTTCTGCAATATACAATGAGGCTACTACTGGAATTCTCCATCTGGTTCCACCTACAATACAGGCCATTCAAACACATGATCAATATCTTTAACATACTTCTTAAGAAATGAGACATGGAAAACATCATTGAATTTCACTATCGGAGGTAGTGCAAGTTGATAAGTTATTTGCCCAATCCTCTCAATGATACTAAAGGGTACATGAAATAATGGTGCCTACTTGGCACATGAGCCAATATACAAGGAGGTATTCTTCGGTTTGATGTGCAAGTAGACCTATTTCCCAACCTAGAACTCCTTAAACAACCTATTCTTGTCTGCATAGCTCTTTTGCCTATCTTGTGTTGCCTTGAGATTCTTCTTGATCACCTGCACTCCTATTCCATGTCTGCCAATGTATCTGGTCCAATCAATATCCTTCTAACCGGATCACTCCAACTGATGGGAGTGTTACAACTCCACCCATACAATTCCTCAAAAGGACTCCTCCTCAGTGACTCTTGATAACCTTTTTTGTATGAAAACTCAGCCAAAGGGATATACTCTTCCCATTTTCACTGTTGAAGCATCACATACATCTTCAACATGTCCTCTAATATCCTATTGACCCTCTCTTCCTATCCATCTGTCTGCGGATGATAAGCTTTGTTGAAGGCCAACTTTGTGCCCAAACCTCCAAATAACTCCTTCCAAAACATGGAAGTGAACTTCGCATCCCTGTCTAACACAATATTCTTTGGAACACCATGTAGTCTAACCACATCTTGGATGAATACATGTTCCACATCACTAGTTGAGAACGTAGACTTCACCAAAACAAAGTTTGCAACATTTTTTAACCTGTCCACAATGACCATGATGGAATCATGTTATTTCATTGTCTTCATAAACCCAGTGATGAAATCCATGGAAATGACTTCCCATTTCCACTCCAAAATTGTGATCGGCCATGGCAATCCACCTGGATGTTTACACTCTTCCTTCACTCAATGACAATCAAAACATCTTGCCACAAAATCTGCTACATCCCTCTTCAGATTCGGCTGATAGTAATACCTCTTCACTATTGTGAGTGTCTTTTGGTAACCTAGGTTACCTGAATACGATTTTTCATGAAACTACCTAAAGATCACCTTCTTGATCTCACTGTTAGCCAAAATATATATCATGTCTCAAAACCTGACCAATCCATCTGTTGTAAGATAATAATCCAAGTCATGTGCACCTACACATGTACCTATACCACTACCTGTACGTGTAACTGTGCCATCACCTATACCTGTACTACTATGGCTACATGTACCTATACCATCACCTGTACCATCACTGGTACTATCACATGTACCTATACATGTACCCTATTGCAACCTATGCACAATCTCCATATATCTGACATCCTATTGTCCTGCTCGCAAGATCTTGTCATGTAAGTCCATCCCATAGGAGCTCATAGCTGCCAAGTGATTCAACTCTATCTATCTAATAAGAGCATCTGCCACTCTGTTTTATTTACCTTTGATGTATCTGATCTCGAAGTAAAACTCATTGATCATGGCCAACCATCTAGCCTGCTTGACATTCAAATTTGGTTGGTCAAACAAATACCTCAAGTCAATGTGATCACTCATAAGCACAAACCAGATTGCAAGGAGATAGTTCCTCCACATCTTCATTGCATGTATAATTGTTTCTAACTCAAGATCATTCATGGGATAGTTATGCTCATGCTCGTTTCATTTCTGAGACTCATAACATACCACCTGTCCATCCTACATAAGGACTCCACCAAGCCCTCTCTTGCAAGCATCTGTACATACCACAAACTCTTTGTACAGATATGCAATTTGTAGTACTGGTGCATGTGTTAACAACTGCTTAAGCTTCTCAAAGCTAGCCTCACACTCAGTCCATTTAAACTTCTTTCCTTTTCTTTGCAATGATGTAATGGGATAAGCAATCTGTGACAGGTTCCTGATGAGCCTCTTATAATAGCCTGTCAAACCCATGAAAGATCTCACCTCATCCACACTCTTAGGAGCTACCCACTCCATGATGGCCCTTACCTTCTATGGATCTACTTCAATACCTTCCTTGGAGACAACATGTCCCAATTAGTGTACCTTAGTCTGAAAGAAGCTAGATTTGTTGAGCTTACCATACAATTAATGCTCTCTCAACAACCTCAAGATTGTTGCTAAGTGCTCGGCATGCTCTTCCTCATTCTTATAATATACCAGTATATTATCAATGAACACAATAACAAACTTATCCAAATATGGATGAAACGCACTATTCATCAAACACATAAATGTAGCTGGAGAATTAGTTAAGCCAAATGGAACAACAAAAAACTCATAATGCTCATACCTGGTCCTGAACGAAGTCCTGTAAATGTCCTCTTCTTTGATGCATATCTGATGGTATTTGGATCTCAAGTCAATCTTTGAGAACATTGTTTCTCCCTTCAGCTGATCGAACAAGTCATTGATCCTCGAAAAAGGATACCTATTCTTGATAGTCACTTTGTTCAAATTCTGTAATCAATGAATAATCCGAGGGTACTGTAGAGCCTCTAACTTGCACCTAATTATCTATCATTACCTACAGCTTTTCCTCACTTATCCCTCTCTTTTGCCCTATTTTCCTCATAAACCTATCCAGATCATTACATTTGATGTCTTTAAGCATGATTGGTTAACTTTGCTAATGTTTGACTGTTTGTCTAGATTTTTGACATATGCACAGAGATTCCGCAGCTGTCTGGCAATTCCGCAACCATTCAGCAATTCCGCAGCTATCTAGTCATTCCGCAGCCTTTTCATTGATCTCTATGTTCCACGTGTCATTTTGAAAAATGGATCACATGGGCACATGGGAATGAAGGTGTTAAAGGTTCCTATGCTATTGGTTCAGTCAGCAACGCCACGCACACCTCCGGTCAACGTGGATCAAACTTCGGTCAACAAAGCCAGCTCAAACGGTGTTGCGTGAGCTGATAGGTCACGTCACTCTAGATGGCGATTCCTCCACGTTATGCAGGTTATGGGAGATAGGATCCAACCTTGGATTCAACCTCCATGACGACCGTACCGTCCAGATAACACACGGACCTGTTTACGTGTTGCTGTACCATTTAATTAGCATGACTGTCAGTTAATTTCTAGTTTCATGTTTTACGCAGTAGGCAGTTGTTCATACGCCTATAAAATCCAGCGTCTACGCACGCTTAAGGAT
Source organism: Pinus tabuliformis (assembly GCA_031772625.1). Lineage (NCBI taxonomy): Eukaryota > Viridiplantae > Streptophyta > Pinopsida > Pinales > Pinaceae > Pinus > Pinus tabuliformis. The sequence goes on along the minus strand of CM062808.1, from coordinate 268,974,746 downwards.
TAGTTTTTAGTTGCTTTGTTTATGTAATTGCTACAATTTTAGTGTGTACAGAAACTCTGTTTTGAAGCTGCTGTTTCAGCACTTTTTACTGTAATTTCTGCATATGAGTTAATAGAAGACTGTGTTGTTTTGACTCCTTCAAGTAGCTGATCTTTCCTTGGGTTTTGTGGATGGAGAGCCCCCATTCATAACAGCCTTTGTACAGTAAATTTACCTTTATGTTCTTGCCATTTCCTTCTTTTGAATTCAGCAATTTTCCTTTTCTTTAATACATGTACAGTTTTGATTTACTTTCACTGTCATCTCATTTCCAGCATTTACTTTAACTGATCAGGATTGTTTTCTGTAGGTGTTAGCCCGGGATTGTGTGTCTTTGTTGTATTTGCTTTATCTCTAATGGTATTTTCAGTTGTCATATTCATAGTTGCTGCCTTTATTCTGTTTTTCTAGCTTGATTTCTAGTTTAGTTTCTCAAGTTGTATGCTAACATATTGATGGTCTCCTTATCATAAGTTGTTCATCTTTAGGAGATCAGAATACTAATAAATCACAGCTTGCTTTGAGTAGTTTTTGACTTATATGACTAACTCTTTCTTCACTTGTTACACATTACAATGTATGTTGGAAGCAGAATGTTGGAGAGAGGCACAGTGGTGTTATAATTTGTCATCTTAGAGCTTGATTACTTTTTAGACTTATATCTAACTACTTCTTAATCATGTTTCACATAGTACTATATGTTGGAAGCAGAGTGTTAGGAAGAGATGAGCATTATAATTGGTCTTTAAAGTGGTTTTTCTTACCTTTTTATTGCAGCAGCATGAGTAGTGACTAGTGCCATTAGAAAGTGGTTTTTATGCTTTGCTTTCAGTTTCATTTCAAGTTATTTCTTTCAAGCTCTTTCTTTGCAAGTTTAGAAGGTAGTTAGAAACCACCAGTTACACACACTCACTCATTTAGAAACCACCATACACACACAAATCACTCATTTGTTTATAAAATCATCACTCCATCTTAGGAAGTTAAATTGACCACAACACCCCCAAACGACAAAAAGATCTAAGAGGTTACTTAAGTATATACTGTACACCTTCACTTCATCAGCTTACGAGCCTCGGGTTGACAATTTATGATAGCAATTTAGACAACACTAAATTGACTAAACATTTTGGCGCCGTTGCCGGGGAAGTGAAATTAAGTAGCCATATTCTTAGAAAAAAAAAAACATAAAATTTCAAGAAAAGAAGTTGATAACCTATCAAAGTAAGCTCTCCTCTTGCACTTCAAAGTGATCTGGAGGATCAGAAAAGAGAAAGTTATTGATTTAGTAGTTTCTTGAGTATGCTCTCTTCTTGCACCTAGAGTGACCTGGAAGATCAGAAAAAGAACTATTAACTTGACTTGAAGAAAAATGAAAAAAAAATAAAAAAATGACATGCATAGAGCTAGAGATTCTAGGGGAAGGTTTTTAGCTAGAGCTCGAAGTTCAATTTTTACAAGTCCATCTGCTTCAAGGAATAGACAAGAGACACCTCCCTCATCTCCAACCAACACTCCTAGCCCTAGAATTCCTGGAATTCAAGAGCCACAGGTACTCATCGAACCTTTTGAAAAATGGGCTTTAGATTTCGTTGGACCCATTAATCCGCCATCTAAGCAAAAGAAGTATATATTGGTTTGTACTGACTATGTTACTAAGTGGGTAGAAGCAAAAGCTTTGCCTTCTGCCACTGAAAATTCAGTTGTTCATTTTCTTTTTGAGGATATTTTCACTCGTTTTGGTGTCCCAAGAGAAATTGTAACAGATCAAGGAAGCCAATTTACATCTAATCTGATGGAGAAGCTGATGGAGGAATACAAGATCAAGCATAGAACATCTACTCCTTACCATCCGTAAGCAAATGGTCAAGTGGAATCTACAAATAAAGTCCTTGAGAATATCATCACCAAGACTGTTCATCTGCATAGAAGAGATTGGGCTGAAAGGCTACCTGAAGCTTTATGGGCCTATAGAACTACATGGAGGAGTACCACAGGATATTCTCCCTATGAACTTGTTTATGGGAAAGAATTCCTGCTCCCCATTGAGTTCCAAGTCAAAACTTTCAAGATGACAGTCGAGTTGGGGATGAATCTTTCAAAAGCCCAGAAGCACAGAATGGAGCAGTTAAATGAACTAGATGAGATAAGACAAGATGCCATTTTAAGGACCGATCTAGTTCAGCATCAAAGAACAAAATGGCATGATAGATACATCAAGGAGAAGAAGTTTCAAAAAGGAGATTGGGCACTATTGTTTGATTCCAAGCTTAAGGACTTCAAAGGAAAATTTCAAACTCATTGGCTTGGGCCATATGAGATTGATGAAGTCTTTAGCAATGGAGCAGTTCGAGTAAAGACTATTGATGAATTTCATACTCCTCTTATTGTGAATGGCCATCGCTTGAAGGTCTACCAAAAGCCACTCTCAAAAGAGGAATTTGTCAAGTTGTTCAAAGAAGATTCTGCAACAAGGTTGGTGGAGAAGGATTCTTCTCCTCCATCAGCCTGATCTTTGGTTTAAAAAAAAAAAAAAAGAAGAATAAATGTATAAGCCTGAAAACCAATCTCTGATTGGCAGTCTTATGCAGAAAATCTGAGGTGAAAATCAGGGTCACCTGACGCCTCATATTTTCCAAAGAAAAAATCTCTCTCTTCTTCTTATTCCATCTCATTTCGCCATTTCATCCACTTCATTCGCCATCTCATTCATTCCATCATTCTCATTCCACCTTATTTCTTTTTCCTCCATCCATCCATTCCGTCTCATCTCACTAATAAAGTCATTTCCAGGACTATTTCATACAGCCAAAGTTGTTTGTGTGCAGATAGAAGGTATTACTGCAGTTTCCGCAGCTGAGGAGCAATTCCGCAGCCAATATCACAATTCCGAAGCCGATACACTCTGTGCCTGCACATAAAAAAATACAAACTGTTTCAAGAAGAAATCTGCAGTCAGAAAAAATCACCAGCATTATTAGAAGGCAAGGTCATCTAGCAGCAATAAACAATTAAAGGTTAGCATCATATGAGCAAAAGGAATCAAGATGCGGATACACAAGGTATGTTCTAATTTCTGACCAACAGTTATATCATTATGCATGGTTTTCGGATTATGTTTTGAGGCACCTAATGTAATGATTGCAAAATCCTTCCACTCCTCGACCGAAAATCCACGTAACCCTCATCCATAACGGTCCCTACTCATTACAGTTTCAAACCCAAACACGGCTGCTCTTTCATTAAAACTCTCATACCAGAGTGACGTATACAACTGTACTACGGCACCCTGAGTTATAATTCCGCAGCCAGATGTACACCAATGACCGACGTCTATGGGATTTAACCGTTTTCACCCATTACTCGTAACCCTCCTACGCATACATAATTCCATTTCCGTTGTTGATTCACTCCCTCATTTCCATTGTTCTTCACTGCTCTGTCTTATTCACTATTCTGTCCACCATAAGCACTCTCTGTTTCATTTTCTTCTCATTTCTCCACTAAAACCTTGACCACTGTTGTAAGTGCATCACGGCTATTTTGCTGTAGCCGTAAACCCACTGTTCAAACACTTTTCTCCCGTACAACTCTTTCACCAAGTGTTAAAACAGTGTTGTTAAGGCAGCCAGAGAGCTGATGGGTAAGCTATTGAGGGCAGAGCCTGAGGGCTCTAAATTTTTAGAAGGCTATCCCCAAACTAAAGACGCTTTGCAAAAGGCCAAATGGCTCCAGTTCATTCAAAAATTCAAGGGATACCATAAGGAAGTCACAAAGGCTTTTGCTCGTTCTTTCAAAGACAACAAAGTGGAGATTGGAGATCTGAAATTTACAGTTACAAAAGGCAGTTTAGCACAAGCAACTTCATTACCTCAAACTGGGGAAAGGTGGTTCAAGAATCGATCAGTGGAAGACCAGGAATGGAAGCAAATATTGAAAAATCCAGGTATGGACACTAGTATTTTTAAAAAGGGAATCCCTGTTAGTCTTGTCAAAGAAGAATGGACAGCTTTGCTTCTGTTAGTACAGAAATTCTTTACATGTGAAGGAAGATTCAGAATTTTGTATGTTTACCATGCTAAAATTATGATGCATTTCATGGGTGAGCATGACATTAATCTTCCTTATTTTCTACTATCTAGCCTTAGAAAAATGTGCTCAACAGTCCAAAGAAACATAAATAATATTGAGCCACATTTATACCATCACGGGCTTGTCAAAATGCTAATTGAAGAACAGTTAAAGGCCAAAAGGGATACATGGGAAAGATTTCTTGTGAGGAACCACTTCCAAGAGGCAGGAGAAGCCTCTGGTAGTTCACCTAAAGTGCCCAAAAAGAGTAGAAGAAGAAGAAGAGAAGAGGTTACCCCAGAAATTGTTGTCCAAGTAGAAACTGTCCCTGAAATTGTTGTCCAAGAAGAAACTGTCCAAGACCTTGTTGAAGAAGAAATTGTTGCCCATAACTCTGAGGAAGAAATTGACCCTGAGCTTGCTGTAGATATTGACCAAACAGCCCAAGAAATCATTACAGAAACCCTGCAAGAAATTGTACAAGAGGCTGCTCAAAAGAAAAAGGAGAGTAGGAAGAGACAAAAGAAGGATAAAGGAAAAGCTATAGCCCAAGAAACCTACCTTACTCCTGAAAATTCCAGTGAAGAGGACACTCAGCCATTGGCACATAGATTGGCCCAATTTCATGAGGCTGCCCTTTCCAAGAAGATGCAAAAACAAAAGCAGAAGCAACAAAAGGAAAAACAGAGCATCACCACCGTGAGGAGGAGCAGCAGGCTACAAGACAAAGTGGGGGCCACAAAGAACAAAGAGTCACTCTTTATTGACTTGAGCACACCTGAAAAGGTTGCTACAAGACTTGACTTTGAGGCAAGGCCACCACATGTTGAGGTTACTCCTCCACGAGAGGAAACCCCTTTTCAACAGGAGCATGAAATCGAATTTGAGCATGAGCCTAGTCCAAAGAGGTCACCAGAGATTGACCCAGATCAGCAGAGAGTATATAACTACTTGGAGACATTAGAACAAGCTGCTGCTGGTCCAAGCACTGTTCTACCTCTTGAACAACAAGTTCACTCACTTAAACAAGAAATTTTTGAGCTTGAAGTTTTAAACCGCCACATCACACAAGAGAATGAAGCATTAAAGGAACAAGGTAAAGTGGACAAAATGGTCCACAATAATACAATGCTTCATTTGGGCCTTTGGCAAAAGGAGAAAAGAAAGCTAAAGAAAAAATGCAGGAAGCTAAGCAGAGCTTTGGTCAATTTAAAATTCAGATGCTTGGTGAGGAAACCAAGAGTCAATGTGGCTACACAGAGGAAGAGGAGAAGACTAGATGTCCTAGCAGAGGCATCTCAGCAGGTGGATTAAACAATGTTTTCGTTGCATGATGACATGCAACACCCTCGTAGTGGGGGTATGTAGAGCCTCTAACTTGCACCTAATTATCTATCATTACCTACAACTTTTCCTCACTTATCCCTCTCTTTTGCCCTATTTTCCTCATAAACCTATCCAGATCATTACATTTGATGTCTTTAAGCATGATTGGTTAACTTTGCTAATGTTTGACTATTTGTCTAGATTTTTTACATATGCACAGAGATTCTGCAGCTGTCTGGCAATTCCGCAGCCATTCAGCAATTTCGCAGCTATCTAGTCATTCCGCAGCCTTTTCATTGATCTCTATGTTCCACGTGTCATTTTGAAAAACGAATCACATGGGCACGTGGGAATGAAGGTGTTAAAGGTTCCTATGCTATTGGTTTGGTCAACAACGCCACGCACACCTCCGGTCAACGTGGATCAAACTTCGGTCAACAAAGCCAGCTCAAACGGTGCTGCGTGAGCTGATAGGTCACGTCACTCCAGATGGCGATTCCTCCACGCTATGCAGGTTATGGGAGACAGGATCCAACCTTGGATTCAACCTCCATGACGACCGTACCCTCCAGATAACACACGGACCTGTTTACGTGTTGCTGTACCATTTAATTAGCATGACTGTCAGTTAATTTCTAGTTTCATGTTTTACGCAGTAGGCAGTTGTTCATACGCCTATAAAATCCAGCGTCTGCGCACGCTTAAGGATTAGTTTTTAGTTGCTTTGTTTATGTAATTGCTACAATTTTAGTGTGTACAGAAACTCTGTTTTGAAGCTGCTGTTTCAGCACTTTTTACTGTAATTTCTGCATATGAGTTAATAGAAGACTGTGCTGTTTTGACTCCTTCAAGTAGCTGATCTTTCCTTGGGTTTTGTGGATGGAGGGCCCCCATTCATAACAGCCTTTGTACAGTAAATTTACCTTTATGTTCTTGCCATTTCCTTCTTTTGAATTCAGCAATTTTCCTTTTCTTTAATACATGTACAGTTTTGATTTACTTTCACTGTCATCTCATTTCCAGCATTTACTTTAACTGATCAGGATTGTTTTCTGCAGGTGTTAGCCCGAGATTGTGTGTCTTTGTTGTATTTGCTTTATCTCTAATGGTATTTTCAGTTGTCATATTCATAGTTGCTGCCTTTATTCTGTTTTTCTAGCTTGATTTCTAGTTTAGTTTCTCAAGTTGTATGCTAACATATTGATGGTCTCCTTATCATAAGTTGTTCATCTTTAGGAGATCAGAATACTAATAAATCATAGCTTGCTTTGAGTAGTTTTTGACTTATATGACTAACTCTTTCTTCACTTGTTACACATTACAATGTATGTTGGAAGCAGAATGTTGGAGAGAGGCACAGTGGTGTTATAATTTGTCATCTTAGAGCTTGATTACTTTTTAGACTTATATCTAACTACTTCTTAATCGTGTTTCACATAGTACTATATGTTGGAAGCAGAGTGTTAGGAAGAGATGAGCATTATAATTGGTCTTTAAAGTGGTTTTTCTTACCTTTTTATTGCAGTAGCATGAGTAGTGACTAGTGCCATTAGAAAGTGGTTTTTATGCTTTGCTTTCAGTTTCATTTCAAGTTATTTCTTTCAAGCTCTTTCTTTGCAAGTTTAGAAGGTAGTTAGAAACCACCAGTTACACACACTCACTCATTTAGAAACCACCATACACACACAAATCACTCATTTGTTTATAAAATCATCACTCCATCTTAGGAAGTTAAATTGACCACAACACCCCCAAACGACAAAAAGATCTAAGAGGTTACTTAAGTATATACTGTACACCTTCACTTCATCAGCTTACGAGCCCCGGGTTGACAATTTATGATAGCAATTTAGACAACACTAAATTGACTAAACAGGTACCATCTTTCTTCTTCTCAAACAAGACTAGTGCGCCCCAAGGTGATACACTTGGCCTAATGTATCCCTTTTCCAACATCTCCTTCAGCTGCAACTTTAACTCAATCAACTCAAGTCTGCTCATCCTGTAAGGTACTTTCGATGTTGGATTTTCCCCTGGCACTAACTCAATAGAAACTTCTACCTCCCTATGCGGTGGCAACTCCATAATGTCCTCAATAAATACATCCATGAAATTTTGTAAAACCAGGTACTTGTTCCACATATCTGCATATGCAACCTCCTTACCCTTATCACTAGAAATTTGTACTGAAAATAGCTTACACCCTTTCATGTGGCTACTCTTTTCTTGCATAGTTGTCACCATCCTAACTAATGTGGATTTCTTATTACCCTACAAGACTCTTCTTTCTCCATTATCATCAACACACTCAAAAGCTTTGTCATAGAATTCAACCTTGGTTCTATGTAAATACAACTAATCCATGCCCAATAACATATTGTATGAACCCAACAGTAAAAAATTCAAATGTGTTGCAGTAGGCATACCATTCAAGTCAAATGTGCAAGATCTTACCCAATGATGAACTCGTTTCTTCATACATGTACCCAACTACACTAACCAACTCTACATGCAATTCCTTACTCAAACCACACTTATCCACCAAGTCAGGACTAACACAACTATAATTAGATCCAGGGTCAATCAAAATAGAAATAACTTGATCATAAAGCTTACCATCCATCTCAATGATATATTCTGGATGCTCAGACTACTTTTTTTCCATGGCTACATAGATACGAGGAATTATTTGGCCTACATCCCCAATAGTCTTCGCCTCCTCTGCAATGTATATATGAGGTCTACCACTATGATGCTGCAGACAATCTCTCCTAAGGTAGTCTTTGCCACAAGTCCAACAATGCATGGGATCCTTACTCTGCTCCTGAAGTCGATGTCCATGTCCTCTATACGATGCATTGAACTTCTAGGTGGTGCAACATTATCCTTGTTATGTGTACTCTCTGTCCTTGCTCGCTTTTTATCCCATTTGACTTTGTTTTTTACATCACCTCTCCAACCTGACTTAATCTCAGTTCCGTGCTTTGATTTTTCATAGAAATCTCTTAGCTTTCGAATGGAATCCTCCAAAGATCTAGGCTCATCGAACTCGATCCTGTCTTTGAATGCAACCAGTAATCCTCTAATGAACCTTTGAATCTTGGCCTTTTCCTCTGTAAGATAAGGGACATACCTTAGCAACTCTATGCATTTTCTAGTGTACTCATCATTTGTCATGGAACCCATCTTTAATTCATCAAATTATTTGTCCCTATCATCAAAGTACCTTTTTGGCAAGTACTTCTTCTTAAATAGCCACTCAAACTCACTCCAAGGCAAATCTTCCTCATGAATACACCTCACATTTTTCACATCTTCCCACCAAATGTCTGCTTTACCTTTAAGACTGAAGGTATCTAGTATAGCTTTCATGTTCTCTGAATAATCATGCAACCTAAATAACTTCCTCATGCCAAGAAACCATGCCTATGCATCTTGTGGTTTCTTCATTTTCCCATCAAAAGTAGGTGGCTTTGCTTTCTTAAAATCATCTAGAAAATACCCCCTATCACTCCCCCTGTAAGGATGATACCAATGATGATCATAGTGCCTACTTGAATCAGAACTAGAATCATAACTATGTTTATCCCTTCTCCTCTCCAGAGTGTCCAACAATTTACCATCTCTAACTCTATCATCTCTATTTGGGCGACAAACACCATGTGATCTATTATCATATGCCCCATTATTTTTATCTTCCTACTCATGACTGATCTGTAGTGGTCCTTGCCACTGCAAGTCTGACAAGCTCTAAAGTATGACCATATTTACCTCTGCTAACTTTTCCTTTGATTGTATGATTATGTCATTATCTTCCTTACAACTCCTTAGGCTTATTAGTGTAACTGCCAAGTCGAAAGAGTTCCCAACACCATACTGCTCTTCATATTCGTAGGGAGAATCTGTGTAGTCAACCATCTTGGTAGTGAGTTGATATTTCTTCCTATATGGCTTAATATGTTAGATAAACCAATCACAACAAATCACGTACCTTAGCATAAATTGGGGAGGATACCTTATCTGCAAGATCACCAAATCTACGTGATACAAGTATAACATAATCATACCAACATATAGACATACACAAGTAAATGTATCAACTCATAAACACTACTCTAACTAGTGTCCAATCATCAATGTAAGGCCATGTGAACAATGCATTCTATGACCTCATGCATGAAAACAACCATTATTCCATTATACACATTGCCACGTGTGACTAGAAGTATGCATAAGCAATGCCAAACGAATTACAAATAAGAATAACTTCATGTAGTCAAACATACTCGATTAGTTCTTGTAATCAACCTACAACACTGATGCATGCAATCAAAATATTCAAAATATAACCTAACATACAAGGATGTAAGTAGGTACCATGAAATCAACATGTAAGCGACATATAAGCCATATACAGTTAGTCACATACTCATTTTAAATACATTTCATCAAATCAATAACAAATTCTCCATGACAACCATACGACAACCCCTAATCTGACATCAAGCAATTGTAATAAGTATACAAGTGTAAGAGACACACATGCAATTGACCTATATGCATGACCACCACATAGCCCATCTAGTCTAAGGGTTGAACCATGCTTTGATACCACTCTGTAACACCCTCCTCCCACATCTACCCAAGCAACCCGCCAGTCGCGGTAAACATGCGACTAGAAGCCACTATGATATGATTCAACCTCCTAAGTCACATTAAGGAAGTGGAACTGACGAAAACACACCACATAGACATCTAACATAATCAATAGAACCCTCAAAAGACAAGTTAGCCACTCAGACAGTCTGTCTATGGGTCCCACTATTTTTTTATGTCTCTTGGGCCATATTCGCTCTCATGCTATGGGAAAAGGAGCAACCAGCAACCTGAAGTCACTCTTATAGGTCTACCTGCCACCAACTGTGGACAATAATTGTCAGTGCTATGCCAGAAACTCTAAGATTCGAGCCACTTTTTCAGGCCCAGAGCCCAGGTCACTGGCCAAAACTAAATCATCTCTTCAGATCATTAATTTAAGAAGGAAATGACAAAAAACAAATACTTGTTCAAGACTTTGAATGGACCCCCACTAGGCATGAAAGGCATTTCGTCAAACATATCATCGACATGTAATCTAAAGGTGTAAATAAGAGAGTTAAGTGTACGGATCTCATACTTATCTCAGAATTGCTATGAACCATTGTTCCCCCATTCCATTTTCTTCATTATCATCTATTAGGTCGTAAGCACATTATCCATTCACATACAAGTAAAAACATGTTGAGAACCATACATAGATACTATCATAAAATGTGCATATAACCAGCATAATAGGAACATAAATACAATAAACATATCATCCATCAAATCCATAAATACATCACTCCCTTTAACACGTGAAAATCAAGGGAATGGATTTCTCATTAATGAATGCAATGAAACAACCAGAGACGGGACTAGCATGTTCCACCCAACCGTAGAATGGCTGAGCCAAATCTCTCTTTAGCCATTCACCCTCGTGCCATATTCCAAGCATGAATGTGGGATGTTATAGAACGCATCAGTTTAAACTCATATAGGGGTTCCAGAGTCCATCCACCTCAACCCATCAAACATTGATTCCACCTCATGGTTAGAAATCACCAAAACCCTTACTAGATAAGTCTCCATCCTAGTCATCTAGGGCTCCAGAGCATTTGTTCCAACCAAGGCTCTAGGACTAGTAACTCAACCCATAGCTGTCGCCAGGTTCCATAATGTTTGTCCAACCAAGGCTCCAAGACTAGTAACTCAACCCACCAAGGACTCCATAGTGTTTGTCCAATTAAGGCTCCAGGACTAGTATGCAAGTTGTTACAGGGCTCCAAAGTGTTTGTCCAACCAAGGCTCTAGGAACTAATAACTCAACCCAAGCTAAGGAAACATGAGAACTAACCAAAACAAAATAATGAAAATAACCCATAATCACCATAGTTGATCCAAGTGGATATTGGTGGCCACCCACCAATTCCACTTGGACCCCACCATTGTTTCTTTCACTTTTTTCAATTTCCTTAATTGTAGCACAGTTAACTATTTTTAGCAGTTTTTCGGGTCCTAAACTTCCAGAGCCCTTTTGAGGCCCTAAATGACGTTGTTTTGGGAAAATCACCAACAACTAATACAAGTTTCCAAATTCAACTTGGTTTTTCTTATGAGTAGTTGTGGTACTCATATAGATCTTTATAACGAGGTATCATATGCATCAAACAGAGATCGTATGCCAAAGTTATGACCCCGGGAACTTGATGTACCAATTTACCCCAATGAGACCCATAGTTTGGTGTTTCATCTCTTAGGGTTAGACTTTTGGATGTTTGGGGTTTTTCATTGCTTCTCAATAATAAATAGGCCCTCGTGTCTCGTTGTAACACAATTCAGAGGCATGTAGTCGCCACATGTCTTCTCCGAGAGAAGCTACCATCGTCTAAGCTAGTCTTATTTCCATTTTGTTTGTAAGCATATTTCAGTATTTGATATTAATGAAATGAAGTGTTATTTCTGTTGCATCTTTGTATTTATGGTTATTTCTGTAATTTGTTGCATTCAAGTTTAAATTTGGATCAATAGCTATCCAGGAAATGGCAAGGCTAGGCAATCCAATGTCAATACAGGAAATCCTCCATGCCAATGACATATCATGACTAAGAATCCTCCATGCCAATGCCATGCATATCCAAACTAATGAAGAAATCATACATGCAACTCGGTACCTACAAGAAAACCTGATGTAGTGGTTGATATCTTTGCCTTCTTGCACTTTCTTTCTCTTCCTTTACCTTCTTGCTCTAAGAATCCAAGTATGCCACACCCACCAAGAGTGCTCCAAGAAAACTCTAAGTATCCAAGAGTATGAAAGAGAGAGAGATTAATGAGAGAGAGCTGTAACACTGAAATTACAAAAAGTTACCAACTGATCCTCGGGAGAATTTTTATGAATGAGGCCTCTATTTTCTTTATTTTCCATTATTTTCCTTCATTTTCCTCCTCACATGCAACCTGTGACCTTTCACCTCATTTTTCTCCTAATTTCCATTATTTTCGTAAATAATTGTGCCAAAATTTCTTTTAATGCCTTAGCCATTTCCTTTGTCAATTTTCTTAGCCATAAACAATGAAATGAACACCCCCCAAGATGTATTTCCCAAAATTCAGCTTGGAATAAGTGTCTGAGTCATCCGTGGTTATTGTTTTTAACATTTATTGAATGAAATATTCACTAGGGTTGTTATAGTAATACCCCGCCAAGCACATAAAGGATCATATATCAGCCACATATTTGGGAACTGGTCATTCCATAATAGTCCTGATCTTTTCAGGATCAAATTTTATATGTTCATCTGTAATAACGTGTCCCAAGTACTGAATTTGATCTTTGTAAAAATCACACTTACTATGGCTTGCATACAGTTGATGATCCCTTAATGTTTGCGATAATATTCATAAGTGTTCCTTATGTTTTTCTAAAGACTTTGAATAAATCAAAATACCTTCTATAAATACTAGAGTAAATTTATCCAAGGAATTATGGAAAATACCATGCATCAAACACATCAGTGTCATGGGTGCGTTAGTTAGTCCGAAAGGTAGGACTACAACTTCATAGTGGTCATACTGAGTTCAAAAGGTCATTTTACAAATATCTTCTTCCTTCACCAGAATCTGATGATATCCTAATCATAAATCAATCTTGGAGAAGATTGTTGCACCCTTGACCTAATCAAACATGTAACCAATTTGAGGTAGAGAGTATTTTTTTTCATAGTTAACTTATTAAGTTGTGTGTAGACAATACACAACTGCAATGTACCATTTTTATTTCTTAAAAAAAATATTGGGGCGAATATACCCTTTATCGAGTAATTCCTGCAATTGCATTTTAAGTTTAGTCAACTCTGGAATACTCATGCGGTAAGGGGCTTTGGACACTGGTGTTTCCCCAGGAATTAGTTCAATTGTAAAATAAATATCTCGCTTTTGATGTGGCCCCATAATATTTTTAGGAAACACATCTATAAATTCCTGAATGCTGGTATGTTTTCCATAGTAGAAATTTTCTCTTTGAAATTGGAATACCCAACTTGGACAACATAAGACATACAACCCTTCGTAATACATTTATTTAGTTGGGAGGAAGTGATGGGATGAAATCCCATAGCCTCTTTGACTCCCTATATTTCTTTCTGAGTACCATCCTCAAAAAGGTAATTGATGGTCTTGTCCTTACAGTTTACTAAAGACCAGTGGCTCTCTAACCAGTCCATTCCAATCAATAAATTATATGACCCTAAAGGCAATATATTCAAATCTATGTATGTAAATTGGCCACCTATGTCCATAGAAGAATTCAGAACTTTGGAATTTACCCTTCTCTTAGCTCCTATATGCAATTGTACTAGCCAGGTGTCTTTAAATTAATGTGTTTGTAAACAACATCTTTCTACCACTTTGGGACTAACATAACTAAAGATGCACTCGGATCTACAAGAATAGATATAGACTGAATAGTTAACTCACCTTCCAATTCTATCATAGTAGGTTGGTAATCAGCTTGTCTGTCTTCCAATGCAGCATTGATCTGGGGCATTCTCCTTGCCACCTCTCCAACTGTAGATGCCTCTTTTATATTAGCAGTTAGTTCAGGTCAGGTACATTGATAGAAATTCTTGTAATAATGAAGTCCTCCACAACCCCAACATTGCAAGGGGGTTTTTTTTCCTTGATAGAGTTTTTACTTTTTAGATGCTTCCATTAGCTTATTATCTGCTTGCCACTTGGTCTTTTGTTGATACCTTCCAAGTTGTTTACTTGGTAAATTTCTTTGTATATTCTTGAAATTTGTGGGTTTCGTTCCCTAGAAATGCAAATAATTCTTCTATCCCTTCTTTTGAAACCAATTTTTTTCAAAATCTCCTTTCTGTTTGACCCATTGATAATACATTCGGGCCTTTCGAATGGTTTCATCCATAGCCTTAGGACTATCAAACTCTATTCTTTTCTTCATATATGGAGGTAAACTACTCAGGAAACGTTGTAACTTAGCTTTCTCCTCTATGATATACAACACATATCTTAATAAAGATGTAAAATTTGTCACATATTTGTCCATTGTTAATTGCCCCAATTTTAGATCATGGAATTGTTTTCCTTTTTCATCATAGAATGGCTTCGCCAGGTATTTATTTTTAAAATGTTTCTAGAATTCATCCCATGTTACATCCTGGTCCTCTATCCCATGCACTATTTTAACCTCCTCCCACCATAAAGTGGCCTTCCCCTAAAGTTGATAAATGGCCAGTCTGGCCTTAAGGCGACTGTCATACTTAGAAACATGGAAATATTTGTTCATATTAATGATCCAAGCTTCTGCAACTTCCTCTGCCTCCCCATCAAGGAATGGATATTTAATTTTTTCTAAATTCTCCTTGCAGTTCTAGTTTTGGTTTATTGGTCTTCCTGGGTTGTAACACATTACCTGATTCTTCCTCATGTTCCATTCTATTTCTATCAACTTCTTGGACATGGCTCCCTTTTGGAGTATCTTCACTTGCATGTTGATGTTCTTCCCCATCCTAGGTTCTTTGCTCAAGACTGGTTTGAGAGGTTCAATGATTATGTTTATCTAATAGGCTCTTAAGAATCATTTCCTTCTCTCGCATTAACCTTTCATTATATGCCCTCAAGCACACCATTTCAACTTGTAGTTGTTGAACGGTTTCAAGAAGCATACTTGTTCGATGTTGTTGTCCTACACCCAACTGCACCCACACTTCGGGATTCGTATCAGTATTCGGCATTGAGCTTGTTCCTCGGCCTCCAGATCCTCTCTTCATCATGCTCTGTCTACTTTCTCACTTTCATTGTCTGTGAACATTTCGAAACATTTACTGTTATTATAATTTCCCATTCAGGCCACGAAATTGAGAACTGAGCTCATATTCCACTTGTAACATGCTACATAGCATTATGATAAACATATTAAAAAAAATTACCATTACCAATGTTCTACCATACTATTCTCAATAATGTGAACTCTTTAATTACACATATCATTGAAAAGGTTTATGAATGTATCACATTGCACAGTTCAAGGCGCATATAATAATTATAGGATTACCATAGTTATGGCATTGAACAAACGAGAAGTCTCTCGAACCCAGTGATTATCGACACTTGCTGGTTGAAGCAGTGGATAGTTGGATCATTCCTGAGAGTTGATCTTGAGGTCCTTCATCGTGCGGCCTTGATTTCTCTACTATTAGTTAGGGTAACCAACCCTCATTCCCTCCACCACCCAGTAGTCTCATTTGAACCTCTTCCTGCCGCACGGTATAAGCTCCCGAGAGTCTCCATAGTTGTTCTCCTTCAATGTATGGAGTCCTCCAAGCTATGTCGGTAAGACATCATGCAGACAAGGTTCTCTTATTATTTCTTGTTTACCTAGAGCGAGCATTTGTTACATACTCAACTAACCTTTTTTATGAATATCGCATGGATTATTTTGCCCAAAGTCACCCTCAATTGCTTCCTAGTTCGATGGCATCAGTGACAACTTGCATCTTCACTTCTGTCTGCAACTAAGGGATTCTAGGTATTTCCTTTCCTAGATACCATTAATCTACTTCCATATCCTCTATTTCGTTACAAGTTTAGTCACTAACTTATTTGTCTGCTATCTCTCTTGGTGCAGGGTTCGAATTTGGTGCCTCTATCAATTCCCGCCCTTTCTTTAGGTAACGACGAGAGTTTCTAGGTCCTTGAGAGCACACTAAAAGGGCTTATGGTGTACTGGTTTGTTCATTAATAGTTTACAACTTTTTCCTTGAGTTGCAATAACTTTTTCCAGTCGTGTTGCAGGTGTTTCTCATTTTTTCACTGAAGCAGACACAACTTCAATTAGTGGAAATCAGGAAGGAGTTAAATATATCCTGAATTTCCTCGAGTTTTGGTACTCTTACTTCATGGGATTTCCAGGTAATTTCATTAATCTTGTTGTAGGTTTTATTGCCTCTCCACTATGGAGGAATAAGGGTATTTATTTCTTTGACTGATAGCTAATGTAATTACCTCTTTATTAACTCGAACTACTTGCTTCTTATGGAGGCTATTACATTTGTTTTCATTGTCGAATGTACAATATTCCTATGCATGGTATTACTCTTGAGATATGTTTCAATACTCTCTTGTACATTTAATATTGTTAGACAAATTACGTGAGAGGGAAATTGGACTGGCGGCCGAATCACTTTGGTAGCCCTAGTCTCAACTCCCTCACTTTCCTTCTTACTCAGAGTACAGTTTGTATTGCAAGATTTTATATTCATGATAAAGTCTAAAGCCTAACCAGAATTTAACATTGTAAATTTGTTTTATCTAGATTCTATTTATTATCATTTGTCTATTTATTTCCTATTCTGTTGCAATTGGTATAAGGTTTTATCTATGTTCATTATTTGATTATTCCTTTGTTGAGGTTATTCTTAATTTTTGTAGAAATACTTTTGGGCTTCTCGGTTCAACTTCTAAGGTTCCTTGTATAACAGACTTACCTCTTCGAGCTCCTCAAACTACTTAGATTATTGTTTTGCTATCCTAACCTTTACTGTATAATGTCTCCAGTCTTCTCTTCCATGCCCTTAAGGGTAGAGTTCAATCCACGTGTTTCTTACTCAACATGACATCTTTCTAGAGTTGATAACACTAAAATAATTACCTCAATGAGGGACTTAGGAAATTTCTTTTCCAGTTCGATTTAATTTTCATTTAACCTTCAAGTCCATGTACAGTTTGGCTTAATAACCAATTCAAGAGCTTAGAACATCTTGCAAGTATAGTTAAATTCTTATTTCAGTCCTATTATTTTTAGTCTACCATTGTCTTACACAGGTTGTAGCTAGGTACAAAATCATTAGATTGATTGACCTTTAAGAAATAACATAAATAATTAATATCATAAGTTTGGCTACACCATGTAGACTTTTATTTTCCACCTACAAACTTCTAAGCTTTTCTGTGATTTTTTCCTATAGTACAATCCTCCTCATTAACAACTATTTCATGAAATTATAGCAACAAGACTTTAACAGTGGAATAGTCTACACAATAAGCACTAACACTATCACTTTTCATTCACAGATCATAAGATTCAACTCCTAGTTAAATAGATATACATGCACAAATAATTATTTGTAAATTTTTAATCTCTCAAATTCCATAGAGTTGAGACCATTCCTCCCAACCTTGATAAGGGAAATTACATATGCTTCTTACCCCTGAGCTTCTACTCCAGACAATAGATAACAATTATTTTCTAATGATAGACCTCAAGACCTTAGTCCAGTTTATCCTTTCTCACCTTTCATTTAACAAAGTCTATCCACGGGTTCTTACCATCTCATGACCACTCTCATTAGTAACATCCTACCAATGTTTTAAGATCTCTTTTATCCTCTTTCTCCACAATGAAAGTGATCTAAAATGTTGGCCAAACTTGTTAATGTTATGCAAACTCCCTCATCAGTATTACAAATATGTTTAGGATCGTCTCATATTAACCATAATCTGAACGATTATGTGTCAAGTCTTAAGTATCTTTTATGAGCAAACTATGAGGTTAATTAGTTGTTTAAAACACATATACAAGTAAATTGCAGAGAATTAATACACAACAAACTCATAAACACAGAGTTGATAAAGGAGTTAACCCCAAACTATGCTACATCTCCTTGGACGTGCTTCAATGGCTAGGACCTATTTGAATTAATGGTAAATTATCTGATTACATGCACTTGAATTGATCCAATGGCTTTACAACCTCTTCAATTGGATTCAGAAGATCCCAAAACCCCAAAAATGACTTTCCAAGCTCTGCAATTAGACTCCAACGTATCTAGGCTTGACCTCCTCTCCCAATGGCCCTTGGCTTCCATAAACTTCAACGTAGAAAAATAATATACGGAAGTGCCTTTCAGCCTCTGTAACCTATTGCAGTGTGTTCAAATCATCCAAGTCATCTAGGAATGACTTTTTATGAGCTAAATTTGGTCATAAACTGCCAAAGTTACTGCTTCTTCAGGTTTTCCTAGGAAAACTCCACTAAATTTGGAAAAACTCCAGTTAACTCTGCCAAATATGGAGTTAGCTCTGGATTTGTCAGATCTGCCAAAAATCTGCCAAACTAATCCTTTGTTTAATTAATTGTTAAGCATGGCTTAATTAACCTTAAACTGTAGTGAGCACATAATTCGTGGTTAGCATAAAATGCTAATGGTTGGCGTCAATGTTGGTCACATGCTAGTGGTTACACTTAGTGGTTAGGATACCTGGCAGTTACGTAACCTCTAGCATTTAAGTTTTAATTCTGGTCACATGCGGCACTCAAGGTTAAGGTTACCTCCCAACTTCAAAGTTTTAAACTTCAAATAAAACGTGCGCACCATGATTGTTAAGAAACAATGTGTGGTATGGCAATAAAACTTAGCGCTTGTATGAGTGAGGTCACAAGTTCGACTCTCTGACCTTCCCATAAAATTTTGCAATGTGCTGATGTTGATAGGATGTTGGGGAGGGACACACGGCGGCCTCCAGGCTTGCCATGTGTCATCTTCTCATTGGTCCTTCCCTAACCAATGAAAAAATGCCAACTCACCAAACTGTCAACCAATCACAAAGTGCCACTCGGTGTGATATCACTCAATTTAAACCAAAATTTTGACTTGCATAGACACTCGCCACGTCAGCAGTACAGAATGTTGACTGGGCAGTGACGGTACTTTTTGTTTCAAAATTCTTACGTTTAGTAAAGCGAAAAGAACATGATATCTTTTTCATATGAACTCTGTTTTGAGTGAAACAAGTTGCATTGGCATTGTATCGCAGAGATGTACGTGGTCATTTAGGTTTTGAGTTATTCCTATCACTTTGATATTTGAGCAAATTTTTGCCCTTAATCCAGATTCTGATCACTCCTTCCCACTAACAAGCTTTTGGACCCACAAAGGTTCATTATCTGATGAGAGCTAAATACTCTTCTCCTTCCCAAGTTCTATTAGTTGATTCTACTTGGAAAAATCTCCATGACAACCACTTGGGTTCACTAACATGCCTTGCCTTGCAAATGGCTTGGCACTTCAACCAATGTTCTCCTTTTTCTACTGACCCAATCCAACACTTGCTGGCTGCTTGCTAATTAAACACACTATTGTACCAAAGAGATCCCTTAGTGCTTGGAAAACTGGCTGAAGGCCTTCCCACTGAGAATCATGTTCCTCCTTTGCAACACGTGCATTCGATGCAAGCTTCTCCTTGGAAACCACTTTTCCATGTTAAGCCCATCTAAGTGAACTACAACAATGAGTTTCAATATCAGTAATAAAAAGAAAATAAATGACCATTCTTTTACCACCACGATTCCAAATTCCACATATGGAATAATGCATTCGCCATCTCTTTCGCTTCTTGGCCTCAACACACCAAATCGCATTGTAGACCATTCGATATTTTACAAGGGCTTCAATTTCTTTGGAATTTTTGTCCACTTTCGCTTCTTGATTGCATCATCCTCCAATATTAACATGGTCCTCATGTCATGATTTAAGAATGAAGGCTAATGACGAGCCTCTTTCTCAAGCGTGGAACTTCCAAAATCCTGTGACATCTTGTCACAAGAACACCATTAACCTTGAAAAACACTCATGCAATAACATAACTTGACGACCTCTTCCTTTTGCTTCTTCAAAGAAACAAATGTCACATCATGTGAACATCACCATGTACTCTTACATCTTGGTGTATAAACCATCTTGGTGTATATTCAATGGTTTACTAAACACAAGTCGACAAAACATGCTTCTTCAAACAACTAACTTTCAAGTCAAGCAAAAACATTTACAACAACTTGACAATTTACAACAAGAATTCCACATTCTCATGAAACAATTTGTCACATCTCCCTTTCATCTTTGGAGACAAAATTAACTCTTCCAAGTCAATATAGCATACATGTAACAATCAATCAACCACACAAGCCGACACTCATATATGCGCAAATGATCAACATTCTCAAGTTGACAACATACATGTTAACAAAGCAATCAACCAACATAAGTTAATCACTTATGCATGTTCAAGCATAATGAAACTATTAAAAATTCCACTATTCACACACACAAACTCTCATGCATGTATAACAATGCTCAACTCTCTCACAAGTACAATCACAAGTACAAGAATCCCATTGGTATGTACAAGTACTTAAAGAGTTGAAATAACCAAATTTGTTGCAATAAAGTGAGTCAACATAGTCAACTTTCAAACACCTTCCTCGTGTAAGCATGCAAATTCAAGAATACAACATGCATTAAAATTTGTAGTTGAAAATTGTCATCTTTGCTTCATCTAAGTGAGTCAACATAACTCTACTTTTCCAACATATTGTTTCATGCAATATGTAGCATACTTTCAACAAAAAAGAAATTCATCCAAATAACAAGGAAATGCATCAACAAGGCAAGATTTTCATCAATTATCAAAAGAAATGCAACGCCTTAATTGGTTAAGAAATCTAACCATCGCTTTCCAAACCATTTCAATGGCGCTTCTTTCATCTTCACTTCATCATGTGTATCATCCTAACCCAAATCAATTATGGAATCCTCTTTTCCATTCTTTCCAAAATATCTCTCCACCTTTTTCAAATGTCATGGATGACTTGTTGGATGCAAAGTCCAACACTTGTCTACAATATGACCTTGCTTATGGCAATGAGTGAAAAAGAATTGCATCTTCTTTTCAGCATGGTTTCAATTATGCAATGGACCTTTGGCTTTCTATCTCTTTTGTTTTGAAAGTTTCATGTGTACGGCTATACTCTTCCAACACCTTGAAATAGTATGGTTATTCAAACCACAAAAGGAACATGTAAATTTTCTCCAAATCTTATGTGAAGATTTACCATGTTTATCATAATCAAAAGAAACATGATTAAAGGCAGATTTATACCTTGCACATTCACCTTTGTTGCCTTCTCAGGGAGGTGAATTTTATGAGGTAGTGGCTCTCTTCATAAAACCAATAATGGTTTCAATGACCTTAGAGCTTTCAGCATGCTCTTGTTTTCCATTTCCACTAGCTTCATGCTTATGAGCATCTTCTTACAAATTGGGTACAAAACTTTTGCATTCCTCATGAACACAAACTTCACAAGCTTGAGGTAATGAACATGTAATGACAGTCCTTCTTGGAACACCTTCATGTGCCTCCATGGCTTTGGATCATTCTCCATCATGTTGTCCATAACCAAGACCCAAATACCTATGGCTTTCCTTAACAACAATTGGCTCAACTATGCCTTGTGCATGTGTGCCTAACCCTTTACCTTCATAGCTCATCTTCATCAATAATTTGGACCCTATTCCTCTAGTGTGTCTTTCAAAATCACCAAAACATTCATTTTGAGAGGAAATTGAAGATATACTTGAATTGAATACCTAATTTTCATGCACATACTTGGCTAGGGTTTCCTTGGCATCATGGATTTGAATATCCATCTCATGCATATTTTCAAGAAGCTCTTGCTTCTCCTCCTTCATGGCCATCAACTGCTCTTGAAGTATAGTGTTCCCCTTCCTATCTTCATACATCTCTTGCACCATATCTCTCATGATGATAAGCTATTGCAAAATTTCTTCATCAAAGATTCTTGCTAAGGAAACTGGATTAGAAACATCACTTGTTGAAGCTGCCATCACATAAACTTGCACACAGTTAAATTTTCCTTGCACGGATACAAAACCAACAACTAATTTTCTAGCTAACCTTGGCAAACCATCTCAGGGTTAAAATGAGTTAATAGTTCTCTGATACGAAGTTGATATGAAATGTTGGGCAAACTTGTTAGCGCTATGCAATCTCCCTCATCAGTATTAAAACTATGTTTAGGATCGTCTCATATTAACCATAATGTGAAGGATTGTGTGTCAAGTATCGAGTGTCTTTTATGAGAAAATTATGAGGTTAATTAGTTTTTTAAAACACATAAACAACAAGTGAATTGTAGAGAAGTAATACACAACAAACTTATAAACGCAAAGTTGATAAAGGAGTTAACCCCAAACTGGGTTACATCTCCTTGGACCTACTTCAATGGCTAGGCCCTCATTGGATTAATGGTCAATTCTTTGATACATGCACCTCCGTTGTTGAAATGGCTTTGAACCTACTCCATTCGATTCAGAAGACCCAAAATCCCCAAAAGTGACTTTCCAACCTCTGCAATTGGACTCCAGCTGATCTAAACTTGACCTCCTCTCATGGTGGCCCTAGGCTTCCTTAAACTTCAAAGCAGAAAAATCACATACAAAAGTGTCCTTTTTCCTCTAGAACCTGTTACATTGTGGTCAGATCATCCAAATCATCTACGAATGACTCTTTGTGACCCAAAATTGCTCAAAAACTACCAAAGTTATGGCTTCTTCAATTTTTCCTACGAAAACTCCACTAAATCTGGAAAAACTCCAGTTAACTCCACCAAAGTTGGAGTTAGCACCGAATTTGTCAGATTCTCCAAAATCCACCAAACTAATCTGTTGTTTAATTGATGGTTAAGCATGGCTTAATTAATGTTAAACTGCAATTAGCACATAATCTGTAGTTAGCATAAAATGCTAACAATTGGCATTGGTGTTGGTCACATGCTGATGGTTACGGTTAGTGGTTAGGCTACCTGGCGGTTACGTAACTGCTAGCAGTTAAGTTTTCAGTTCTGATCACATGCAGCGGTCAAGGTTAAGGTTACCTCCCAACTTCAATGTTTTAAACTTCAAATAAAACGTGCACACCATGATTGTTAAGAAATGTGTGGTATGGTAGTAAACCTCGGCACTTGTGTGGGCGAGGTCACAGGATTGACTCCCTTGCTTGCCCATAAAATTTTGTAATGCGCCAATGTTGATAGGCCATTGTGGAGGGACACGTGGCAGCCTCTGGGCTTGCCACATGTCACCTTCTCATTGGCCTTTCCCCGACCAATGAAAAAGCACCAACTCACCAAACTGTCAACCAATCACAAAGTGCCACTTGGAGATACTTGGGGTGATCTCACTCGCTTTGACCCAAAATTTTGACCTACATAGTCACTATTTGGCAAAGCGAACACAACGCGATATATTTCTCATACGAACTATGTTTTGAGTGAAATGAGTTGCTTTGGGATCGTAGATCGTATCACTAAGACACACGTGATCATTCAGGTTTCGGGTGATTCCGAGCACTTTGATTTTTGAGAAATTTTTTGCCCCAAATCTAGATTCTGATCAGAAAATAGAACACCCTTATATCCACATAGAACTTCTTTTATCTCTAGTGAGAACTCTTTTTTTCTAACTGTCTAGAGGTTAGAGTTTTTGTTTTTTTACTAGTCTACCCTCAAGAATTATGAGATTTCATTATTTAATAAAATAACATTACTTAAATGTTAACAAAAAAAATCCTCTAATTTCTACCTGCAAAATGTAAATGTAAATGTTAATAATTAAGTGTCACTTTGAAGTGTTTGAAACATTTATATAACAACTTAAAAGTTTATATATATATATATAGATATATATATATATATATATATAATAATTATATTAAAAATAATTTTTAAATACACATTTCACAATTTTATAAAAATAAATAAAACTAATAATATATTGATAAATACAAATATTAAAATAAATTCAAAAAAATGAAAAGAAATACTCAATTTCACTACTATTACAGATATATATAATAAATTACAAATATATATATTAAAAGAATAAAAAATTATTATAATTTTAAAATTGTATAATCATCTCCACTCTACAAGAGGTCAAGTATTCCATCGATGGATTTATTCCGATGAGTTTTCTGTTACCTAAGTGTCTCTACAAAAATCTAGCATATTTTAAATGGTACAAAGACATTTAGATATTTTTAAATAATGAAATTGTAAATTATATTAATTATATCAGGATTTTTTTATATTTTAAAATTTAGATTTTAATTTATATATATATATATATATATATATATTTATTTATATTTATATTATTTGTATTTTTAATTTAAATATTTTTTGAAGAATTTTCGGCCAAAATCACATAGAAAAATTTTTGTGGACTGTTTCGAACCAATCAGTGTGGTTCGTCGTCAGGACAAGTTGAATGAGCAGATCTCACTTTGCACATTAAATAGATATGACAGAGTATCCCATGACTAAATTGTAATGGCTAAAAAGACAATAGCTCAATTTGACCTGGTCAAATTGAGCTATTGTCTTTTTAGCCATTACAATTTAGTCATGGGATACTCTGCCCTATCTATTTAATGTGCAAAGTGAGATTTGCTCATTCAACTTGTCCTCACGACGAACCACACTGATTGATTCGAAACCCGTCGACAAAAGATTTTCTATGTGATTTTCGCCCAAAATTCTTCAAAAATTGATATGAATCACAAAAGTTTTAGTTCAATAATTAAATATTTTTATTAATTTTATATCATATCAATAATTTTTTTGAAAAATTTTAAGATTTATTTTCAAATCTAATTTATTCGATTTCTCTGGAATCCAGTAAAAATTTATAAAAATTACAAATATAATAAATAAACACTTCACGATCAAAATAGCCTAAAGGTCCCCGGATGCGGGTGAAGAGGTGGTAGATGGCATGGTGCCACATGCCAAGAGGACGATGCCACGTGAAGAGGACGAAGGCTTTAATACCATAAGCCTCCGCTCCAAAACACCTTAATGCGCATTAATGCTGGCTGACGGCGAGGGAGAAGCGCATTCATGGCGCTCTGGTTCCGAGGGAAGGCCGCGGAGGTTAAGGATGGAGCAAGAATGTTGCAGCGACATTCTTGGCGAGTTCTGGTTCTGCAGACGAGTGAGAACATTCTCTGCACTTGGACGCTTCTGGAGATTTGGCATTTGTTTTGTAGAGCGGACATTCTGGGCAGCTTCTCTGTTCATATGGCAAGAACTAGAGAAAGACAGCCATGTCGAAGAGGGCCTGGTCGTGGGGCACCTTCTCGCCCTCAAGCAGTGGCAGAAGGGTATCACCAGTGCTGTTGCTGTTGTAGTTTACGTCGTTGTAGTTTACGTCGGGCTGGAATCCCCCACCTGCAAGTATCTCAATTCGTGGATACCTCCGACCCGAATGAGAGACCGCCAAGGCAGCCTGAAATCCCAGCAATCGGCACTGCGGTATTCAAGTTGGGCAACTTCAATGCCCATGTTTCCATCCTCTTTGTCAGAGAGGCAGAGCCGGACCTCGAGGGGGCAAGCAATCAGGAATTGCCTCCCGCGAATCCGGTGGACCAAGGCGTGGCTCAAGCAGAAGATGCAAGAGGGAAGGCGCCTATCCAGACTCAGACGCAGGAGGCGTCATCATCCAGAGCGGGCGCGAACAAGGACCAGGATGACACCTTTGAAGGCTACCCGATCGTGGAGATGGACCTGGCCGACTTGGAGCCAGACGAATAACTCTATCATTTGCCCGCCCTTCAGGTCCTTTTTTGATGCACCCGGTCTTGGTTGTCTGATCATGTTTGGTCTTCTGTCTTGGTCACTTGGTCTTATGTCTTGGTCGCATGTTAGCTTGGTCTCGTTCTGGACGCTGATTATGTATGGTCCTGCTCTGTTTTCAATTTTGATCCTGCTCTGTTTTAAATTTCATCATCAAGTTTATTATGGAAGTCTGGTAACTTACAGGGTCGCCCCTGCGTGGGTAGTGTTTTTGGATCTCAGCCCCTGCGTGGGTAGTGTTTCAGTGTCTCAGCCCCTGCGTGGGCACTGTCTATGTTAAAACAAGGGCTTTTTGTTGAGGTTTTGGGGTATCCAGCACTCAATGCACGCCTCTGTTGGCTGCAATGTCATAGTGCCATCGCTGGCCTGGAAAACTTGTTTCACTGCATGTAATTTCTCTATGTACATAATATAATTTCCTAGAGTAGTATTATCGATAAAAAAAAAATAGCCTAAAGGTAATTTCACCGCATTTTTTCCGGGATTCCAATCATAAATAAGTGGCAAAAAAAATAAAAAAATAAAATACTGTATAAAAAACTCCTAAAATAAATAATAAAAAATTAAAATTAAAATTTCATTATATTAATAATAAATCACTTTATAGGAGGCATATTACATGAACATAGATGATATATCATTTATTTTTTTGATATATGTTCAATGTTTCTGTACACTGGTGAAAAATGTATTTATTCTGATTCCCTTTGTGTAGAACAGGCTTAATATTTTCATAGTAACAAATTAAATGAATTAAATAAATTAGTAATATATCCAATGTTTTATGTGTTTTACATATTTTATAGTGGAAATTTATATTGTAATTATAATTTAGCTGTTAAATTAGTAGTAGGGATAAACATATTTTATAGGGGAAATTTATATTGTAATTATAATTTAGCTGTTAAATTAGTAGTAGGGATAATTATTATTGTTAAATTAATAGTAGGGTTAATTATTATTGATTTATTGATGGTTATTTATTATGTAAATTACATAAAATGATCTAGTTAATTGTTCGAGATGAATTTTATTTTTATCAAATACTTTTAAGTCTTGCAGCATTAACTTATTAGGAATCAAAAACAATTTCAAAAATTTTGTTCCACTTATATTTTATAAATATCGATTTTAAAATAAATTTATAGTGTTTTAATTTAATATTAAATTACCAAAATGACCCTTTCGACATCTATCTGCAGTTAGATAATACAGTATACACATGGAAAAATACCGTAATTGAAATAGTGGATCTCATGATCCGTCTGGTCTAAAAAATGAGGCAAAGACTTTTTTATCTAAATTTGAATGGAGACGTATTGCATCCAGGCGCAGCTTGAATATATTATAATTAATTCGAATTTATCTGAGGTATTAAGTTTAATTAATACAAAGTTAAAAATTTGATGCTAGACGCCCAGCAGTATTTGCTGCTAGTGCGGATGTCTCCTGGAGTTCTCGATCGAGCCTGTCCCTGTGACTCTTCGTTGCCGGCGCAGATGTCTCTTGGAGTTCCCGATGGGGGTAATCACAGTCAATGATTCAAAAGATTCGAAGGACCACTAAACTGAAAGCCCACAGCGACCACTTGTCTTTCCGGTCTTCCTCATCGTCCATTATCACGGAGATATCGACAATATTTCGGACGGTGAGAATAAAGACTTTAAAACCCAATTGATGCTAAACTTGCTCTCTAACCAAATCAACCGGACGTAAACCCTAACCCACTGTAAACCTGCCTGCAACATAGCTTTCTACATAGAGCAGAAGCCAAGCAATGGTAGATAAACCCTAAGCAGGGAAAACCTGGCTGTAACGTAATACTAGGGTCTCTTTGACACTAAACCAAATGCCAATCCAGTAACGGTTTACGGACTTTGTTGGTTATCCGCTACGTATATTTAAGGAAGATAAATTAGTACAAGGCTTACGTTTCTCTAGCATATTTTATTTCTTAAAAACATTTTTTACGTGAAACTCGTTTGACTCGTTGAGTAAGATTATTTTATTTCTTAAAAACATTTTTTACGTGAAACTCGTTTGACTCGTTGAGTAAGATTATGTACGAAAAAACATTTTGAAAGTAGCCAAAATATCAAAATCAATTACGGTATTGACTATTTGAGCTACTAAACTTTGCAGTCTATCTTGAATATCAAAACCGGATCAAATTCCGAGTTTCTGGCCTTTTCGTCTCACATCTGCCTCGAAGATGTTCTTTAAAAAACAAATAAACATAAAACAATTATATTAGGTATTATATGTTAAATTCATTTAAAATAATTAGTAATTATATTTTAAATTTACTTTTAATATTAAATCTATTAAAATGCCTTTCAACAATCTAAAATTAACATGGATTTAGCGTTGTACTCTTTTGGGGTTGTCACTCTTGTGTTATGTATTTAAACTTTCCATAAATTTTAGTGAGTAATTCTACTTTGGTAGAATAAATGGTTTTTTTTTAATATAATGTGATGCATTTTTTTTTGGTAAGTTTAATATTGGTGGGTGGTATTATACTCATATGTCTCCTAGCTTCTTAGTGTTAGTAGTGGTTGTCCCTTTTCCGATTATCTATTTATCCATCCTGCCTATCTATCTAGCCTACCATCCTGTGCCACTGACTTGTCTAGCTCTATGTTGGTATCTGACTTGTTGTTTGTATAGTTTTATTTTGGTGTCTGACTTTATGTTGGTTGTCTTGCCTTCATTTTCTAGATTTGGCTAAGGCACAAAGCCCTGTTTGGCTAACCCGGGCACCTAGCCCACTATATTCACGATGAGCTAGGGTAGAGGACCCTAATTAATGATAGCCCCACATCGACTCAGTGCCTTAGTGATTCCATGACAAGGCATAGGGGTGTTGAGGCCCTTTTTAAAGGTGTGACGTACTATTATTTGCACCCAATGCGTTACGGCTCATTGTTACTTCAAGCTCAATATTGCCTGCACGGAGTGAGCCGCATACAAGTATGGTCAATTTCATTCCTGAGATGGCATCAAACCCAGGAACACCATGCCTTGTTGGTGTCTTTGTCTAGCTCTATGTTGGTAGCTGACTTCCTTGTTAGCTGTCCAGATCTATGTTGGTATTTGACTTCCTTGTTGGTTGCTTACTTACATACATTTCTAAAGGGTGGGAGGCCTCCATGGCCAAACTACACACTCTAGTGGCCCAACAAAAGACCAGAGACTTTGAACCTCAAAATACACCACCCTGGTTGGTTCTTGCTTACTTGCTCGCTTTATTACTTGCCCTCCCACCTTTTGCCACCAAACTCCAACTTGTTGCGATTGCTTGCTTTCTTACTTGCCTGGAACCCCAAACAACTCCACCAAACAACAAATACAACACCCAACATGGACCACCAAATGAAAATACTAACAAAACTACCAGGGCCAAACTCCACCTTGCTTACCGCTAGTACAGGTTTTGCTTGCAATGAGGAGATATCAATTTCATTGGCCTCAGATTATCAGTGCTTAGGGATTCTCATCAGTGCTTAGTGCTCAAATTCATGATTTTGTGACAGCCTAAATTTGATTTTATCTTAGGTCAATTTTGTCAAACAAGAGCTAGAAGAAGCAGTTCGATATGCAGAAGTAGTGAAAGATGATGAAGGAGCATCACCATATTAATAACCTATAGATCCAGGAGCATGGAGACAAGAAGCGAAGTAATAAGCTTAAGTAAGTGGCCATACTACCCATTAATTCATTTCTGTATGGGCCGTTAGGGAAAGATAGGCGGGCAGATCATCGCATATTATATATGATGCTATGCCATAATACTAGTGGTTGATCATCCAACCTATACAATACTGGCTGGTTTTTTCAGACCTGCCACAACCCTGACACTATCGGGCGGTCGGGCACTATAACTAGAATTGGATCACCGAAACCGATAGGGAGCATGGGACCGATGGCGGGCACCGGGATATTTTCTACGATGATTTGGTTGGAAGGTTGGATTTGGCCCCTCAAAGAGCAGAGCGAAGCGAAGGTAAGGCTTGCTGGATCAGGAAGTTAGATGAGGGAAACAAACTATATAGATATAAGGGTAGCTGACCTAGTGAAAGGAAGGATATGATAAGCCATCTTGAAACTATTAGAAGGACCTGCCGACAAAGATGGATGCATAAGTAAGTAGTAAGATTATGTCAGTGAAAGCTAGCATTGGACGGTGAAGGGATACTGAGCACACACCGGAATGGTTATGGGGTTAGAGCCTGACGAAGAAAGGTATTGTCCTCAGGACATGAGCTATGGTGTTGGTCTTTCCTACCTGAGCAAGGACTTAGTCATCCATCTATTCGGGGGAAGGAATTAGAGAAGAGAGGTCACTTAGTTTAGGTTCTGGTTGGTCAACTTTGGATTGGAAAGGGAAAGCGGGCAGGACCTGACCTACCTTCCTTCCTTTATGGAGCTTCCTTCACTAGATAGGGGGGGAAATACCATGTGGTTTCAGGTGATAGAACGCTAGGAGTCAAGACATACATATGGGCAGGCGGGCGACGAGTCTGATAAGGGGTATTCTTAATGTGAAATCCACTAGGGCCATGGTTTAATTATATCAGGAGGGAGGCAGGGCATTTTCTATTTGGTTAGGGCCGAGCCAGCCAGATTCGCTTCAGCCGAGCCAGCTTGATCACGTTTCATCAACAAGGAAGTCAGATACCAACATAGATCTGGACAACCAACAAGGAAGTCAGATACCAACATAAAGCTAGACAAAGACACCAACAAGGCATGGTGTTCCTGGGTTTGACACCATCTTTGGAATGAAATTGACCATACTCGTATGCAGCTCACTCCGTGTAGGCAATATTGAGCTTCAAGCAACATTGAGCCGTAAGCCATTGGGTGCAAATAATATTACGTCACACCTTTAAAAAGGGCCTCAACACCCCTATGCCTTGGCATGGAATCACTAAGGCACTGAGTCGATGTGGAGCTATCATTAATTAGGGTCCTCTACCCTAGCTCATCGTGAATCCAGTGGGCTAGGTGCCCGGGTTAGCCAAACAGGGCTTTGTGCCTTAGCCAAACCTAGAAAATGAAGGCAAGACAACCAACATAAAGTCAGACACCAAAATAAAACTATACAAACAACAAGTCAATACCAACATAGAGATAGACAAGTCAGTGGCACAGGATGGTAGGCCAGATAGATAGGCAGGATGGATAAATAAATGATCGGCAAAGGGACAACCACTACCAACACTAGGAGGCTGGGAGGTCATGCCTGGTAACCCTGTAGGCCCACTACAGCCAGTGGTAACCTATATTGCTCCAGTAAGCTGCCTTGCTCCCTAACCAAATGATGGACAACCTCTAATGCAACAGTGAGGTTGAGGGTCATGTCTACCCCTCAGGTCCACACGGTCGTAACCCCCGTGTGGTAAACCTCCCATTTAGGCAAGCAGAGCATTACCACCGCTTTTAGTTCCGAATCTCAAGCATATTTTTGTCGGGCCCGAACCCCAATTTCTCATGAAATCATCCAATTCTCTCACTGTAATACGTAATAAACCCAACGAACTACAGGACCCTGATCAATGAGGAGGGCCAGAGGCGGGGATAGCAAGGGGGGGAATGAAATTGACCCGTGGTTGCTTTCATCCCTGACCCCCTTGGCATTCAAGCATCCAACACTATTAGTTCCAATTATCTCGCTGTCATCAGTATAAATGGGGCCCGCTACCAACCTAATGAAGGCATTCTTTCTCTCACCATCAACCAAATCCATTCAGCACCGTCAAATGGAAGGTGACCGCATCATTTCATCATCAACATTGATTTCCTTGCCCCACCCATCAGCTATTGACTCCTTACTATAGCAAATCTCTAGCCGCTACCAGGTTCTATATCTCACGGGTTGTACCAGTTTCGTCAATTTTGAGCATCACGGGTTAAACCAGCTTCTTTTGTTTTTCCCGTCATACCTTCCAGCTTCATATTAAAGCCAACAAGGATCAAGGCGCTCAACCTCCAAATGATTCAATCCCGCTCAACATGAAACATAATGAAATGTAAATGATAAGTACTCAAAAATCCGCTTTAAGCGCCCCGAGAGGAAGCGTAAGCTGGCTCGACTAACAGGAGAGGAATCTCGGACTTTCAAAAGGAGCAATTTCATTAATGAATAATGGTGAATTAGGCTGTTTTAAATAACTGGTATCTAATCCAAGTATCCAAGCTCGAGTATCCAAGCGGCTATAAGCCCAACCGAGCCGGGGAGCCCGTCCAAGTGTGGCCCATCCAAGTATCCAACAAAGTATCAAAGCCGAACCGAGCAGCCCAGCTATGATTGTAATCGACTCTTGGGATCGAGTACCATCATTGACACTGGGTATAAGCGACACCTGGCAATACTAATAAACGTTGTGAAAGGGGCGAGGGAGCCACTACTGAGGAAAGACTGATGAACATGGCATTGATGCTCCATTGATGATGCGAATAGATTGGGCCTACAGGGCTACCAGGCATGGTCTCCCAGCCTCCTAGTGTTGGTAGTGGTTGTCCCTTTGCCGATCATCTATTTATCCATCCTGCCTATCTATCTAGCCTACCATCCTGTGCCACTGACTTGTCTAGCTCTATGTCGGTATCTGACTTGTTGTTTGTATAGTTTTATTTTGGTGTCTGACTTTATGTTGGTTGTCTTGCCTTCATTTTCTAGATTTGGCTAAGGCACAAAGCCCTGTTTGGCTAACCCGGGCACCTAGCCCACTGTATTCACAATGAGCTAGGGTAGAGGACCCTAATTAATGATAGCCCCAGATCAACTCAGTGTCGTAGTGATTCCATGACAAGGCATAGGGGTGTTGAGGTCCTTTTTAAAGGTGTGACGTACTATTATTTGCACCCAATGGCTTACAGCTCAGTGTTGCTTCAAGCTCAATATTGCCTGCACGTAGTGAGCCGCATACGAGTATGGTCAATTTCATTTCTGAGATGGCGTCAAACCCAGGAACATCATGCCTTGTTGGTGTCTTTGTCTATCTCTATGTTGGTATCTGAATTCCTTGTGGGTTGTCCAGATCTATGTTGGTATCTGACTTCCTTGTTGGTTTCTTACCTACATACATTTCTAAAGGGTGGGAAACTTCCCTATGTACTTTTTTTTATTTTTTAAGTTTAAAATTAGTGAGAATACATCATGGTCATGTTCAAGAATAATACTCAAATAAGGTGAGAAATTGAAGGAGTGACTTAACATCTAAAAGTGTTTTAACAACACACTTGACCATTATCTATCCAAGACCCCATGGACTTGATGTATTTAAATTTAAAAATTAGTTAATATATCAAATAATGTTAATTTTTAAAACTATATATATATATATATATAAGAATGAGGAGATGTTATTTGTTTTTAGCTTAGCACAAGCGGACCCAAACCAAAGATAAAATAATCAAGTACTCATTATAAGATGTGATGTATTTATTTTTTAAGTTTAAAATTGGTGAGGATACATCATGGTCATGTCCAAGAATAACACTCGAATAGGGTGGGGAATTAAGCGAGAGACTTAACGTCTAAAAGTGTCTTAACAACACACTTGACCACTATCTATCCAAGACCCCATGGACTTAATGTATTTAAATTTAAAAATTAGTTAATATATAAAATAATATTAATTTTTAAAATTAATTAAATATATATATAGATATATATATATATATATATATATATATCTAAGAATGAGGAGATGCTATTTTTTTTTAACATTACACAAGGGGACCCAAACCAAAGATAAATAATCGAGTACTCATTATAAAATGGAAATGGAAAAGCTGGAGTAAGCAACACACTACAAAGCTTTAGAGCTATCCCTAAAGGTGGAAAACTAGGAGAGACTAGCAAAAAAATTGACCAAAGTTCTTGAGATCATGAGCAAACCATAAAGTGGTTGGAAGTTGAGAATCATGAGGATAAGGAGGTGTTCACATTGATGGGATGATATACATCCTTGCAAAGTGACACTACTATTGGGCTTGGAGGTGATCCAAGTTTAACGCAAAGAAAATTGTTTTGAACATCGATCGGTAACAATTTCAACTAATCCAACTTGATCAAAATATGATATCATACATCCCTAATAGCCACAAATACTTTTCCCAAGATAGTTTTCAACTACGGGTATAGTATGGTTCCACAATGTACTGGTAGTGGTTTCCCCTTCCTTTGGTGTTCCCTTTGTCATGAATCGAGGTAGAGAGACCTTTTAAAAGCTTCAAGTTTAAAATTCCTTATCTCTCCTAAAGACCTTCTTCTTGCACCGCATTGAGGTCCATTGAATCTCAGGGGGAGTGTGGGTATGAAAATGATACAACAAAGCTTTAGCATGACTAAGCTCGTAAACCTTTAACATTACCATGAACACCAAAACCTTGATGATAGCAAGCCTATTGATGGGTGATGGTTACCTTAGGCAGGAAGGGACACATAGGCTTGAGTAGCCCCAAATTCAAAGGATGAAAGGAATATATCCAGGAAGAAAGGTGGAGTGATTTCGAGAAATCAGACAAAGAATTGGTAGTTATCTAAGGGGACAAATTGCTAACAACAAATTCTGATAAGTCTAGATGGAAAGGAAAGAATAAAAGCATAGAATGAACATGAAAGGGGGGAAATACCAATGAAATCCATGATGAATGCAAGAAATGATATTGATGAGAGTGACAAAGTAGAATGGGAATGCACACCAAGGAACCCATCATTGAGACATTTTTGATTATTTTTTAGGACAAGAAGATGCGAATAGAGTTAATATTGAATTCCATGTGAGGTAGAGAGATGTTCATACAATGAATCATATATTAAATAATTTTTCCAAACAACATAGTAGGAAGCTAGTGGAGAGTGTCCAAATATAGTTGAGGATGGGATTGGAAAATGATTGGCTTCACCACTTAGCAATGGTGTTTGGAATGCTTAGCGGATCATGATCAAAAAAATTGAAGGGATTTTCTAATTGAAGCCATATGCCATTAGAGAAGGAACAACTATTGAATAGATGTTGAGTCTTTCAAAGTGGAGGATATGAAGAGGGAATGTAGGGGGGCCTTGATGGTTTCATTCTTTTAATATTTTTCCATGGTAGGGTTTTGTTTTGCACTAAGAGCTAGAAGAAGAAGGAGATTTTTGTCCGAGTGTTGTGCTTCCAAATATTCACGTAGATTGTATCTCTTTGTAGTTCTTGATGCCATGTTTCTAGATGGTGAGCTTCTTGAATGGTAAAGGATCCCCTTTAGCTATATCCCCATCATGTTATATCATGTTAGTAGGAGAATGCGATTAGCCTTTTTTGAAGGTCACCATAAAATTGATTCCATGCTTCCCCTTTTGGCTTAGGTTACCAATCTTATTCATTGTCTCCATTGTTGACTCTTGCTTGAATTGGCCTAGTAGTACTTAATTGTAAGTAGGACCCAAGTTTATGGATATATGTAGATGTTTTCATGTTGTTATTGATCCTAGAGTTTAGGGAACTATTTTCATAAGTCCTCATACAATAGAGTGGAGTGTCCATCTTTCTCTTCCATAAAATGATGTTGTAGGTTTAAATGCATTCCATTTTTGCGCAAGGTCCATATAGACGAGCCAAATTGGTTAGGATACATTCATATGAGATTCCAAGGGGGAGCGTGTGGGGCATATTTTTTATGCCAAATAGATCTCCATATATTTGACCTTTCCTCTATCAATCTCCACCATCTTTGAGCACCTAGGACTATTTCCATAGTGGAGGGATCAGGTAAGCCTATATCTCTATTCATTTTTGGCACATAGAATTTTTACCATGTGATGAGGGACCACTTTGTTTTCCATGTTGATTCATTCCCATGGAAAAGAGTGTTGTAGCCAACGGATTTCCTCTAAGATTAAGGTTGGTGCCATAATAGTTGAGAATATGTAAATGGAAAGGTCTTGAAGGAATTCCTTCAAGAGTATTGACAATCAAGCTATGTTAAGGGAGTGAAAGGTCCAATTGGCTTCTTTGTTGTCGATTTTATTTATAGGTTCCCCTAATAGGTTCCACTAGAGAGATATATTAGACAATATAATGCCCAGGTATTTAGAGTGGAGTTGGAATATATGGATGTGGAGTATTTTTGTTATATGTCTCGGAGCAATTGAAAAAGAAAACTTAATACTTTATTTTTTTTATTTCCATACCTAAAGCTTAAGTGAAGTCATCCAAAATGTGCATGAGGTTCCTTTCCTCTTGGATGGTGGGAGTATCCATATGCATTGTCTCATCACAAAATTGTTGGTGAGTTAAAGGAAGTGTTGAGGGTGCTAGAAATCCATAAACATACACGAGGTCTCTATGATGTGAAGTCCCAATTTGACCTCACATTGTTTGGATTAGGAGCCCCAACTAGAGTATCGACCCAACCACCATAACTATAAGGTTTTCTTGGTTACAATGGATACATTAAGTGATTCTACACATAACCTTTGATAACAACAAGAAATTTGACACTATGAAACACTAATTACAATGTGTAAGAGGATACCTTCTTGGGAGGGGAGACAAGAGTGAGTCTCTAGAAGGAAAGTAATAGTACTATCCTAAGAGAGGAACATGAGAGCAAGGAAATATTTATTATTTATTAATAGTTCACATAGAAACAATGATAATTAAAGAAAATTCAACACAAATTCAACAATATAAGTACAAAATCCAATGAAGTAGCTCAATTTATTTAGCTCATATGAATATAACATATACCATGGACATTGTTAACACCCAGGTTGTTCCCTTTGACTCCCAAGGGAATACGGCCGGGGTAACCACTAACCAATCTTTGGACTACAGTTTCTAGCCAAACTGTAATCAGAGAGGGCTCTCTCTTTATAATTTGTCTCTGTTTTGATAGTATTTTAGGCTAGTTATTATGCTCATGTTTTGGTTTATGTTTTGGTTGAAGGATTTCTTTCAGTGCTTAAGGTATAATGTTCAGACAATAGTATATCATTGGGCAATGGAGTCTAGAGCTGTGAAATGTTGTGAAATGCTGGACTGATGATGTTCAGACTGTAGGGCCTATTGTGTATCTCAAACAAACAAATTCAAACTTAAGTGGTGATGCATGGTCAGCCAACAGAAAGCAATTAAGAATTCTCTGTTAAATTGGTGATGTGAAAGTGAAACATGTTGCACAGGAGCAAACTTGAATTCCTGAAACAAACATCACTGTGAAAGATATATTCTGAAAGTGCAGCAATTAAGAATTACACTTATCAAGATTATAGTTGAAGAAAAACATTCATTAACAACATAGATTGAACCCAGGGTATTGCATGAATAAATCCTGAAGGTTATTCTTTTTCTTTGTTACTAAACACTTAGAAGTTAGAAACATATATGGATTGTATAAGATTGAAACACATGACAAAGAGAGTTACAGAGACTTATTGTATTATGAAGTACACAGGAATCCTGCAGTTTTCAACAAACACCAGGACGCATTCAACACTTCAGAAATCCGAGAAATTCCATCACTTTCTTTATTAAACTCTGAAAGGATTACAGCATAAGAACTTCTTCAGGAGAAATCAACAACAACCCCTCAAGCTTATGCGAGGGGCAAATATATACAAAACGTATTACAAAATATCTCAGGCGTTGAGTCATCTGAGAAATGAAATATCTTCACCAACTTTTCAAGATATTTAGATCAGAAAGTTATTACATCATTGAATACAAAGTAAATGCATCTTTATGCTTGTCAGAAGATATTTTGGCCTTTGGAGGCTACTGAGTCGGTTTGAGTGATCTGCATAAATGCTGAGAAATGCGCTTTTGGAGCTGCTCGGCTGTAGCTTCTCGGTCTGGACACCTGTAGCTTTTCATCTTGCTTTGTTGGCTGTAGGTTCTGCTGAGTTGGCTCAGCTTTCATCTTTAATGCATGCTGATTTTATTAAACTGTGCTGTGCATGACAATTCATATTTTTATGAACAAAATTTGGTGAATGGCTCACTGTTTACAAAATCGTTTGTATTGCCTTGGCCCACCAGTCCTGTGTAGGTAATTGATGCCTGAGGATTGCATCCATAGTCTCCTCTGCCTCTGTATACTTATAAAAATTGGGAGGGGCCTCAAACAGGTGTTTGATTTCATTCATTATAAAAAATAAATTCTCTACTCTGTTATAGAGAGTCTGTCCTGTGGCTGGCCCTATTTCCTCTGAGGTGTTGGGCTTCTCATTGATCTGACTAGTGGCAAATGTGTTAACTCTTTTGGCATACTGGTCATGTGTAAACAATCTCCCTGTGCTGTTCAGTAAGCTAGGGAGCCCTCTGTTTTCTAACACCTGAAACTTTCCCAAAAACCTGTTCACCTCAGTCTGCATATCCTGGGTTCTTCTTTCCAATGTCTGCACTAAGTTTCTCAGTGTGAGAACCCTTTTGATCAGCTGAATGTGCTCAATTCTGTTTGAGATCCCCATGGCAGCCAACTGAGTGCTTGTCCTATTGTTAAGCACATTGATCATCCTGGTGGCTATTTCAGGCATGTTGCTTAGAGCAGCTCTTGATCTCTGAATTTCATTCTGTGCTTTTGGAATGAGGTCCAACTACTCATGGATGGTTTCAATATATTGCCATTGCTCATTTATAGATTGGCCAATGTTAGCCCACAGCACTATTTTAAGCTCAGCCACCACCTTATCTAATTTGAGCTCATTCTCTAGCTCTTTGATTTTATCTTTGAGGGCTTTTATCTCCCTGCCCTTTTCTGCCACAGACTGCTTGGATTTGTCATATCTATCATTCACTTTGGCCAATTTATCCCTGGTCTCATTCAGCTCTGTCATTTGAGCTTCCAGGGCCTGGATCTCATTCCTCAGCTTTTGCATGTCCAGGCTTGGGGCCTGCTCTGTTGTTGGTGGTGCTGCTGAGGTGGATGTTGCTGCTTGTTCTGTCTGTTGAGGAGGAGGAACAGTAGGTGGAGCAGTTTCCTCAAGATTTATCACTTCAGGAGGAGGCTGGGAGGTCTGACCTTCTTCTCTTTGCTTCAAAGCTGCCTGTAATGCTGCCTGTGCAGCCTCTGATTCTCCCAGCTTTTCTTGTGTCTGGATAAGTTGCTTGTAGAGAGACACCAGCAAATCTGTGGCTTCTTTATCATGCCTCTGCTGGGAAACCTCATCTGTTTGAGGGTGGATTGTGGCTGGCATTTTTATCTTTTTCTTCAAAGCAGCCATGTCTGCATCCCTTAACTTCAATATCTCCTGGATGCCCTTGATATCTTTGGGATCATGCCCAATCTCAATAATTATATCTTCTAAGGACCTAATTCTGTTGTCCTTAGCCTGTGATGATGCCCTTTCCAACTCAAGTTGGGCAGCTGTATTATTAAGGCTATTTTCCAACCTATAATTGTCCAGTGTTTTGTCAGCCAAGGAGGCATAGACCATCTCACCTGTTTGCTTATGCAACTCAATTTTATCCATTGGGTGGATGTCTTTGGCAAGGACCTCAAGATTGGTCCTTATATAATCTGCATGAGACTGGGGCTGTGCTACTGCTGGCGAGAAATGACTCATAATCATCTTGCCCTCCTGGACATCAAAAGCAGACATTAGACGTTGCTGGTTGGTGGGAGCCATATTTAACAGATGGTTATACAGCTGTATTTTTATTGTTTCATTCCTTTTCTTGATTTCAATGAACTGCTGCTTAATGCTGAGTTCACCCCTTCTCTGTTGGCTTGAGGAGCTGACTTCTCCTCCCACAGTTCTGTTCTGTTCCTCCTGGAAAGAACTTGCAGATGCTTCCCTGATAGGTGGGCCCATGCCCAGAGACTGCCCTGTTGGCATTTCCTCATCAGAGAAAGGGTTCATTCTCTGTCTTTTCTCACCATGACTTTTTGATGTGGTCAAGGGAGTCTCTCTGTCCCTTTTTCTACTAGTATCCTCCTTTTGTGGAGTTTGGAGGATTGATGCATCAACTGATGTTTCTTGCCTTGGAGGCACCGTATTTTGTGCCTGCTGTTCTGTGGAAATTGGGGCCTCAACTGCCCCTTCTTGCTGTGGGGGCTTCTCTTTATTATGCTTCCCTTCTTCTTGCTGCAATTCCTGTTGTTGTTGTTGTTGTACCTGCTCATGTGGTGGCT
The DNA here is from genome assembly GCA_031772625.1 of Pinus tabuliformis. Classification (NCBI taxonomy): domain Eukaryota; kingdom Viridiplantae; phylum Streptophyta; class Pinopsida; order Pinales; family Pinaceae; genus Pinus; species Pinus tabuliformis. The sequence goes on along the minus strand of CM062808.1, from coordinate 268,934,584 downwards.
CTTCAGTAACCATCTCTTTTTCCTTGTCCTTTCTAGATATATCTTCAGTGGCTTTGGGTGCTTGCTGATTTGCAGTCGAGGAGGATGCAACTGCTCCCACTTGTGTGCTTGGCAGTGAAAACACCTGTGGACAAAGTTCAAGGTCAGCCATCTTTTTAAGATTCCTCACTGCTCTTTGATTCAGCTCTTCTTGTGTAACCGTCTCTTCTAGGGTTCCTCTCCTCCATTTTGCTTGGTTAGCATGTTTTTCAATGTGAGGGATTTTTACATGATCATAGCCAGAGAGCCTATATCTGAGCCTCCTCAAAGTGATGAAGTGGTTGGGGTCATAAGGTTTCCAGAGGAAACTGGTTTGAAGGCCAAGGGACTCAAGCATCCTGTCTGCTTCTCTCCAACCTTCCTCCCTTTGGTTATAGACAAAGTGGCCCAGTTGGTTCCTGACTTTCAATTGTGCTTTCTTGCCTTTGCCTGAAAAGTGAAGCACATCAACATTTCCAAATTGCCTGAAGTATTCTAGGGCAAATAGCCTCATAGGCACATATCTGGGTAGTCTGTAGGGAGGCAGTTCACACCCATACATCCTGATGACGGTGTGGTGCTGGTAAAAGCACCAGTCCCCAATGTTGTATGATTTGGATAACTGCAGGATCCTTTGCATTTCATCTGTGAGCCTCGGAGGAGGTGAGCCCATCATCATTGACATAGCTGGGTGGATGAACCGATCTATGAACTCACAATAAGTATAAGGAGTTTCACCTCTACAGTGGAAAACAGATGACCAATAGACCACTGATCTTGGATTGCCTTGGGCATCCTCTCTTTTGATTGGGAAAGAGAATTTCTGATGTTGATGATATAAGATCAAGTGGTAAATGTAGGAGGTATACCTGAACACTCTTTCTCTTGCTAGGTTCATTAGTTGCTCATGTATTTTTTCTGCTATATAGGTGGCATAGTCATAGCAGATAGGAGACTTGCCAGGAGCAAACATGAGCATGATTACCAGCACAGTTTGATCAACAAATTCAATGGAGTTGTAGCCCAAAATAGGACTAATCATGTCAGCCAGATCTCTGCCCAGTTGGTTGAGGTATACTTGATTGATAGGAGGATACTTCACAGAGTCAGAGCCAATGTATAGCTGGTTTAGTTTGGTAACCTGAGCATCTGTCATTCTGGCTCCTCGATTTATCAGGTCTACAAGTGATAGAGGGACCAGTTTCTTCTCAGTCCTGAAGCAGAGCATATCCTTGATAGCTTCTGGGGTGACATAAAACACAGCTGATCCTAAAGGGTCAAGAACTGCCCTCTGAGTGGGGTCATAATTCTCAGCACACAGATGGATCAAATCAGGGAATTGGTTAACCTGAGGGAGCTTGAAAATAGGGAGGGATGAGCCCCATATGCCCAGCACATCTGTTCCAGCCTCATGCTTAGCCTTCAGTTCATTGAGCAGGTGGATGTGGAACTTAGTACCCATCAACATTTCCTCTGAAATCTAATAGTCCATGTCTGCCAGAGACTGCCATTCCAATTGTCTCTGAGGGGCATTTAATGGAGCAATGTTTAATGCTATTGGAGCCACTGGTGGATCCATGACTTCTCCTAGAATTATGGATAGAGTTGCTATGCAGAGCAACACCAAGAGTTTTCTTTAATGGAAAAAATGTGAATTGTATGGAACAGAGGGTGAGTGAAACAGTTGCAGCAATTGAAATACTGCTTAAAGGACTGATAAAACAGTAGCAGGACTGAGCAAAGTGTTTTCTGTGGTGAATTTGGTCAGTTAAGGTTCCTAGTTCACGACTGCGCGAACTAGCTGTGAATTTCAACTCAATTTGTCAAATGCGGCCCTGCAGGAGTTTAATGGCTTCACTGGCTGGATATAAGTACAGGTCACTGTGTGTTTAACGGTGAAAACAGAGTTTTAAAGTCTGTTAACAGTTTATTTGCGGAATTATGGATAAAACCAGGCTTATGGGATGATTTTGAAGAATACCTGGTGAATTCGTCGGCAAGAGTTGCGAATGCAGGTGCAATGGAGGCTCTGGCGGTCTCGGAATCGACTTTAGTAGGCTGGTGCTGGTTTGGACGTGAGCATCATGCAGAAATAGCAGTAGTGTCTTTTACCAAAAGTGGAAAAAACATGAGATTTTGGCCTAAAAATGGATTTTTGGCAATATTGACGCGTTTTTGGGATGACGTCAGTATGACGTCATCGGGTGGGGTCGGAGTCGGATGACGTCAGCATGATGTCATCGGGTGAGGTGGCGAGCTGCTATTGGTCCACGGAGATGATGCGGTGGCAAACACATTGGCACAGGGGCGAACAAAAAGGTTGACGCGATGGCGGGGTCGCAATGACGTGGGGATGACGTTGGATGAGCGGATCGACTGAAACCGGAAATGGTTAGTGGTTTTATATCGCACCGCTATAGCTACGGAGGTGGAATGTGTCAGGCGTACCTCCGATGCATTGTGGGGAAGGCGCATGGCGGGCGCCTGACGTCACCTTCTGACAGATATCGGAAGGTATCTGTCGGACGTCGGGGCCGTTCCGATATGAACGAGGGCCGTCGGATCACATGGGTCCGATCCGACGGTTGACGGAAGGGTGATGTGATCGGACAATACGGATGGGGGGGCGGGATTAATTTATTATTTGTTTTGGAATTTGCGCCCGGCGGAAAACATTAGGATATGGTGTTTTACAATGTTTTTCAATGTATTTTGGAAATATAACAATGCGGGCGGATACTTTGGTTAAGCGGCAAAAGGTGGGTTTTTGGGTTATTTCACAATTTCAAAGGGGTTTATGGGTAGGAGGGGGTTTTTTATAAGGTTTTTCTTTACAAACGAAGGTTTAATGGGTGGAATGACTTTAAAGAAGGGAGAGGGGTGAGGTTTAGGTTCATCAAAGTGACCAGATGCCAATTTGATCCCTGACAGAGGATTTATTGGCTATAATGCCAAGGGGAGGGATATTTATACAAAATTTGGGGTTTATACACCATGGTGTTATACTACTAGGGAAAGAGTAATATAAGGGAGTAATATAATAGAGTTAGGGTTAATATGGATGAAAGGAGTGGATGAGGGGAGATAACACTAAGTTTATTTGAAAATAACTTAGCTTAAGGAGTAGAGCAAAATGAAAAGAGTTTTAGACAAGAAATGTGGCTTTTAAGGGACTAAAAACCACCATAGAACCATGATTTGCTTCATAAATCACAACTGATGAGGGGATATTAGTAATGAATGGGAAGGGGAATAAGTGGGAAGTTAGACATGCTTCTTTGCTTGCTGCAACCTGATAGAGAAGAAAACTTCTCCATCCATTGACTTTGCTTTGTGAAATAGGTTAGCATACCTTCAATTGTAAGGAATGATACTTCTGCAACCCCCAACTGCCTACCCATCTACTTGCCTAGCATTTTTTGTTTCTTCTTGGAGGGTGCACTTAGGCTTGCAGACCCTTACTTGCCTTTTCTTTTCTTTGGCTTTTTCTTTTTGTTTTCTATCTACTTCTACCCTTATTTCTTCCAAGGTCCCAGATTAAGCTGTTGGGAGCCTTTTCTTCTCTACCTGAACTACTTGTCTGCCAAGATTAAACAGTTTAGATAGACTTCTTTCTCTATTTCTACAACTGAAAATTTAAAACATGGCATGATCCAGATTAGGCTGTTGGACCATCCATCAAAATTTGAGTCCACATCAAGCTATAAGCACAGATTATATTCTCTTGGAAATATGTGATCTTTGCATCTTCAAAGCAGAGCATATTTGGACCTTTTCAATGCCAATCATGAAATATGAAACCTATTGGTATAGGTAGCTAACAGACATCAAACGAATACTCTTAAAATATTCACAATACATGCAAGGAAATGTGTTGGAGCAATGAGATTCTGATCATTAAGTGAAAGATCCAAATACATAGTTACAATGATGAGACATTAGCTCCAATAGTGGAACATTAAGTCATTTCCTACTTCTCCAAGGAATGATTCTCTCTCTTATGTCAACCTAGAAAATCTGAAGCTAGCTCTCCAAAGTCTATGCCTCCAAAGGCCCTTTGCTTGAGTTATGAGGTTTCTTTTATAACAAGAGGAATGAATTTTCATCTACCCCTATGACTCTTGAGATACCCTCATGACTCTTTGACTCCTAAATGACCTTTGAAATTCTATTGACTCTTGAGTCCACATGTGACTTTTCTTATTCCACATGTGATTCTTGGACTTCCACACATTTACATTTTATCATTTTCCTTTTGATAATACATCATTACATTCCACATCATGTGGCAAGGCACATTGACACATATGACATTGAGATGCCACTTATAGAAGCCATGACTTGGCCTTAATGACATGGAACTTCATGATGATCTCGTAATGTGAAGCTCTTCATTTTGTAGCTATGTCTTGTATGCTTGATGGTAGATCTGATTAGTACTTTATCTTCATAAAAGATCTTATTTTTTCTTTATTTTCACACTCCAAAGGGTGTTCGATTAGAATCAAGACCTTTTGAGTTATCATGTAATTTATTTTCATTATGTTATGTGACACAGGGATTACCCCCGCTTACACCCACAGTATGCATGTAAACTGCATAAGCACATTTGTCCCAAGAATTTTAACTCCCTAACGAGTCAAAATATTCAACCATTAATGGTTAAGGCCCTTCCTTAATCTTTGTGGAATAATTTATAGACTAACCAAGTCTAACCCTTAATCCATCCTTTCCTTTCTATCGGAAATCATTCACTCTCATAAACCTTAGTTTAAACCTTTTATTAACACTTAAGCCTGCATATATTTTCAAACCCCCTTATAATTGTACTTTCACATAGAAACCTCATATAGGTGCTTTATTATATTATAAACCCTTTATGATAGAATTCCATTACTAACATACCTTTTCCGCACTTTTTAAAGCCCTTGCACAGTTTCTGAGGTTTCCCTTGATCACTTATCGCAATCGTGATTCTCCGTGGTCACACTAAATACTACTTCCATCCCCGATATGCGATAACATAACCTTCTGGAACTCAAATTATTACACCCGTATCTATACTCCATCGGGTCCGTCTCGAGGCTTCAATCCTTTTTGCTGCGCTCCACCTTCTCCGATCTCTGATCGCGCTTAATGCTTAAGCTAGATTTCAAAAGGATTACTCCTGCATCTATAGATCGTCGAGTCCATGCATCAAAGCCTTCCCCTATACTCTGTCATCCTTCGTTATCCCTGATCTCCGATTGAACAACTTGTGCGACAATCCTCCACTATGGATCTGCACTCAACGAACCCAACGATCCACAATGATTTCGGGTGAGACACAAGCACAGAGAAAACCTGCCTAAAAAGTGGTTTTCTCTCTCTCCTCCGCTTCTACGTGTCACTCAGTTAGTGGAATTGAGTGATTACCCTTCAATACCACTTTCCTGTATAAAAACCACTTTGTCGCTGACTATCTTTCGCGCTCTTCCACCATAAGAATCGATCCTGCCCGTTGATATATAAGATCCAATGGTTGTTGTGCATCACTTCTTCACTTCTCCGCTCTTCTCTTTACTTATATTTTATGCTATTTCTTCAGCGTTTTCTCAATGGTTCAGGTTTCTTCAAAGTTTCTCGTCTTTCTTCTATTCTGCTACTCAATTCACTGATTAGCTTGACTTCTACAAATCCTCACATCGTTGTCTCTCCAAAGCTCCGCTCTGATCCTCCAATTGGATTCAAAGACCCATTATGATTCCTCTGAATCATTCTCTCCTCTGTGTAGTTCTACTAACTACTGCCTGCAACCTTTCTTATAGAATACACAATTTACATGTAATTCAATCATTAGATACTCATTTCACAAACTTACCCAGTTATGGAATAAACCTCTCTCTCTCTCTCTCTCTCTCTCTCTCTCTCTCTCTCTCTCTCTCTCTATCTATCTATATATATATAAGTATAAACAATTGATTACATATCGAGACTCCTTGTCTCTCAGGCCTAATCTTCTAGTTAGTGGCCTCTCCTACACTTTACCCGTAGGCTTACATTTATACCAGAAAGGTTATGTTGAACTAATTCTGGTTCAGATCCTTAATCTACTGAACTAAATCCTAAATGTCCTCTAAGTCCACTTCTAACTCTAGTTAATCCCTAAGAATCTTCTCTAGTTCCTCAAATCATGAAACTACCTTAAGAGTTATAATTGAATTCTAACTCTCTCGTCATTATTAAACACTCATGTCCTCCTTCATTCGAGAACATTTACAAAATATCTCACAATATCTAATTAATTCCTATCCTACTCACTCAAAAGCCTAAATATTACATTAATTCAACATTTAGGAATCCAACTTCATTAAAACACATGACCCCCCTATGTCTACTAAAACACAATGATTTTCTCTTGGGTTGAATGCTCCTACATCAAACTCCCAAAGTAGAAAATTTTCATGATCTCCTAATCATGTGTCTTCATAAGTTGATAGAAAACCTCCAGGGTCCTAAACTTTATTTTTTAGTTGCCCAAATGCCTTGCACCTTTGTTGTTGTTGAATGTTTGCTATACTCTGTTTCATCTTCCTCTCCTTGTAAATCAGGTTCAAGTTCTGATTGATTATCCTTCCTATTATTATCAATTTCCTCCACATGGATTGTTTCATCATAAACTGCCATAATTCTTCAATCTCCTTCTCCAGATCATCCTTGGACTGGTCCATATTCTGCCTCTTACTTCTTCCTCTTTCTCTTTGCTTTAGGTTGTTGTTGTTGTCCACTAACTCTTCAAATTGTTGTAGGTTGCTCCCACTTTGTAGTTGCTAGTTTACTTTTTCTTCTACTTTTGCTCTTGATACCATTGTATACATTGCTCTTACTCTTGCTCCAACTTTTGCTTTGACTCCTACGCTTACTGCCTCCCTTTCATCCTTAACCTCTTTCATGATTATTTTTGTCTGCAATGAATCATGACTTTCCAGCATTCTCTCCAGAAATTGAGCATCTCTATTCCATGGATTAAATTCTTCCACGGAATCTTCTTCTTTCATCTTTATTTGATTGTTCATCTGTGCCAAATTTCCTCCAGCATCTGGAACTAAACCTGCACTCATAAAACACTTATTAAAATAAAAATCATAAGGATTTTGTGCCTTATCTCCCTTTGGCAACACATCAATATGTTGCTAAGGTTTCTCCTTTATCAGCACATCAGTATGTTGATTCATCCTCTTTAAGTAATTCTCCAAAGAATTCTCTAAAGTATTTCCAAGACTATCAATTAGTCTTTCCTTCATACCATCTGCTTCAATGATGTCTTTCTGTCTTGGTTCACTGTAATGAACTCCTTCCTCTGCAATCACACTGTCATACTCTGAATTTCCCAGCAAATACTCCAAAAAATCAAGTTCTCTGCTACACTTCATAAGTACTTCATCATTACTTATGATTCTTGTATTTATACACAAATTATCAATCTGAAAATTACAAGGTTCAATAGTTTCAACTGTTGCTTTACATATTAGCTCTTCAGACTGAATTTCATCTCCTTCTTTCACAGGAAATGTTTCTTGTATTGTCACAATTTCAAATATCAATGCATCATCAAATTCTTTTTGTTGTAATACTTCACTGCTTTTCTCATTTAAGAGACATTCTCCATCATTCTTTACTTCAGAGTTTTTATCTTCTGAAAGATACTCTTCCATACTTTTGGCAGCTTCAAAAGATTTCTCATCCTCTGGAAAACCCTCCTTTGTTAGTGACCTATCATCAGATGTCCTTTCTCCCAAGGTTAAATCCTTTGCGTAGGTTTCTTCCTTCTTAACATCTTCCATGGCTATTTCCAATGTGCCTATCATCATGGTGAACTAACGATCCTTTACTATGTTTCCAGTTAACATAAACTCTTCTTCAAGTTTTCATTCAATCTCTTGTTGTTTACCTTCTCCAAGAGCTATCCTTGTCTTACCATCTGTATTAATATTCTCCTTCATTTGTTCTACATCCATAGACAAACTATGAGTCTTAGAAACATAAGACCTTATGGTCCCACTTGATGTTTCAGCCATCATATCTCCTTGTTTTTCCAAGTTCTCTTTACGACTTAGAAATGCTTCAATCGTCTCCTCTTCAATCTCCTCAAGCCCTTCACTTGGTTGCTTGATATCTTTCCTCAACTATATATGAGACCTATCTATCTCATCTTCTTCCAGAACAGAATTTAGATTTTCCTTGTCTTCTTCCTCCTTTATGACAATACCAGCAAATTGTCCTTCTTTACATGTTTCATCTACAAACATACACAAATTCTCAGATTTAAAACCATGTGACCCTTTGGCCTCACTTGAAGTTTCAGTCTTCAAGTCTTCATCTTCACTGAGAACTTCACCCTATTCTGCTTCACAAATGGACACTTCCATTTTCATTTCCAGCTCAACTTATTTGAGTTTTTCCATTAGCCACCTTACTTGCCTCTGTTGTAGCCTTTCCTGCAACTTATGCCACTTCACTGGCTTCTTCCTCAAGACCCAACCTAGTCTCTGGCTTTCCTCAAGTATCATCATCAATACATCGAGTTGTTCTTTCATCTCTGCAATTTCTTTGTCAATTTCCTCTTGACTCATTCTCTTGCCATTTGCCTTGGCATCCTCTTTCTTCATCTTTCTTCTGTTGTGGTCTTCTTCAGAACCTTTGCTATGACTATCAGTAGCCATCTTCTTCTCCTCTTTCTATGAGTTCCTCACTCATTTACTATGAGTTTCACTAAAGCCTCTGCAACAACAAGTCCTCCTTGTTGCAACTTACCTCACCAAGCTTTCCTCTGTACTTGGTCTTTTGGCAAGCACTTGGTTCTCTATCTTTGGAACCTCCTTTGAGCACTCTTCTCTGCTCCTTCTAGGCTTCAACTCATTTGAACCTTCTAAGAACACAACTATCCTCTCCTATTTCAATCACCATGAAATACTTGGTTCTAACCACTTCTTCTTTCACTTAGAAAGTCTTACCAGCTTCTTTCAACCCTTAGCAATTCTACCCACATCCTTTGTAGAATTTCCTTTGCGAGCTGCAACACTACCTCTGCAGTAACAAGTCTCCTTCTTGCTACATATGCTTTACTAAGCTTCTCTCCTCTGAGCTCAGTCTCTTAGCATTTCTTTGGTTCTTTCCTCTGGAACCAATTCAAGCACTCCTTGCTTTAGATGTTGCAACTTTCTCACCTTCAATATATTTGCATGATCTTGTTCCACCATTCCACCTATTTGTTGAATGGATTGTCCTCTATTTCTTGCATTTGCAAGTTCTACTACACATCACCTCTGTGTGCCTACTTTCTGTCAAATTGGAACTTGGTCCTTCCTTGCCTGCATAAACATCTTAAAACATAACTTTGTTCTCAATTCTTTTACATAGAATTTCTTTGTTCCGTTTTAACACCAATTGTTTCAATTACAATTCTGCTCTGATACCAAAATGACGTAGGGATTACCCCCTCTTACACCCACATTATGCATGCAAATTGCATAAGCACATTTGTCCCAAGAATTTTAACTCTCTAACAAGTCAAAATCTTCAACCATCAATGGTTAAGGCCCCATTCCTTAATCTCTATGGAATAATTTATAGACTAACCAAGTCTAAACCTTAACCCATCCTTTCCTTTCTATCGGAAATCATTCACTCTCATAAACCTTAGTTTAATCCTTTTATTAACCCTTAAGCCCGCATATATATTCAAACCCACTTATAATTGGACTTTCACATAGAAACCTCATATTAGGTGCTTTGTTCTATTATAAACCCTTTATGATAGAATTTCATTGCAAACATACCTTTTCCACACTTTCTAAAGCCCTTGCACAGTTTCCGAGGCTTCACTTTATTGCTTATCACAATCGCGATTCTCCGCAGTCACACTACATACTCCTTGCATCCCCGATATGCGATAACATAACCTTTCGAAACTCAAATTATTAGACCGGCATCTATACTCTGTCAGGTTCGTCTCATGGCTTCAATCATTTTCGTTGTGCTCCACCTTCTCCGATCTTAGATGACACTTAATGCTTAAGCCAAACTTCAAAAGGATTACTCCTACATCTAAAGATCGTCGGGTCCGTACATCAAAGCCTTCCTCTATCCTCCACCGTCCTCCGTTATCCTTGATCTGCGATAAAAAAACTTAAACTTGTGCAAAAATCCTCCACCATGGATCTGCACTCAACGGATCCAATGATCCACAATGATTTCGGGTGAGACACAAGCACGGAGAAAACCCGCCCAAAAAGTGGTTTTCTCTCTCTCCTTCGCTGCTATGTGTCACTCGATTAGTGGAATCAGGTGATTACCCTTCATTACCACTTACCACTTTTGCTCCGCCCGAAATACGACTTTCCTATATAAAAATCGCTTTGTCGTCGACTATCTTCTGCACTCTTCCACCATGTGAATCGATCCTGCCCATTGATTTATAAGATCCAATGGTTGATGTGCATCACTTCTTCACTTCTCCGCTCTTCTCTTTACTTATATTTTACACTATTTCTTCAGTGTTCTCTCAGTGGTTCAGGTTTCTTCAAAAGTTCTCGTCTTTCTGCTATTCTGCTACTCAATTCACTCCTGAGCTTGACTTCTGCAAATCCTCACATCGATATCTCTCCAGAGCTCCACTCTGATCTTCCAATTGGATTCAAAGAACCATTATGATTCCTCTGAATCATTCTCTCCTTTGTGTAGTTCTACTAACTACTGCCTACAACCTCTATTACAGAATACACAATTTACATGTATTTCAATCATTAGATAATTGTTTCACACACTTACCCAGTTATGGAATAAACCTCTGTATATATAAGTATAAACAAATGATTACATATCGAGACTCCTTGTCTCTCAGGCCTGATCTTCTAGTTAGTGGCATCTCCTACACTGTAATTGTAGGCTTACATTTATACCAAAAAGGTTTTGTTGAACTAATTCTGGTTTAGATCCTTAATCTACTAAACTGACTCCTAAATGTTCTTTAAGTCCACTTCTAACTCCAGTTAATCCCTAAGAATCATCTCTAGTTCCTCGAATTATGAAACTACCTTAAGAGTTATAATTGACTTCTAACTCTCTTGTCATTATTAACCACTTGTGTTCTCCTTCATTTGAGAGCATTTACAAAATATCTCACACTATCTAATTAATTCCTATCCTACTCACTCAAAATCCTAAATATTACATTAATTCAACACTTAGGAATCCAACTTCCTTAAAACACATGACCCACCTATGTCTACTAAAATACAATGATTTTCTCTTGGGTTGAATTCTCATGAATCATTATGGTCCAGGATCTCTTCAAGTTTTCATGACCTTTCTTCTTTGTGCATCTTCTTTACAAATTCTTTTGTGTTCCTTCTCCTTACTATCTTGCTTTACTATCACCTTTCCTTCTTGAGATGGTACACCTACCAATTAAATTCACTCATTAGAAGGTAATATCAATCCTGAAATAACCTATTATATCCCTACATTGCTCATGAAATAATTTTCTTATGATGGGCCTGTGTAGGTACTGAAAGAGGAAGGCTTGTTGAGGATGGTGCATTTGAGCTCAATAGTGGCTGAGGGAAGGCAACACTACTCATTAAAACTACCCCATGTGCTATGAGGAAGTGCAAAAAACAATGTGTTGACTTTATTGACTAAAACTAAACAATGCACCAGGCTCAAGGAAGTAGTAGATAGTTATAGCATAATTGAGCTTCATAGTGACTAAGGGAGGCCCTGTCTATTGACTAGAACTTGTGACATGCACTCAAGAGGTAGTGGAGGACTAAGTGGCTGTGTAGTGAGGGATTATAATGGACAAGGGTTGATGGCCTATTAACTAAAACTGCGACATCCACTATGACTAAGAGGTAATATTAAGGAAGAGTGAAATTATCTTTAGTAGTGATTTAGGGAGGCTCTACTGTCCACTAGAACTACAACCTAAAACAAGAAGGCAAGAAGAATAAAGCATGGTGCAGTGAAGGGTTGCAGTCAACAGTGGGAGAAGGACTAAGCACTGCAATTGCGACATGTAATGTACTTGAGAGGTGGTCTTCTAAGATAGCATAGTTTAATTTTACAGTGGATAACCGTCCACTAGAAATGCGATTTGTTCCAAGGGAGGCTCACTAGGAAGGAAGATTACACAGATGGCTAAGGAAAGTAACAGAAGGTAAGTCACTTTTCCTATGAGATTCTTAAGGCACTGTGAGAAGGAAAATACCTTGTACTACATAGTTTAATTTTGCAAAGGGCGACTAGAAATTATTTATGTGCTATGCAAGGTAGAATTTCCCAAGTCTGAGTGCAATGAGTCAGTGCATGCAACAAGGTTTAGTGACAATTCTTTGAGGGTTCTTAATGCATGGTGATAAGTGTTGAATTAAAGAGGACTCGGTGCCAAAATTTGGGAGGAAGAGATATGATCAATGAGGCTCATGAATAACCTATTCTCCTCACCTAGTATAGGGTTCATGTATTCACAACTTTCAATGGGCATTAGGACCAATAAAAACTTCAAAATAGCAAAGTGTGGGACCAATAGAGTAAGAAAGCGGAAAATCATCTGAAAAAGACTCAAACGCAGACCACACACATGAATGTCATCAATACAAGATAGGGGAATGAATAGGAATTCTAAATAACATGCACACCTTGAAACAACAACAAAGTGACACTTAATTCTAACTGTGACAATTGAAATGCCACATTGTGACACTTAGAATACAAGTTGCGACAGAAGTGTCGGCTGTGACCAAAAAGTGTGAAAATCTATATGATTGTGTCTAGAGAATATTCCTATGATATGTTGGACCATATAATGTTTAAATGTGCCCTATAAGTACCCATAGTGATTTTCAAAGGGGTTACACATACATGAGTGGAAATGGTTAAGCGCAAAACTTGTGGTAGTCAGAAAAACTAAAAAATACACTTCAAAAAGTTAAATAAAGTTAAAATGACACATACCATAGAGAATATAGAATGAAAATGAAACTTGTTAAAGTGAAAGAAAGAAAAAATGACAGCCGAAAAAGTGAAAGAGACACATGAGAAAACAAAGGTATGTCAAAGTGAAAGTTGAGAAAACTCAATAGAATAGTAGTGCACATATTGTAACCAAAGTGAGAGAGAAACTATCAAATGAGAGTGTGCAGTGACTGTCAACAAGGGTTATGCAGTACATTGTACTTATAAAGTCACTGTCAATAATGATTGCACAAGCCTTACTTTCAAGAGTTGCACAATGCTTATCTAAGCTTGCATAGAAAGATTTGGGTTTGTGAATTGATTGAGTATGTTTGAGCAGGTGACATTGACACTTAAAGTATGAGAAGAAGACTTGAACACTTAGAAAAAAATCAATTGACCACGGAGTAACCATGAGGTGACAAATCACAAGATCTTCTACAAGCTCCAAAATTCAAGTGTAGGAAAAAATTTGGAGGGTGTTGATCACAACGTCGACACTTGGTGACACAGTGGTAGAACTAAAACTTGTCTTTTCAGTTTTCACCCATAAGATCAAGGTATCAGTATTTTAGGAAGTATTTATTCACCATATCTATTACCCTATATTTTCAACTTATCCTGGTTAAATTTATAGTCTCCTATATTCCTTGTTGAACTTGAAACACATCAACATAAGAAAAATCATACCTCAACTATTTTAATAGGGAAGAAGGATAATAAGTATATTGAGCTTTTGAGAATAAGAGTTAAGCACATTTCCCAATGTTTCTCCACTGCCAGCAATTATGTTTAGTACCCTAATGTAGGAACCTCAAGCACTCACAAGCATCACTCCACTTCCAGTAGGCATGTTTAGTACCCTCGCAAAGTTTCTTTCATCACGTCTCTGCACAAGAATCATTCCTCTTCTTCGCCTCTTTATTTGGTTACTAATAGAATGTGCAAACACACTTATTTATTTTGAAAGTGGAAGAGTGATATTGACTTATTTGATTTGCAAGAGAGGTCGTTCATTGTTTATGGGGCTTGAAAGATAATTGAAGTTAAAACGCTTGTTTAATCTTTCTCCTTGCCCTTATCTACTCAATTTAATCAACAGGTCGAAACACCATTCAAGATAAGGTTGATCTAGGAATGAAGATGCTAATAAAGATATGAGATTTCTAGTTTGGCAAAGGATTTATGTCCTGAATGAACCATATTTTCCATTTAGATATCATTGTCTTTTAAAAATATAAAACCAAAATGAAGAATAGGATAATAGATTAGCCAAACATTATTCATCATCACAACTTCCCTTTTCAAGTTTTTCCACATTGTCTTTCGAGCTAAGTAAGAAATTTTTTCATGAAATGGTCTTGCTAAACAAAACATGAAAGAAAAGACATGAAAAATCCAAAAAAAAATATCAGAAGGACAAAGCAAATGGAGGAATTAACTAAAAAAATCATGGGAGACATAAATAAGAAAACCGTGGAAATAATAACAAAGAGCAAGTGCAGGATGAGTGAAAAGGTAAAATATGATGCAACTAGACCTACTCCTAGCCTAACTATATAGAAGGTGAGGGTCAAGTGTAATAGAATTTCCAATGTAACCACCATAATCGTTCTTGACCTGCAAACACAAATATATGAACAATTAAAACTGACATAAAACAATGTGCAAAAGAGAAGGTAAGAACTTGAATAACTTGCACAAAAGGTTGAATGTCTTGCTTAGAGGAAAAAAAATGTGTCATAAGAATTGTCTTTAACCAACCTACAATCTTACCTTTCTTAAGAGAATAGAAATCAAACAAACCACGATAAATTCTTGTGAATGCGCTACATTTTTGTTATTTTCCTTAGTAAACATAAAGAAAAATAAGAAATTATTATTAACAAATGGGCTTGCTAAGTAAGATGCTTCTAGGAAATCATAGATTGGATCCTAGAATTCAAAATCACCCTCTTGAAAACCCTAAAATCCCTGAGAAGATAAATTTTCAATTAACAACATAGAATTAGGATGGCAATCTTTTAAGGTGAATAAATTTGATCATATTCAGAAGGCATGTCAATATAGTGAAAACCTAACATAACCATCAACGAATGTTGAAGTGCTTCCACTACTTAACAAGTATCTGAATAATGAGATGATAAACCATGAAGATCAATTGATGAAAAACAACTATCATCCGATATCTTGGTGGGAGAATGATTAGTTGAATGATAGTTGTTAAGACCAAAATTATGATTAGCTGGATTGATTAAGGCATAAGATTAATAGACAATAAAGATAGATAAGTTTGAGAAAATTTATAAACACTCTGAATAGTAGAATCATTTCCCTCGAATGTTGAATGTGACCAACCATTTCTCTGTAACTGAACCAACATCACAATCATCGAAAGAAATGAAAATGAATTCTAGTATAGCAAGTACATGAAACTAGTTAGGATGTAATGGGTGAAAAAGAGGAACTTGATTCACCAAATAACTCAAACATTCACTAACCCTCAAGAGGAAATAGCGTGCCAGAAAGAAAATGATTAGCATCATAACAGTCACAAGGAAAACTAGGAGCTAGTTATTTTCAAATGTATCTGATAGGTATGAATTCTTCAGCTAATGATAATATTTGAAATGGCCAGCTTCATAAATATGTGCATCGATGAAATACATACATTCCAAACCTAATATTGATACAAGATATTTGCATAAGGATGAACCAACTGAAATATAATCCTCAATTCGATCAAAAAACAAACCTTGAAAGTTATAAAATCTATATGCAAAATACAAAAGATATTCCAAGAAGGAATTTGCATTCAGTGAAACCATGCAAGGAAAATACTTTTGAGTGAAAATCTAGTTCTGATTTAGTTCAAGGGCCTTATTAGTATTGTGATAACCTCTCATAACTGTAACATAAGTTGCAGTGCCTCAACTTCCTGGCAAGTGCTAGAACTTTCAATGGTTATATAATTGCATTTTAAAGATTGTATCAGATCGCACATAATGTGCAGACAACTACTACTAGTAATTTTAATAAGATCACCACTATTCTAATGGTAGCCATCTACATCAGTAATCTAATCAAACTTTCCAACTCCAATAAACAGATCACTCAAAGCATAAGACTCTTCTAGTTGTAAACCTAAAGATGTATAAATCGAGATAAGGAATGTAAAGTATGGTCAATGATTTGATTACCTTTTCCTTCATCATGGATAAACTCACTAACTTGTGTCAATCAAAAATCCTGCTCATTAGATGATGAAATTGAAGAGCATGGATTATCTTCCTCACAAGTTAACGCATTGAAAACATTAGAGCACAATGGATAGTGGGTTTAAGAGGAAGTTTCCATAAGAAGATCTTATTTAACTGAATTAGATTCTAGAAATAAATCTTTTAAATCAAAATATCCTTGAAAAACCAAAAGATTAGTTGGTGTATATAGGAAATCATCACCGTGTATATCAATGGAATCATGATTATTGGGATGATAGTTGCACGAGGCTTTCTCTTAGTAAATAGTTTGAACTTCATTTGATTAACTATCTAAACGAATAGTTTCTAAATGAACCAATAATGAAAAAACATTGTCTTGACATAGAGGATTTTCAAAAAGGGAAGAAATATCAAAAGAATATTAACCTTTTTTCTCCTCTACCTATGAAATGTGACTTCTTTGCACGTGATCACTACTTAGATTTGGAAGAGTTTGATCAAGAAAAAATCAAGGGGCAAGGAATCGTAAGAAACAGATGATAAAGAATGATAAGTATCCAAATTAGATTCAATACTGAAGTTGTGAGTGTCAATATCATCTTGAAATACCAAGGGATTAGAATTCACCTTAGGTTTCATGAATCATTCCACAATTTCCTCCACTGGATCTAAATCATGGCATGTGGATGAAGGTTGAAAATATGGATGAGCAATTTGATTTCCAGATTTCCCAGCTTCAGAACCATCTCAAGGAGGCACCTAGATTGGTACTTAAAAATTAGGAGGACAAGGAACAAAAGGAATAGTAGGTTCCTCCTCTGAAATTAGAGGTGTCTCATGGTTCACAAAATTTGGGAGAAAATCAACACCAGGGGGTTCAGACTCACAATGTAGATAGATTTGAACCAAAAGTTTAAAATTTTGTTTAAACAAATCCCAATCTGTATCTTTTCTAAGAAACTCAAAACATAGGTGAAGGAATCTATTAGAAAATTCCCCAATTGATTCATTAGGGTTCATTCTTAGTTGATTAACCCTTTCAAGAACATCTAAGTAGTCTTACCTATTAAAGGCTTGATGAAACTCCTTAAGGAATTTATCAAAAGAATCAATGGAAGCATATGGTGAGGTATGACACCATCAATTAACTCATCCTTCAAGTGTGAGGAAGAAAGGAACACAAGAAGAATCTTCACAATTGATTTCATAAAATTCACAAAAATAGAGAAAGTTAGATATATGCTTGGCTATGTATATTTCACCCTCGCCATAAAACTTTAATTGAGACAAGTTATAAAGGGGTTCATCAGGGATTAAAATTTGAGCTTTAAGTCTATTGGGAAAACACCCTAGGGGTATGATTTGAGGAAGATCCATTTAATATAAAAGGTTCAAAACAAACTCAATGAGAAAAACTTGTCAGCTTGCCCTCCTTCTAGCACCAGAATGTTGACAGTGCTAGAAATATTCCAACATACAGGGGGACTCCTCGATGTGAATTCCCAGTCTAACCTCACATTGTTTGGACTAGAGTATCAAGCCGACCACCATAAGTCTAAGGTTTGTCTTGGCTACCATGGATAACATAAGATATTACATACATAACCTTTAAAAATAACATGAAAATTGACAATATGAAACACAAAATGCAATGTGTAAGAGGAGCAGTTCGTAGGAGGGGAGACAAGAGTGAGTCTCTACAAGGAAAGTAACAATACTATCTAGGAGAGGTACATGAGAGAAATGAAAGATTTGTTAGTTATTTAGCGAAATATTTCAAATAGAAAAAATGATGATTAAAGAAAATTCAACACACATTCAACAGGATAAGTACCAAAGCAAATGAAGTATTTCAATTTCATTAGGACATATGAACATAAAATATAACGTAAACATCTAAATAATAGTCTTGCAAGATTCATGATACATGGACGAAAATGTGTTTTCTCAATGAACTTCTGATTATTAAGTGAAAGATCTAAGTACATAATTACAATTATGACACACTAGTTCCAATAATGGAACATTAACTCACTTCTTCCTTCTTCAAGGAATGATTCTCTCTCCTATGTCAAGCTATATAATCCAATCTAGCTATCCAAAGTCTATGCACCCAAAATCCATTTACTTGAGTTACAATGTTTCTTTTACAACAAGAGGAAGGACCTTTCATCTCACCTTATAAAACTTGAGCTACCCTCATGACTCTTGGACTCCTAAATGACCTTAGAATTTATATTAACTCTTGATTCCACATGTGACTTTTCATATTCCACATGTCACTCTTGGACTTCCACACATTTATATTTTTTCATTTTCCTCTTTAGAATACATAATTAGATTCCACATCATGTGGCAAAACATATTAACACATATCACATTAATATGACACTTGTACAACCCTTGACTTGGCATTGATGACATGGAACTTTATCATGATGTGACAATGTCAAGCTCTTCTCTTTGCCACTATGTCTTGCATGCTTGATGGTAGATTTGATTAGTACTTCATATTCATGAAGGATCTTCTTTTTTCTTCATTTTCACCATCCAAAGGGCCTTGGATCAATATTGCGACCTTCTGATTCATCATTCCCTATCTTCATATTGTTATGGTCCAAGATATCTTCATGTCTTAAAGATGATTCTTCTCTACCAGTACTTCCTTGTTCCCACTCCTTTCTATCTTCCTTGAGCATCACTTTGCCTTCTTGAGGTGATACACCTGCCAATGGATTTCACTCATGAGAAGGAAATATTAGTGCCGAAATAATCTATTATATTCCTACTTTGCTCATGAAAGAAGTTTCTTGTGATGATATTTTCTAGGGACTATAAGAGGAAGGCTTGTTGAGTTTGGCACAATTGAGCTTAGAAGTGGTTGAGAAAAGGCACTAATACTCACTAAAACTATGCCATTCACTATGATTAGGGGATCTTCGGGGTCTGGCACAATGAGGAAGTGCAATAAACAGTGTTATGAGCTTGTTGACTGAAACTACACCATGCGCTAGGCTCATGGGAGTAAAAGATAGTGATAACATAGTTGAGCTTCACAGTCACCGAGGGAGGCCTTGATTGTGGACTAGAACTATGGCATGCGCTCAAGAGGTAGGGAAAGACTTAATGACTACGTAGTGAGTGATTTTAGTGGACAAGGGTTGATGTCTTGTTAACTAAACCTATGACATGCACTCTGACTGAGAGAAGAGCTTAAGTAAGAGGAAAGTTATATTCAAAAATGATCTAGGGAAGGCTCCACTATCCATTAGAACCACGACTTGTGCTAGGAAGGAAAGAAAAACAAGGCATGATGCAGTGACGGGTTGCAGTAAGTAGTGGGAGTAGGACTAGTTACTGCAACTCTGACATGTGTTTTACTTTAGAGGAAAGCTTCCAAGCTAGCACAATTTTCTTTTGAAGTGGATGGATTTCCACTAGATTTGCAACTTGTGCCAAGGGAGGATCACTAGTAAGGAAGATTGCAAAGTTGGCTAAGGAAAGAAGAAAAATATAAGTCACTTTTCCTAGGAGATGCTTAAGGCAATGTGGGAGGGAATATACGTTGTACTGAAAAATTTTCTTCCAAAGGGCCAATAGAAATGCTTTGTGCACTATGAAAGGCATATTGCGCAAATATCAGTGTAGTGAGTTAGTGCATGCAATAAGGTTTAGTGACCATTATTTCATGGTTCTCAATGCATAGTGATGGGAGCTAACCTTAAAGAGGACTCAATGCACAAGTTTGGGAGGAAGAGATCTAATTAATTAGGCTCATGAATAAGATATTCTCATCACCTGGGAGAGAGTTCATGTATTCACAACTTGAACTAGGCAAGAGGACCAAGAATATATCCAAAATGGCCAAGTGTGGGACTAGTAGAGTAAGAAAGGGGAAAAAACATATGCACAAGACTCAAACATAGATCAAACACATGAATTCAATACAAGTTAGGGGGATGCACAGGATTCATAAAAAACAATCACAATTTGAAAGGAACATAAAGAAACACTTATTTCTAAGTGTGACAGTTGGAATTCCACATTATGACACTTAGAATACAAGTTGCGACAGAAGTGTCAATTATGATCAAAAGGTCCACAAACTTGTAGGAATATGTTTAGGGCATATTCTTATGATATATTAGACCATATAATGTGGAATAATGAACTATAAATACATATAGTGATGTGTAATGGTGTGACACTTATAAGAGTGAAAATGGATAAGAGCAACAGTTGCACCAGTCGGAAAAAAGTGAAAACGACACTTGCAAAAGTGAAATAAAGTCAAATTGACACATGACAGAGTGAAGATAACATGAAAATAACACTTATTAAAGTGAAAGAAATAAAAAATGATAGTTGCGAAAGTGAAAGTGAAAGTAAAAATTGAGAAAACTCGTCAGAATAGTAGTATAATTGCAACCAAAGTGAGAGAGAGACTTTCAAACGAGACTATGTACTAATTCTCAACATGGGTTGTGCATTACATTTTTCTTATGGATTATGTAGTCACTGTCAATAACCATTGTGCAAGCCTTACTTTCAAGAGTTGTGCAATGCCTATCTAACCTTGCATAGAAAGATGTGCATTTGTGTATTCATTGAGCATGTGTGAGAAAGTGACCTTGACACTTAGAGTCTAAGAAGAAGACTTGAACACATAGAAAAGCATAATTTTACCATGAAATAACCATGAGGCGATAGATCACAAGATCCTAAGTACACTCCAAAATTCAAGTGTAGGAAAAGATTTGGAGGGTGTTGGTCACATCATTAATAGGAAGGTAGAATTCAAATACATGAAATCCTTCCTAGTCAATATGCCAGTAATATAAAAAGGAAATGATAGAGTGGGTTTCATTGTCTTATGCCTCTAAAGGATTTAAATGGGCTAGTAGGGGAGTTGTCTACCAGGATTGAGAAAAAAATTGATGATAATAAGTTGTTGATCTAATTCATCCAATATTAATCAAATCTCAATAATTTGATGATGTTGAGAAGGTATTAGAAACTTTGTTTGTTGAAGGTCATTGGGTGATCAAGTTTAGTAACATACCCGATATTTTTGAGATATTTAAGGATTGGATGACATCATAGTTGGCCCTGATGTCATTGACGATCTGGTGACGTTCAATTTATCCAATTTACTCTGATGAGATGGGATTTTGAAGTAGTGGTTTGAGTTGATCGGCTATATTTATGTGTTATGAAACCAGCTCAAGAAAAGATAAAAAAGATAGATCAACGCCTTAGAATTCAGCCTCTTCGAGGGGGAAACCTCCTTTACATTACATAAATGAACAATTCTTGGATGATACAAATGAAAAAACCTCCTTTCTATATATAGGAGTCTAAGGAGTCACAATATAATCCAACCGACCTAACAATAATAATATAAAGCCACAAAAATAACAATAGAGGGATTCTATGGGGCACAGAAATAACAACATGGGGGTAATATGGGCACAACAATATAAATAAGGGGTGTAACTACAATAGTAATGTGGTAATCACTAGTATTATAGGGACCCAACATGCCCCTCTCCTTCAAAAAAGTGTTGTCCTCAACGCTTGAGTAGTTCTGGATACTTCTGCATAAAATTCTCATCCTCCCATGTGGAATCTTCAGCAGATAAGTTCTTCCACTTGATAAGATACTCTGAAATTGATCGATTTCGTAGCTGTCAAGTTCTTGTTTCTGTGACTGCTTCCGGTTCCAATATAATTTTTCCTTCCTCGTCAAGTTCTGGAAATATTGTTTGAACTGGGAGCTTGTCGCCTATAACCTTCTTTAAACATGAAACATGGAAAACTGGGTGCAATCGAGAAGCTGCAGGAAGCTCCAATTTGTATGCCATAGTACCAATCTTTTGCAACACCTTGTACGGACCATAATACTTTGGTGATAATTTATTATCCTTCTTAGCTCGCTTTAGGGACATTTGCTTATATGGTTGTAGCCGTAGGAATACCCAATCACCTACATCAAAACTTCTTTCACTGCGATATTGATCTGCCTGCTGCTTCATTCTATTTTGTGCCAACACGAGGTTATCCTTTAAGAGTTGTAGGACTTGTTGTTGATGTTCGATGTGATGTTCCACTGCCTGAACCTTAGAATTTTCTCTTAAATATGATGTGATGGATGGTGGTTGATACCCATAAAGTGCCATAAATGGGGTCATTTTTGTTGCTGTATGGAAGGAAGTGTTATACCACCATTCAGCCAGAGGCAACCATTTGACCCATTGTGTTTGTTTATCAGATACA
Organism: Pinus tabuliformis; assembly: GCA_031772625.1. Lineage (NCBI taxonomy): Eukaryota > Viridiplantae > Streptophyta > Pinopsida > Pinales > Pinaceae > Pinus > Pinus tabuliformis. The sequence continues at coordinate 268,912,073 of CM062808.1, read as the reverse complement.
AAGCAACGAAGATATCCTTCCAAACATTTGTTTACTATCTCAGTTTGCCCATCAGATTGAGGATGATAAGATGAGCTATGAGCTAACTGAGTACCAAGACAAGAAAATAATTCTGTCCAAAAATTTCCAGTGAAAATGGGATCTCTGTCACTTACAATAATCTTTGGGTTTCCATGTAGCTTTTGAATTGTTTCCATAAATGCAGTAGAAACTGTACTGGCTTTAAATGGTTGTGATAATGCACAAAAATGTGCATACTTGGTAAGTCTGTCAACTACCACCATGATGACACTCTTTCCCTCAGACTTGGGTAAACCTGTGATAAAATCCATTGAAACCTCCTCCCAACGTTGGCTTGGAATGGATAAAGGTTGTAATAGACCCAGTGTCTTAATTGTTTCAAATTTATTTTGTTGGCAAACCAAACATTCCGCCACAAACTTTGAATATCTGATTTAAGGCCATCCCAAAAAAATTCCTTCTTAACCCTGTGGTAAGTTTTTAAAAATCCTGAGTGCCCTCCTAAGGGAGAAGTGTGCAATTCCATAAGAATCTTTTGTTTTAGCTGGGAATTCTTACAGAGGTATAAGCGATCTTTGTACCATAATGAATCATTTTGCCAGCTAAATGTATCAGACGTACTAGAATCTTGTTGTAGCTTTCGAATAAGTGTCCACACTTCTTCATCATTCTTCCATTCCTCCCTTGCTTCGTTTATCCAATCTGGTTGGATAATAGAAATGGCGCACAACAATGCTTCCACATCCTCATCCTTTCTTGAGAGTGCATCTGCCACCACATTTTGCTTCCCTTTTTTGTAGATGATTTCAAAGTCATAACCCAACATCTTTGTGACCCACTTTTGTTGCTCTTCAGAAGATAATCTTTGTTCTAAAAAGTATTTAAGGCTATCATGATCCGTTTTTACCTTGAAGTGTCTTCCCATTAGGTAGGGTCGCCATTTCTTAAGTGCATGGAGTATTGCCAACATTTCCTTCTCATAAATAGCTTTGCTTAAAAACTTTACCTTGATTGGACGACTTTCAAAAGCAATGGGTCTTTCATCTTGCATTAGAACAGCACCAATTCCATTTCCTGAAGCATCACATTCCACAATAAAGGTTTTTGTGAAGTCCGGTGTAGCTAAGACCGGTGCTTGGCACATTGCCTCTTTAAGATGTTCAAAGGCCTTTGTTGCTTGCAGAGTCCATGAAAATGCATCTTTCTTCAATAATGTTGTTAGAGGTGCTGCTATTCTCCCATAATTCTTAACAAACTTGCGATAATACCCTGTCAACCCAAGAAATCCTCGCAGATGCTTTATGGATGTGGGGATTTTCCATTCCTTAATGGCTTTAATTTTGCTAGGGTCTACCTTAACTCCTTCATGAGATACAATATGACCCAAATATTCCACCTCCTGGACTCCAAAGAAACATTTGGATCTTTTTGCATATAATTGTTTCTCCTCCAATAGTTGTAACACCCTGTCAACATGTTCAACATGATCCTTCCAAGACTTGCTGTAGATTAGTATATCATCAAAAAATACTAACACAAATTTTCTAAGGAATGGTTTGAAAATTGAATTCATCAAACCTTGAAATGTTGAAGGTGCATTGGTAAGGCCAAAAGGCATGACCAAAAATTCATAATGACCCTCATGAGTTCTAAATGCCGTTTTCGGAATGTCTTCAATCTTCATTCTGATTTGATGATATCCCGAACAAAGATCCAACTTGGTGAAGTAAATTGATCCATGCAATTCATCCAGTAATTCATCAATGACAGGAATGGGGAACTTATCTTTAATAGTGAGCTTGTTGAGCTCCCTATAATCCGGACACATGCACCATGATCCATCCTTCTTGTGCACCAATACTACTGGAGCAGAGAAAGAACTTTGACTTGGTTGAATTATACCAGCCTCTAGCATTTCTGCAACCATACGTTCAATTTCACTTTTTTGGACATAGGGATATCTGTACGGCCTGATGTTTGGAGGAACACTTCCTGGAATCAGATGAATAGCATGATCATGATCACGCATAGGTGGGAGACCTTTGGGAGTCTCAAATACCTTGGAATGATTTTCCATGACTTTTTGGAGATCTGGAGAAATAGATGATTCCGATGTGGAAACATCTAGCGAACATAATTGTGCAATTACACCTCTTTGCTCCTTTTTTAGAAGCTTTGTCATACCATTAGAGCTGATTATCTTTCCTGGTTTCCCTGCAATACCCCTTAATTCAACTTCCTTTCCTTCCGTAGAAAATTTGATGAAAAGTTCTTGAAAATTAAAAGCTATTGTACCCAAGGATTGTAGCCATTGGACTCCTAGTACAACATCAGCACCTCCCATTGGAATGGAAAGCATTGGGCTAGTCAATACATATTATCCCATGGATAGCTTGATATTATGGCACCTTCCAAAGCAATTTATTGTTCCTCCATTTGCAATCATCACTTGACACTCTGGTGCTGGATATAGGAAGCAATTCAATTCTTTTGTTACCCTACAATGAATAAAATTGTGGGTGCTTCCTGAATCAATCAACACTATTACCTTTTTCTTCTTGATTTGTCCTTATATCTCGATGGTTTGAGGAATGGTAATTCCCGCCAATGCATTACAAGATATGGTCGGATTTATTTGTTCTTCATCTAGGCTTTGTTCTTGGAGTATATCTTCTTCTTTTGACCTTTCTTGCTCCTTTTCTTCTTCCTCTTCACAATCTATGTAGAATAATTTCTTCTCAGCACACTGTTACACTAAAAAATGTCACCATGACTATTTACAGTTAGTATGGCTCAATCAACAGTCATGCTACCCTCTTAGGCAAGTCTTATGCCTCTGCTCTCCATGTCAAACTCCAAAAAAGAGAGAAAGTCTTGTATAAATGTATTTATCTCTGGGGACGCAGGTTCTCTCAACCTTACCTGCGAGGACGCTCCCAACGTTCACAAAAGCTGCGTCCAAAGACGCTCTGTATGTAAAGGGACAGGTGCGTCCCCCTGTAAAGGTTAGAATGCGCAAGTTTCATCTTTAAAAAGTTACTTGTGGTCATTTCTAGAGCATTCTAGAAGGTTGTTCGACGTGTATTGGGCGCCTCCAGATGGTTCATGCACTCCTATCAAAGAGGAACTTATCCCATCAATAAGGGAGCTATCCCACCCAAAGAGGGGATTATCCCATTGATGGTGGACCTGATTAACCTCCTCTTGAGTACTATAAATACAAGCATTGGGCCAGAAGGAGGAGAGGCTGAAGCTATACATTTTCTAAGGGTAAATGCTGCAGGAATTAGGACTCCATCTTTGCTTGTTCTATTTGGAAGTGGGTGAGCTTTGTCAAAGTAGAGGAAGACTCTTGTGGACCCTGGAAGGAGCTTGCACAACACCAAGGCTTAGGTTGTAATGGTTCCTTTTGATTACCTTTAATGCAAATTGATCCATTCTTCTCAATAACTTGTTGTTTATGGGTTATTTCATGTACTCCTTGGTCTATATGTTGAATATGCTTTGTTTTATGTTATAATCAGGTGCTATTTAATTGTTTGACTGTTGGTGATTGCAGGTTTTGGAGAAAAGGAGGAGCTCATCCAGATCAACAAAGCTTGGACTTCTACAACAGCGTTTGGACAAAGGTAAGAACGAAACACTTGATTTCTCATATCATAATGCATGTTTAGAGAAGGATAGCTCCAGTTTGTTTTGTTTGTCATTAGAATGTCTTAGACTTCTAGGAAGGTCGGTTGTGTCCGCACTCTTGACTGATTCCGTGTGACAAATTGGCGACTCCACTGGGGAATCCATTGATGAGAATAGTCTTTTCTTTTGTGTGAACTTTGCTTTGAGAAAATTGGTTTATTTTTCTGGTTTTGGCTCTGTGATTCTGTCTCTGGGTGGGTTAGCTTAGGATTAGTTTTATTTTGCTTTTTCTTGAGTTTTTCAGTAGGACGCACCCTCTGAGTGCTGCACAGTGCGTCCCTGGACGCACTTTTGCTGTGTGCACAGAGCGGGCCCGCACCTGTGCTAACGGGTTGCCTGCGTCCCCTGCCAAAATTTGAGAAAATTCCATTTTTTGCATTTTTGCTCTTAGATTTTGTTTTTTCTTAGTTTTTTCTGCCCAGATTCATTAGTCCCTTGCCAAGAATCTTCACCTGAACTTGTTTTCATAGCATTAAGTGTTTTAGTGGATTTCATTGAAATTTAAGCCTAGGGTTTGATTTTTGAGTAGATCCTGTAGTGACTTTAATGGTGGAAGTTGTCAAGCCTTAGATCTCTCTGGTTTGGTCAACCTTCTTGAGAGTCGGATCTGTCATAAGTCTACCCGTGTGAGAAACCAACCTGTTGAGTTGTCTCTTTGGTCAAATTTCAAAGTGCTTGTTGATTAAGTCTTGAATTCCATTTTACAAAAAGAACAAAAAGATTTGAGTTTTGTTTTGATCAGCTCTTGATTCTGCAATAGCTGGTCCTTGATTTGATTTTGGTCAAGTAAAACAACCTAGAAACATCCTTGTAGGTTTTGGCCTCGTTAAGTTTGCTTAGAGTAAATTTACCTTTTAGTTTGCTTGTGAATGAATTTTCGTAGATTTTAATAGTTGTTAAGATTGATTTTTGTTAAATTAGATTTATTTGCTTTATTAAAAGAAAAATACAAAAACATCTTCTTTAAAAGTCTTGTTTCAAGTAGCTTTGAAAGTTTTGAAAGAAAAAGAGTTTTTCGTGCAAGTAAAGAGTGGTCATGTGTGTGTGCTTGAAAAGAAAAAGAGAATTGTTTCTTTGATTGTCTTTTCTAAGGAAGTTGTTTTCTCTAAAATTTGCATTCTCTCAACTCTCTTAGTTAAGAATTTCATTGAAAAAGGAAAAGTAGAGTAAATCATCTTAGGTGCATCTTTGTAGTGGTTGGAGTCGAGTCTACACACCATTGGTTTCACTTCCACTACCTTGTGACTTTAAAGAACAACCATAAAAGTAACGCTTAAAGTAAAATTGAAATAGTAACTTTTATTTACTAGGGCTCTGAAGCACCAATTTAGATCAGGCTAGTGTCTTGGAGTAGGTGAGTAATTAACTCTCCAAGACAACAAAACCAAACAAGTAGCTTATCTTGTGATAGAATAAATCCAATTGTCTCACTTGTACTCTGGGAAAGCTCCTCTTAAAGGAGAAGCACGAGCTCGTGTCCGAACCAGTGAGGGGATCATTCCCCCCTCGTTGGGAACGACGCCAGACACGCACGTATTACAAACGGTAAACCTCGGATTAACCATTGTCGAGGAGCCAGGGGTCACTTGTCGGTAAACCTTGGATTATTGTCAAGGAGCCGGCAAGGGGATTGAGCTTGCTACTCTGCCCTTGCGTGCTGTCGGAGTTTAGACTGTTCCCCCAGGTGCATTTGTTGCGGTTGGTAACCTTAGTGACCATTATCTTTAGGATTCTACCGAGGTGACGGTGGAGGGAAGATCCCACTGTACCTGGAGCAGACGTCGGTTATACTCACTTGGATTTTCTGGGGGGTTCACTTCACTCGAGACGGTTAAAGTGGAGGAACTTGGTCCAGTCTATTCATTAAGCAGGTTGCCGGGGTAACTGTTCCACCCGCCATTTCTGTACTGAATCCAGCGAGGTTGGGCTTCATCACCAACTAGCGCTTTTGGTCCGGAAGACTACTGTTTGTGTTTGGTTTGACGCCCTAGATTCTTTAGGCGTGTGATTCAAATTTGTTTGGTTCTTTAGAGACTTTAGGTGGTTTGATTTGAAATTTTATTTTGTTTTCGTGTGTAGTAGTTAAAAGTTTTTAGCTGTGGCGGAATTACCGAGACAGTCCCGTAGACTGCGGGGCCAGTCTCCTGAAGTTGTTTCTGTGGCCGAATTGTTGAGAAGATCCCGTAGACTTAGGGGTGAACCTCCTCAAGACGAGTCCAGTCATTTAGAAGGTTTAAAGGTCCTTGTAACTCCTCCTAGTGGCAGTAGAGTAGGTTCACCTGAAGAAGGAGAATCTTCCTTGGTGGTCCATCCAGATTACCAAAGTTTAGAGACAGGTTATAATCCCGAAGCTGTTACAGTTTCTGAGCTTGTTGGTAGTTTTTTGTCTGCTAGTGATACAGGCGAAGAACCAGAAATATCCGAACCTGTTACTCCGACTCCTAGTGTTCCTGATTCACCGAGAATAGAAAGAATTATCACCGAAAATCTTCCTGTTGGTTTGATTGCTATTGAAGAACTTGTTCCAGAGGAAGAAATAGGCGTCTCTGATCCTGAAGATCAAATTACCCTTGATCTAAGGGAGCGTGAATCTATCTTTTACAGTCCTCCTAGAAGTACTACTTGGTACCTTTCGTTAACCAATTATTTAGACAACTTTGGGCTAGGTTTTTCTACACCTCGTACTCCTTTTCCACCTGGAGGTATTCATACTCCTGTAAATATGTCTGGTCAGTCGTCCGTGTTTACACAAAGTCCTGAATCTTTTTTACATGGCGGTCCTTCTGTTCCTACTGGGTATCAATCTCTTTCTGGTACCTTTGCGGGAGCATCTCCTCAACCCGTTGATCATGGGTTATTAGTTGGAAACAGTGGTAATATACCATTGGGTGTAGGAGACATTTACATGATGTCAGGTTCAGTTCCCGTTTCCCAACCTCAAGGTGGCCAATTACCGCCTGGGGGGCAGCCTCCGTTAATGCCTGGGGGGCAACCTCAAGGTACTTCATTCGTGTCTGGGGGGCAACCTCAAGGTCAGTACGCTCCTATGGGGCAATACATACCTCAAGGTCAACCCCAGCCTCAATATGTACCCCAAGGTCAACCTCAGTATCAATATCAACCTCAAGGATGGCAACCTCAAGGATGGCAACCCCAAGGGTATCAACCCCAAGGGTATCAACCTCAAGGGTACCAACCTCAAGGTCAAGGTCAACCCCAGTATCCGTATTTACCTCAAGGTTATCAACCTCAAGGTCAATACTCAAATCAAGGTTATCAACCACCTCAAGGTCAATCATATGGTCAAGGTATGGGAACTGCACCTTACAATTATCAATCCTATCCTCAATCCGGCTATGGATCTCAGTATCCTCAACCTGTTATGGGTCAATACCCTGGAATGTTAGTGTGGGATCCTTCACAGGGTCAACAGATGTTGCAGCCAAGTATGCAGTCGGTACCTCAAGCCGGACAACCTGTAGTTTCTGGTCCACCCCAGCAACCGCAACCTGTCCAGTCAAGTGTTCAAACCTCTGTAACTTCGGTAGTTACTCAGCCGCCAATTGCACCTAGTACTCCATCTCAAACGGCTGCTGCAACTACCGCCACATCTACCATACTTACTTCTGGAGTATCGACGGCTCCGGTTTCTACTGTCTCTGTAACCACTCCTCAGACATCTGTACCGTTGTCCGGATCTACGATTCAAACCACGGTCCAGATGCCTGTAGGCCAACCTGGTATAAGTACGGTTGTCACTACTCAACCTCAATTTGTTCAACCTCCGTACCAGGGACAGTATCAACCTGGGCAAGCTGTCCAACAACCGGTTTACCAGTATCAACCGTATCCTGGGTACACTTATCAACAACCTCAGCAACCCCAGTACGGTCCGGTTAATCCTGGTTTTCCAGGAGGATATAATATCCCAAATGCGACTCCTGTTCCTAGTTATCCTGGATATCCTCCTCCTAGGGCCGGTATTGTGACCCAGAGTTTTAGAGATCCTAACCGGCAGTTACCGTTTATCGCAACTTTGGATTTACCAGACTTGACGCGCCTAACGAACGATCCAATTCAATATCTTCCGTTCTGGCCGCCAATGCCAAATAAGTTGCCCAGCGATATACCCAAGTTCGAAGGTAAGTCTGGAGAGGATCCGTCCAATCACGTGATGACTTACCACCTCTGGTGTGCTTCAAATTCTATCTCGGATGATTCGATCCGCTTACGTCTTTTCCAGCGTACACTCATTGGTCTCGCGGCCAAGTGGTACATTGAGTTACCACGGGCCTCTTTTTACAATTTTAGCCAGTTAGCTACCTCGTTCTTAACTCACTTTCAGTTACCGGTCAGATACGATAACGGTACGGAGTTATTAACTTCACTAAAACAATCAACCTCCACGTATATTTCTGATCACATTCATGAGTGGAGACGTCGAAGAAGGCTAGTGAAAGTTTTTATCCCGGACCAAATCTTAGCTGAATGGTTTGTTAAATCATTATTACCAAGGATTACTGAAGATGTAGCTAAGGCCGGAGTAGTTACTGAGGAGCAAGTCATTGCTCAGGCGCAATACCTTGACTTAGTTTACACTCAGTCGGGTACATTACACGAGAAGATTCCGGATCTTCCAAAGTCGAATCAAATCGCTGCTGCTCCTTCGGGATCTCATGCCGCTGATGGTATGATTGGTATCGTGAATACAAAGAGCAAGAAGAAGTCTTCCAAGGCTTCAACTACTCCTATTATCACTTTGCCCGATTCCCCGACAGGAGAGTCTTCTCCTGAACTTACCGCCGATATTCACGCTGTAGAGTCATCTACGGCCAAATCAAAAAACGGCGGAAAGAAGAAAGGAAAGAAGAAGGCTAAAGCAGACAAGGCTCCGAAGGAGAAAACAGAAAAGTCGGAAACCAATGACGAAAAGCGCAAACCTCGATATCCTTGTCTTATTTGTGAAGAGGATCATTTTACGAGAGATTGCCCTCATCGGGCCGAGGTAGTGAAAATAGTCAAAGGTTCTCCCACTCCTGCTGTGTTAAAAAATCCATTTCCGGAGCAGGAGAATAAGATGATAGGTTCTTCCTCGAATGCCAGTGAAGAACCCATTTTGATGATGTCTCATGTGAGGATTGCGACTCGATCGCAAGATTATGGTAGTAAGAATCCTGTTGATGGTAAGGAAGCAGAATCTTCTCATTCTAATCCATCAACCTCAGCTCCTGGTTCCGATCCACTACAGATCGAGAAACCTAACCCAGACTTAGTAATTAAACCGCCCGCCAAGGGTGTACTTCGAAGGTCTGCTTTCAATCCACATGCGAGAGCAGCCCAGAATTACAACATTGTTGAGGACTTAGCTGTTTCACCCTCAGCAATGTCGGCGTTAGAAGTGCTGCAATCATGTCCAGCACAACGAAAATTGCTTTTGTCGGCTATAGGAGCTGTTGATGTTCAGGATCCGAATCTAATGATCTTCGATCTAGAAAATAGTACACCGCGTCTCCCCCATCAAATGGCTTTCCAAATTCCAGTGATAGTCAAAAACAGGCCTATTCATAGGACTGTGATTGATGAGGGAGCTTCTACGTGTATTATGTCGATTCAATGTTGGAGATCCCTTGGTTCTCCTTCGTTGAACCAATCCCCCACCATCCTTAAGGCCTTTGATGGCCGTGGGTTCCGTCCGTTTGGTATTCTACAGGAATTGCCTATAGGGGTAGAAGGTAAAACCGTTAGTCTGGATGTGGAAGTGGTTGATGCCCCTCTAGACTACAACCTTCTTTTGGGTCGAAGTTGGTCATATGCTATGACAGCGGTCGTTTCATCGGTCTTCAGAGTAATTAAATTTCCACATAACGGTAAGATCGTGACTATTGATCAGCTGACATACTTTTCATCCGACCCAGCCTCTTCAGAGAGTATCCAGCATGTCGGTAAGACGACAATCCCTTATAGGGACGTTGGTGTAGGTTTAGTTAAGGATTCCGGTTTACTGGGAACTTTTCCTCTCCCTCCACTCAGCGTAGAACCTTCGTTTGCAACAATTCATATGATTACATCAGAAAACATTATTTATGATGATCCTTGGTTTGTCCCATCTGACTCTGAGATAGACTCATTCGGTAATGCTATGCCCTTGAGTCCATATGAAATTGCTTATGAAGCTCTCATGTCTTTTACCGACTTTCATTCGACCAAGGTCGACCAAATGAATGTGGTCAGTGAAGAGTCACTTTTCACCTCACCCTTAGAACGGATAGCGTTTCCCGAAGTCGTGTCATCTGACGAACAACTTCGCGAAATCCTAAGTGTAGACGATCTACCATGGGAGGATCTCCATCACAGATCTTCGTTTTTACCTAAGGATGATGCATTTGAAAATGATTTTTCATCTATCTTTACCGCTGAATATGTCAAAGACGCTCAGGATCCAACGAAACATTCTGATTCAGAGTTGAATTTAGGGAATATTTCTCGTACTATTCCCATTGATATTTCAGTGAAGCCCGGAATTGAGGAGAACATTCATATAGGTGCCGCATGTACAGAAGAAGAAATCCAAACTTACAAGGCCCTATTCCAAGAATTCCGCGATGTGTTTGCCTGGTCTTACGAGGAAATGCCGGGAATCGATCCTGCCATTGTTGTTCATGAAATAAAGACCTACCCGGATGCTAAACCCGTTCGGCAACGGTTGCGTCAGATTCACCCTCGAAAAGCGGCTGCGATTAAAGCAGAAGTCGAAAAGCTGTTGAAAGCAGGTTTCATTTATCCGATCCCGTTAACGGATTGGGTATCGAATATTGTTCCGGTCAACAAGAAACAAGGAACAATAAGAATCTGTATCGACTATAGGGATATAAATCGAGCTTGTCCAAAAGACAACTATCCTACGCCTTATATCGATCAAATTATTGATGATTGTGCCGGAAGTGAAATGTTTTCCTTTATGGATGGTTTTTCGGGCTATAATCAAATCAATATTCTACCTGCCGACCAACCAAAAACGGCATTCATTTGTCCATGGGGGACATTTGCTTATTGCAAATTACCTTTTGGGCTTAAGAATGCCGGGGCCACTTTTCAACGGGCGATGTCTTATGCATTTCACGACATCAAGCACATTGTGCAACCGTATCTCGATGATTTGCCTGCTCATTCTTTACATCGAGCTGATCACCTTGTCCACCTACGAGCAATCTTTATGAGGTGTAGGCATTATCGAATTCGGTTGAATCCCCACAAGTGTGTTTTCTGTATAGAAACAGGTCGATTGCTGGGATTTGTTGTTTCAAAAGCCGGCATTCGCGTCGATCCCTCGAAAGTCGAGGCTATCATCAAATTGCCTCCTCCTTCGAGTTTGCGCCAACTCCAAAGTTTGCAAGGGAAAGCGAACTTTTTACGCCGATTCATCCCAAACTACGCCGAGGTCACTAAAGGTTTTACACGGTTGTTGAAACAGAACGCACAATTCTTTTGGGACGAGATTGCCCAACAATCTTTTGATGCACTTAAACACGCGTTGACCCATGCACCGTTGTTGCATCCTCCCAACTACAACCAGGACTACTTCTTATACCTCGCAGCTTCGCATTCCACCATTGGAATGGTGTTAGTTCAAGAAGATGAATTCGGAGCGGAGCATGTGATATATTATCTTAGTAGGACCTTAAATCCCACTGAGCTAAAATATTCGCATGTGGAGAAATTGGCCCTGGCAGCCGTTCAAGCTGTCCAGCGTTTTCGTCACTACATTCTTCTCCGTAAAACTACAGTTATTTCGGATTGCAACCCTATGATTTATATTTTGACAAAACAACTGCTAGGGGGCAAGTACTCTAAATGGATCGTTATCCTGCAAGAGTTCGACTTGGAGTTCGAGAAGTCCAAGTCTAAGAAATCCTTAGTTTTTGCGGAATTGATGTGTGATTTCCCGAGTACTGACACAGAGACTGTGGCAGAAGAGTCCATTGCGGACGAATCTTTGTTTCTTATCAGTACTGTAGATCCGTGGTACGGGGATATAATCATCTATCTCCAAACCCAAACCTTTCGGCCTGAAGCTTCAAAGGCGGAACGTCGAAAAATTCGGTTTCAATCCCAGCAATACAAAATTATTGGAGATACACTTTATCGCCGGGGGGCAGACTTAGTTTTTCGACGTTGTCTAACTCACGAAGAGGCTGAGAGAGTTTTGAATGATTGTCACTCTGGAGCATGTGGCGGTCATATGTCTGGGTATGCCACAGCTCAGAAGGTGTTGCGCGCTGGTTACTTCTGGCCATCTATGTTTAAAGATTGTATCATTGCAGTCCGGAAGTGCCACAACTGCCAAGTGTTTGATCGAAAGATGCGCGCACCACCTGCTCCTCTCCACCCTATAATTGTCGTTGGTCCATTCGCCAAATGGGGTATCGACTTTATTACTTGTAACCCTCACTCGGCCGGGGGGCATGCGTATATCATCCTCGCGGTTGATTATTTCACTAAATGGGCCGAGGCGATGCCTACATTCGACGCAAGCGGCAAAACAGCTACAGTTTTCATATTCAATCATATAATAACTAGGTTTGGTGTCCCACAAGCAATCATTACTGACCATGGGAGCCATTTTCGAAACACCATGATGACTGAACTTACAAGCCAGCTTGGTTTGCGCCACGATAGCTCTACTCCTTATTATCCGCAAGCCAACGGTTTGGTTGAGTCTATCAACAAAGTTCTGGTTATCATGATCCGACGAACCATTGGTATTCATCGGTCGAATTGGCACAACATGTTATTTTCGGCGCTATGGGCATACCGAACCTCAGTGAAAACCTCAACAGGGTTCACTCCTTTCCAGCTAGTTTATGGCTTGGAAGCAGTGTTACCCATTGAATGTGAAATCCCATCACTTCAAATGGCTGTCGAATTACTCCCAGCTACTTCCGAAGAGGAGAAACGATTATTGTACTTAGCTAAATTAGATGAGACTCGACGTGACGCTGCATTGGCAATCGAGACTCACGCGAAGCGAATGAAAGCTCAGTATGATAGAAATGTGACCCCTCGAAGTTTTTCGGAGGGAGACCTAGTGCTTTTATATGATCAAGCTAACGATAAGCTAGGTGCTGGAAAATTCGTTCCTATGTGGCATGGACCCTATATTGTAAAGCGAAAGCTAGCAAAAGGGGTTTATGAGCTGGTAGATTTTGATGGGGACTCTTTGGGTAAACCCAGAAATGGACTTTACCTAAAGAGGTATTATGCTTAAATGGTGGGTATGGAGAATTTTTAGTTAGGTTAGGTTTTCTTTCTAGCTAGTATGATTGTTAGTTAGTCAGTGTGCTTAGCTTAGTGAGTGTGTTTTTCGTCGTTATTCTGGCTTATCTTGGTTTTACTCTTGATATTACAGATGTCGACGCCTCTCCAAACATACATTGGATTTGCTGATGGTGCTTGTCGTAGTACACGGAATATCTCTTCCGCAGCTTGGGTTATCTATTCACCCTCTGACGAGTTAGTTTCTATGCATGGGGTAAGCCTCAGTCAAACAACGAATAACATTGCAGAATACAGTGCAGTGGTTGAATTATTATCCGAATCTATTTCATTTGGAATTCGACGTTTGATAGTGAGGTTAGATTCTGAACTTGTTGTATTACAGCTTAATAGAGTTTATGCCATTAGAAATCCTGTGTTATTAAGGTTGTTTTTGAGAGTGCGTCTCTTGGAACGTGAATTTGATTACATTGAATATCAGCATATTCCAAGGTCTTTAAATACATTAGCAGATGCAATTGCTTCTCGAATGTTGGACAGACATTTACGATAATCATGCAAGTAAATTTAAAAACATTTCATCACATATGTTAAACAAGATAAGCCGGTAATAGTGATATATATATAGATAGGAGTGTGTCAAAAAATATACATCGTCTTCGATCATAGGTTGAAAAACACCTTATGATCGGCAAAAATGATAAAGTACAAAAAGTCAAAAATGTCACATGTGTCTACAAAGTGACTAGCCAATCACTGGTGGTGCTCCCTATACGACACCACTGCACGGGCTACCTTACGCAAAAATCTCCTAAACGGTCCAGGGACTGCAACTACAAAGCGCTGAAGCCTGATAGGAATGTCATCCATAGTAGTCTCTGGCATATCTGCCGTCAGACGCTCTAGATCATGCTCCAACTCAGCTAGTACTTCTGCAGCCGCGTCCTGTGGGGCCGGTACCGGTGCAGCTGGATGTCTCCTCTCAAAAGGCCGGAGGTTGGCTGGACGCTGTGGGCCAACATCTGCATTTTGAAAATTTTACTGTCAGTTTTGAGACGATATATATAAAAATCAAAAAAAAAATACATAATTTGAAAACTTGTGAAAAATAAAGTACCTCTGTCATCCCATTGTTCTCCCTGTGGAAGAACCATGTCCGGATCATGTCGAAAATCTACTCCGGCGTACGGAAAGTCCTGGATCGAGAAAACCGGGTCCTCCAAGTAGTGAAAGTAACTATCAGAAAATCGAACAACTGCCGCGCCCTTGTCAGGATGTCGGGCCATCACCGCAACCCATCGTACCAGCTTTGGCTCCCGAGGACCCACGATATCAACAGTGAGTTGCTGAGGGATCAGCATCGGAACTCTCTCTAAGGCAAAGCTCACGACTAAAGGCCCATATCCAAAAGTTTTCAATCGTCCGTTCTTTGCCTTAGTCAGTTGGCTCTTCATATTAGCCGACACAGCATCACACCAGTTGAAAATGGTGCCTTGGTAACAGTCAATTGCCATCCGCATTTGGGACCCAGAAGCAATGTGCAAAGCGGCCGCGCCGCAAATTCTGGTAACCGTGAAAGCAATAACCTTGAGTTCACGCAGAGAGATGTGTTTGATCTCCACACCTTTCGAATCGTGTGCCCCAGGTGTGCACCAATCTTCCCGGAGACTAACAAGGGATTGGCCACCCGGCCTAGTCCCCGCTAGATTGAGTTGCTCGCCTCTATTTGGCAAGCCAGTGAGAAAGTATACATCCGAGGGCTCTATCTCGAGCTGGTGCCATCCTATGTAAAAGCATTGCTCTTGAACGTTCCATCTCTCAACCAGCCATTCTAAGAATCTTACCTGAGCCCTCATGCCCGGTATGGCCCAGTATTTGTATAACCCGCATGCTTTTAGGGCATCCAGGGAAGGTTGGTGTTCTATTGCAGCTTCATCAACCTCTTCGTGCTCTCTTTCTCTCCAATCCAACATGGTGAGTGCCCTACACACCAAGAAATGATGATTAGAATTAATTTGGGGAATTTTGAATGGTTATTTGTGAGGATTGGGGTTTCAATTTCCGCGTTCCACGGAGGATGCACCCCGCGTTTGGAACACAGGGCGTCGGGACGCAGCTGGCCTGAAGGTGGGCTGCGTCCCCCGACCATTTTCCCGTATACGAAAAAGTCGGGGGACGCAGGTCACCCGAAGGGCACCTGCGTCCACCGAGGAGCGCATTTTGAAACCTAAACCCTCCCAAAAAACAAAACTAAAACCTAAAAAACAATTTTAATCAGATAGAAATGAAGAGTAGGATGTTGTAAAATACCTGGAAGAGACGGCGTTCGATTCTGACGGTCGGATTTTCCGCAGCGACCACGGGAAGTTTCTTGTCAAAAGCTCCTTTTTCAACCTCAACAGTCAAACGGTAAAAATGACATGGTAAAAAGTCTTTTTATAGGTTTTTTGGATGAATTTGTTCATTTTTCACCATGGAAAGATATTTTTCGATGTATTTTTGCCTATCTTAAACAGGTATGAGTAATGTGTCGCTTTTGTGCAGGACAAAGGGACTTAGAGGGAAAATTGTCATTTTTTCACGAACAAAATATCAGAGTCATCTTTTAAGCCCTTTTCTGACTCCTAAAATATGAAAAGATTGCCGAGCGTTTCTTTTACACTTGTTAAAACGAAATTAAAAGACGGTCCCCTTATAGCTCTTTTCTGACCGTAAAATCAGGAAAAGATTGCCGGGTTTTTGTCGTTTCAAACTCGATACGGAAATAAAACGACGTGTCCTTGATTTCTTTTTACTTTTCAGGTCAGTGGCACTAATTATGAAAGTACTCCTTGGTCGCAAGATCAAGCAGTTCCCCCAGGTATTATTTTATACTTTTTCGGGCTTGAGGGACACAAATCTACGAAAAAGTTCAACTTGGAGTCTTCTTAAGTTTTTCAGACTCTCTAAAATTGAAAAACACCGAGTTTCCCCTATACTGGGCTCGTTAAACATTTCACAGTAAAGGACCTGTTCAATTACAAATAGGAACGAACCACTCCTTCCTAGGGTTCGAATCAAAACTAGGTTGGACTCATCCGAAGGATAAGCTTATAATCAAGCACATGTTATCCTCCTCAAGCTTGTTAAAAATAAAGAGGTACTTGCCAGAAATGGTGGGGGAAAAGAGAGAAGAATGAACCTGTTTGTTACCCTTTTGTCTCAAAAGAAACTTTATTACCACTCTTGAACATGACACTTTTCATTCACCTGGGTTGGGAAATCTTTTACCTCACAGTTGATCAAACCACTTTGAAAGTCTTTAACCGGGTTCCGAGGATTAACTTTGAGTTATTCGTCACCAAGCCATCTGTCGTGTCGTTATGTGTTCAAGAGGTCTGCAAGCAAAACTTTCATCTGCAAAATACTTGTCATCCATTTGACCATCCCTGAGTCAGTCCTTACAGCAACATTTCTTCAACTTGAACAATGATTTCGTGTTGCGGGCTTGCCTGCAACGGGTCGCTTTCTATCGACATCAGCACATTATCTAGAGAGATGACTTAGAAATCGTCAGTACCTTGAAGTCTGCATGCATCAATGGCAGGTTTCTCGCCTTTGACGTCAGTTTACATCATTGACTTTCGATCGAAGGATTTCGTGAAATGTTCGACATCAACTCATTCATTCACATCTCATGGATTGTACTGGGTACTTTGAGAACCATTGACATTACTGGTGGTCTCTCTCACGCTTGTTAACAGTTTACATCATTGACTGGTAATCAAGTGGTTTCTACCATGTTCGACATCAACTCATTTATTCGCATGGCTAGAATCGTACCAATTCGGGAAGTAGAAATGAAGACCCTGGATCTAGTTTCCATCATCCAGGCTGCGAGGAGTTTTGTATTCATTATCTAAGTAGACTAATCATAAACAGATGGCTGCGTCCATACTGTGTCTACAAAAGTCTATGACTGTGATGTACTGCAAGATCATTCCTGTATCAGAGTAGTTAGTCTGTTAGTTAAAGTTTTGATCTGAGTATGGGAATGCCTACCTCAGTGATGATATAATCTTATACATGTATTTTGTGTTGAAAATTGCAGGTTCTGACCAGGCTCTCCACGGGATAATCCTTGAAATGATAAAGCGCTTCACCCTTCCTAGATATTACAAACCCTAATCTATTCCAGGCTTCGCACTTTAGGGGGCAATCTGTTACACTAAAAAATGTCACCATGACTATTTACAGTTAGTATGGCTCAATCAACAGTCATGCTGCCCTCTTAGGCAAGTCTTATGCCTCTGCTCTCCATGTCAAACTCCAAAAAAGAGAGAAAGTCTTGTATAAATGTATTTATCTCTGGGGACGCAGGTTCTCTCAACCTTACCTGTGGGGACGCTCCCAACGTTCACAAAAGCTGCGTCCAAAGACGCTCTGTATGTAAAGGGACAGGTGCGTCCCCCTGTAAAGGTTAGAATGCACAAGTTTCATCTTTAAAAAGTTACTTGTGGTCATTTCTAGAGCATTCTAGAAGGTTGTTCGACGTGTATTGGGCGCCTCTAGATGGTTCATGCACTCCTATCAAAGAGGAACTTATCCCATCAATAAGGGAGCTATCCCACCCAAAGAGGGGATTATCCCATTGATGGTGGACCTGATTAACCTCCTCTTGAGTACTATAAATACAGGCATTGGGCCAGAAGGAGGAGAGGCTGAAGCTATACATTTTCTAAGTGTAAATGCTGCAGGAATTAGGACTCCCATTTAGAAGCTTGTGAGGAGAGATTGCCATCTTTGCTTGTTCTATTTGGAAGTGGGTGAGATTTGTCAAAGTAGAGGAAGACTCTTGTGGACCCTGGAAGGAGCTTGCACAACACCAAGGCTCAGGTTGTAATGGTTCCTTTTGATTACCTTTAATGCAAATTGGTCCATTCTTCTCAATAACTTGTTGTTTATGGGTTATTTCATGTACTCCTTGGTCTATATGTTGAATATGCTTTGTTTTATGTTATAATCAGGTGCTATTTAATTGTTTGACTGTTGGTGATTGCAGGTTTTGGAGAAAAGGAGGAGCTCATCCAGATCAACAAAGCTTGGACTTCTACAACAGCGTTTGGACAAAGGTAAGAACAAAACACTTGATTTCTCATATCATAATGCATGTTTAGAGAAGGATAGCTCCAGTTTGTTTTGTTTGTCATTAGAATGTCTTAGACTTCTAGGAAGGTCGGTTGTGTCCGCACTCTTGACTGATTCCGTGTGACACACACTTATGACCTTTAGTGTATTTGCTATCACAACTGTAACAAATCCCTTTTGCTATTTTTTCTTCCAATTTTTGTGGTGTCAACCTTATAGGTTGTGGAAGACTAGGGGCAACAACACTTCCGTCTTTATAGTTGTGAGTGGTATGCTTCCTAGTTGCCATAATTTTGCTTTCCATTTTTCTTGCTAACCTGAATGCCTTCTCTAATGAATCAGGTTCCCAAAGGCGAACATCATGTTGGATATTGTCCTTTAAAGACCCTATGAACACATCAATCCTATGCTCCTCCGGAATATTTTTTACCCTTATGTTCAATTTTTGGAACTCCTCAATGTGCTCCATTACTGAACCCTTTTGTTTGAGACTTATCAATTGGCTAAAAAAAGTGTTGCTTTTTGTATCTTCATAATGTGCTATCAATTCTTCCGTAAAAATTGCCCAAGTGATAAATTTTCTACGAGAGCAAAGCCATTGATACCATACAAATTGATTTGGTTCCAAATATACAGTTTCCATATGTACCTTTTGTGTGTTTTGCACATTATTGAGATCGAAGAACTGCTCCATCTGTAATATCCATGTGGCGGGATCCTTGCCATCAAACTTCCTCATATCGATTTTTGGAATATGGTGGGTCTTCGATCCAACATTAGAGTCTATGGAATCATGATTAACATTAATTTTGTTCACATCATGAGTTTCCTTTACACCCTTTTCACCATTAGTAAGTATTTCTTGTAGAAAATTTGTCAAATCTGTCTTCAAATCTGCCATGTCTGTCTTTAAATCTGTCTTCAAATCTGTCTTCAAATCCGCCATGTTTGTCTTCAAATCCGTCTTCAAATCATCCATCTTAGCTTCCATGCCCTTTATCTTAGATTCCACGCCATTTATCTTAGCTTCTGTTAGCTTTTGTGAGCGTGACATTAGTTGCACTTGTTCTTGTAATTTTGATATATCATGTAGCATTTCTTCCTCTTCTTCATGAGTCATGCTAGAGCTTTCAGGTTCCTTACTAGGTGTTTTCATTTTCTTTCCTCGGGGCATCAGTTACCGATAATAATGCTTTACTATGCCCTTTGAATTCTGTTAAACCAATCTTACACAAAAATTTAAAAAAAAACACTACACACCTTTTTTCACTTTATAGAAGCCAGATATGGAATCTAATGTATCTCTGTAATGTTAGATCATCCAATTCTAAAGTTGCAACCTATAGTAGCCTTCTGCGTCCTCTTTCCAATGCCACAAGTTTGACCCAAATTGGATTCTCCAAGGAAGAGTTATGTGAAATCTCCCACAGTGAGTTGCTTTTAGACTAGTTCATTTGAGCGAACTTGTACGACGTGCCACGAGTCACTGTTTCAACCTCTAGATCTGAAACTCACATATAAGAAACTACAGTCCGTCCTCTTTTTTTAACTTCTTACAAAATTTCAATCCGATCCCAAGAGAGAAAGCTATGACGATTTTCCCCAGGTCACCTGTTTTGAATGTAATTCAGGAGTCTGCAAAAAGACCAACTTCCTCAGATCATATCTCCGAAAATATCGCTCGAAAGGCTCTGAAATTTGGACCCAAGGTTCAGCGCGATTTCTTCTCAAATGGGTTTTTTTTGTGACTTCTGAAACGTTACAGTAAAAAAGTTATAGCGAAAATTCCATGATGGCCTGTTTGGAGCAGCGAAACCCTAGAATCCAAAGCTCTGATACCAAATGTTATGAAACCAGCTCAAGAAAAGATAAAAAAGATAGATCAACGCATTAGAATTCAGCCTCTTCGAGGGGGCAACCTCCTTTACATTACATAAATCAACAATTCTTGGATGATACATGTTATCACAAAATGTTATCACAAAATCAAGCACTGAAGGGCTGCTGATCAGGTAGACTCTGTGTAACTGTTTCAGACCAAGCTTTTGACTAAGGATTAGCCTCCCTAGCCTGAGAGGGCTCTCTCAAGAAAAAGTTATTGATTTTGAATGTTGATAAGAGGGCTAACTCTTGTACAATAGATTTAATGAACTTGCTGGCTGGACAAATATACAAATACATCCATTGGGCTTATGGAGTCTCACACATCTCAGCAAACCAAAATACTATTTTTCATGGAAGTCAGGGCTCTTTACATCTATGCTCAAACATAACTAACATAAAACACAGTCTGCCATAACATACAGGAAGTCAGAGCATGTGGGCATGAGTTCTGAGTGATTATGCAATAACAGAACTGTAAAAGAACACTAAAATAACAAGCCACCATATATTTGAACAATGAGATCTATTGAGAATCCTGAGGCAAAAACAACAGTCATTTGTATTCCTGAAACATGCTTTACATAAACCAAAATAGACTTCTTCTCTATCAAAGTATCCAACCCCAATTACATCTAAGTCTGATTCATATATAGGAATACATGCTTAACCACCTCGAGCTTCCTCCTCCAGCATGAGGGGAGCTCGATGACTGCCTATGATGACACCTACTAACTTTTAACTAACTATTAATTGACAGCGCTGGACTCCTAAAACAATTAAAACTCTAATTCTACATCATGCTGGAAATAGCATTTATTACAACCAAGATGGTGCTCCTACGAGAAAAAGGAGAGAACAGGCTCATTCTCTGACAAGTGGCTTCTTTTAGTTTGGCTGTGATAGGTGTCTGTAGTTGCTTGCTGGCCTTTAATGTAACATGTTTTCCAACACCCTGAAATATAGGAAACTGTTCCTGTTTGTCGGTCCTTGGTTTGCCTCAACATATTCGAATCCAAAGAAGTATGCTTTTATCCTTTAATTACCAGGTTTCCACGTCCATGATGTGCTGGCCATTTTTTATGTGTGAAGACAACACCTTTCAAAGATTTGCTGATTTGTCAATCATAATTGATTGGCTGAACTATAACATGCAACTACAGCAGTTTCGTAGCGCGCTACGAAACTGCTGTGTAATCACAAAACACAGCTTTAACATCAAAGTCTGACTGTCTTGAGCCTCATTTATCTTGACATGGTTTTGGCTCATCTACTTTAAACTTTGCATAAACAGACTTGTTGATCCTCGCACTGCTTGACAGATTTTTCACCTGCATGAAAGATTGCATCTACAGTTGCTGGAAGACTACACCTCTTAGTCACCTCATTTCTGAGATTTTTTATCATCACTTGGTTATAAATCTTATCAAGGACTGCAAATCGATTGCGAGCAACAAAAACAGCAGATCCTCTAAGAAATACCTCTGGAATAGCTATATCAACATTTTCAGGCTGTTGACTCATTTCCACAATTCCACTTGCATTATCAGCTATTGGCCCAAACACATCCATTGTCAAAACATATGCTGCAGTACTAAGCATTCCCATAGAGATGCTGCCTCCCAGACAGATTGAAGAAAGGTGATGGTTCCCAAGTAGATCATAGCCAAGGTTCCATTTGTCTTGCTAAGTATGCTTGGTACATTGTCCTTTGCTGGGAAAAAGATATGGACCAATGGCGTCCCACCAATAAGAATCCCCATCAGAATACCATATAAAGGTGGGTTCATGATACGCTGAAACCAAGCTGTGCACATCTGAAAGAATGGCCTACTTCTACCCCCGTTCAAATGGGAACTTTTCTCATATGTGCTGGTGAACATTTGATAACCATAACTCCATAGGAGAGGAGACCATCCAACCGTAAAGAGAGCCACAAATCCAGTTGCTGTACTTGCATCATTAGATGGAAGTATTCCAGAGAGTATCACCAAAGGAAGGGTAACAGTCTTGCCAAATGCACAAGCCGCAATAACAAGAGCCTCACTTTTGGCCAATACATCATCTCTTTCATTAGGCTCTCCTTCACACAAGGAGCCATTTGAAGCATTTGCTTGTATTATGCAACTATTGTTTCTTATTAGTATGATCGCTGCCTTACCCAACATGGCTCCTACCAATATCTGTAAGATACTAATAAATGGAATCAAAAGAAGTTCTCCAAGAGGATGAAATGCCATTGTTTTGGATACTGTTGACATAAGGAAGCAAGGTATTGTTAACCGAAATGCAACCTGACTCAAAACCGTGGAAGATTCAGCAGGTAGCTGTCCTGATTTCTGCAACCATGCAACGAAAATGCAAATTGCAATGAGATTGACAGATGTCTGTAGGGAACTTTGAAGCAGGCTCGTCCCTGAGCCAATCGTAGGGAGACTAAGGGGAGCTGGCTTTAGTGCACAAATGGGTCTAACTTTACCGCTATTTCTCCGTGCCGTGCTTAGCATTTCCGGCTTGTTAAAATGTAAGCATCCCGCGCCATATTCTGAATGTTGAAACAATTTCTGGGACCGAGAGAGAGATTTTTCGAATCTTTTGTGACCAATTTTGAGGATATAAGTACGAAATCGACAAAGAATTGCCCGCCCATATCCGCCCAATGGCTATCCCTTCACCACAGTCCCAACTTCAGTTCTCCCTCACGAAGAATACCCCTAAATCACTCAAAAATTCCATAGCGGCCTTGAAGTGATAGGTCTTGAAACATGGACCCGCATTCCTCTACAAATCGAACAGCAACCTCTTCGTTGATTCATGCAGTGATGCCGGATCATTTTGCATACAATGCGATACACTGATGGAGACAATGCAAGATAAAACAACTTTCTAGAAGACCCTTCTGCCCCATTCTTCGATTCTTCATATTTCACAATTTCTTCATTCAGTTTAAGAAAACGTTCCTCCTTGTCATAAGCTCCAGCAACATATGAGACCAAATTCAGAAAATCTGAAACAACTTCAGTAGGATCTTTAGTGGAGTCTGCCTTTGCTGGTTTCAAGTGCTCTCGTAACTCAATACTAACAGGTTCCTTGCTGCGTGTACCATTTTGAGAAGATCCATAGCCCTTTGAACTCTGCCACATACAATTCAACTTAGAGAACCAGCCTTCCCCTGCTTCCACTTGTTTTGCTATAATGTCAAACTCAGACAACCGTGCTGTAATGCTTCTGCCAGCTAGCGGAAAGGCATCTAAGCTGAAATAATGCTTTTAATGTTTAATGCGTTCACTTTCTACAAGCCCATGATATTTTACAAAGAGCATCCCAAGACATACGCTGATATTCCAAGCTGCTTTTATCTTATAAATCCTTTCATTATTTGCGCCAGCTTGAAAGGAGGAACATAAACACCGCCACTTCTTCCAAGCGCCCTTTCAGTGTTTCTAACTCCCTCTTTCAGAACTCTGTTCAATAGGCATGCTAGGATTTTGGGTCTCCACTGAAAACTCGAACAAATCCCCAATTTCGTAGCATGCTACGAAATCACCTAAACAGGTAGCGCTGCGAAACTGCTAAAAAGGATACATGCGCTGCGAAAACACTTTGTCCTTAA
Organism: Pinus tabuliformis; assembly: GCA_031772625.1. Taxonomy (NCBI): domain Eukaryota; kingdom Viridiplantae; phylum Streptophyta; class Pinopsida; order Pinales; family Pinaceae; genus Pinus; species Pinus tabuliformis. The sequence goes on along the minus strand of CM062808.1, from coordinate 268,888,465 downwards.
GCTAGTCTGAGCAATTTTTGGCAACAGAATTTTCAGTGATAATAGTGGCTCCACTTGGGATAGTGTGCCCTTGGGGTGCACTAAGAACCTGCAGTTCCAGTGCCTTATAAAATTTATTTGACAAACAGAAATTTGCTTGACCAGCATGACTGTAGGAGAAAGAAAGCTACTTCTACTAAAAAAATGCTCAGTCAACCTTGAGCTTATTTATATTTACCTACCTACCTACCCTAACAATTTCAAACTTTTTTCTGCTCAATCAATATGAAATTTCCAATGTAGCCAATCCTCTGTTTTATCTGATATTTGATTTCTTTGACTGCATCGGAGTTCAGAGCCAATCTGATAGTGTGATGACCGCTGCCACTGGAATTGTCTCCGATCTTTATAGGAAAACTGAAACACTGGAGAGTAAAACTCTTCCATGTAATCAGCTATAGGATCCCAGAATATATGATCAGCTTGATGATTCTTGTAACTTTCAGGTGGTGCAAACTGATCTTCAACAGCAGTGTGCGTTTCCTCAAGCGTAAAAGAGAAAGGAAACAATACTCTCTCCTTATGTTCTGCCATAGAAAGCTGCTGAAAATAATGATCATGGTAACACTCTTCATTTTCAGGCCACTGATTCTCAACCACACAAGACCCCTTTGATGTGCTATCCAATTTCTTTTCTGAATCATTCCAACAAACAATGGAATTTCCCTCACTATTATGATTATTATTTGGAGTAAGCTGCTGCAAGGAAATACAAAATTGAACAAGCTTTTCCTCTGCCTGAGAGTCATAGAAAATTTCCTCCAATACTTCTTCTTGCTGGGTGCAATCAATTTCATCTTCATCATGATCTGAACACTGAGAGATCTGCTGCATCTCTACATTCATATCTAAGGATAAAACATGGTTTTCACAAGTAGACCCCTGCTGCTCTTCATGCTGCGTTTCATGTAATGTTATACCTTCTCCTTGGTGCTGGAATACATTGTTATGAAGAGCCTCTAAAATTTCTTCATCCGTAAATTCATCATCACCATAACAATCCTCCAAGTACTGAATAAGATTTAAAGAATGCCTACAACAATCTTTGAGCAGCAACAAAGAAGGATAACATTCTTTATACATTTCACAGAACACATCATGGAAATCAGCAAGAGAAGATAATGAACCATTTTCCAAAATTTTATACCAAGACCACGCTTTTCCTTCTAAAGTGGCCATAAACATCCTCATGAGACAATCTTCAGGGAAATGAACCTTAAGACTGCGTACATGCATATGAAACCTAACCAAATGGAGAGCAGCATCATCCTTCTTTTCATCTTTGAATATTGGAAGATCATCTAACCAATCAACCTTTGGCATAGGATTTGGAAAACCAGGGATATGAGACCGATCCATAGGAGCATACCTGGCATTCATTCTTGCAGTGGAACTCATCTTGTAACTTCATCAAGCTACTGATCTTCTAGCAGTGGAGTCACCTTCCAACTTCTTATTTGATGTGTGGAGTCGCCAAGGTAGTTTTGCAGCCTCAAAAAGATGTCTGAGCTCCTGCTACCTTCAGAAGTTCAGCCTCTAAATTTCGGGAATGAATAGACTTCAGGCTCTCGGCAGACGCACCAAAATGTTATCACAAAATCAAGCACTGAAGGGCTGCTGATCAAGTAGACTCTGTGTAACTGTTTCAGACCAAGCTTTTGACTAAGGATTAGCCTCCCTAGCCTGAGAGGGCTCTCTCAAGAAAAAGTTATTGATTTTGAATGTTGATAAGAGGGCTAACTCTTGTACAATAGATTTAATGAACTTGCTGGCTGGACAAATATACAAATACATCCATTGGGCTTATGGAGTCTCACACATCTCAGCAAACCAAAATACTATTTTTCATGGAAGTCAGGGCTGTTTACATCTATGCTCAAACATAACTAACATAAAACACAGTCTGCCATAACATACAGGAAGTTAGAGCATGTGGGCATGAGTTTTGAGTGATTATGCAATAAAAGAACTGTAAAAGAACACTAAAATAACAAGCCACCATATATTTGAACAATGAGATCTATTGAGAATCCTGAGGCAAAAACAACAGTCATTTGTATTCCTGAAACATGCTTTACATAAACCAAAATAGACTTCTTCTCTATCAAAGTATCCAACCCCAATTACATCTAAGTCTGATTCATATATAGGAATACATGCTTAACCAACTCGAGCTTCCTCCTCCAGCATGAGGGGAGCTCGATGACTGCCTATGATGACACCTACTAACTTTTAACTAACTATTAATTGACAGCGCTGGACTCCTAAAACAATTAAAACTCTAATTCTACATCATGCTGGAAATAGCATTTATTACAACCAAGATGGTGCTCCTACGAGAAATAGGAGAGAACAGGCTCATTCTCTGACAAGTGGCTTCTTTTAGTTTGGCTGTGATAGGTCTCTGTAGTTGCTTGCTGGCCTTTAATGTAACATGTTTTCCAACACCCTGAAATATAGGAAACTGTTCCTGTTTGTCGGTCCTTGGTTTGCCTCAACATATTCGAATCCAAAGAAGTATGCTTTTATCCTTTAATTACCAGGTTTCCACGTCCATGATGTGCTGGCCATTTTTTATGTGTGAAGACAACACCTTTCAAAGATTTGCTGATTTGTCAATCATAATTGATTGGCTGAACTATAACATGCAACTACAGCAGTTTCGTAGCGCGCTACGAAACTGCTGTGTAATCACAAAACACAGCTTTAACATCAAAGTCTGACTGTCTTGAGCCTCATTTATCTTGACATGGTTTTGGCTCATCTACTTTAAACTTTGCATAAACAGACTTGTTGATCCTCGCACTACTTGACAGATTTTTCACCTGCATGAAAGATTGCATCTACAGTTGCTGGAAGACTACACCTCTTAGTCACCTCATTTCTGAGATTTTTTATCATCACTTGGTTATAAATCTTATCAAGGACTGCAAATCGATTGCAAGCAACAAAAACAGCAGATCCTCTAAGAAATACCTCTGGAATAGCTATATCAACATTTTCAGGCTGTTGACTCATTTCCACAATTCCACTTGCATTATCAGCTATTGGCCCAAACACATCCATTGTCAAAACATATGCTGCAGTACTAAGCATTCCCATAGAGATGCTGCCTCCCAGACAGATTGAAGAAAGGTGATGGTTCCCAAGTAGATCATAGCCAAGGTTCCATTTGTCTTGCTAAGTATGCTTGGTACATTGTCCTTTGCTGGGAAAAAGATATGGACCAATGGCGTCCCACCAATAAGAATCCCCATCAGAATACCATATAAAGGTGGGTTCATGATACGCTGAAACCAAGCTGTGCACATCTGAAAGAATGGCCTACTTCTACCCCCGTTCAAATGGGAACTTTTCTCATATGTACTGGTGAACATTTGATAACCATAACTCCATAGGAGAGGAGACCATCCAACCGTAAAGAGAGCCACAAATCCAGCTGCTGTACTTGCATCATTAGATGGAAGTATTCCAGAGAGTATCACCAAAGGAAGGGTAACAGTGTTGCCAAATGCACAAGCCGCAATAACAAGAGCCTCACTTTTGGCCAATACATCATCTCTTTCATTAGGCTCTCCTTCACACAAGGAGCCATTTGAAGCATTTGCTTGTATTATGCAACTATTGTTTCTTATTAGTATGATCGCTGCCTTACCCAACATGGCTCCTACCAATATCTGTAAGATACTAATAAATGGAATCAAAAGAAGTTCTCCAAGAGGATGAAATGCCATTGTTTTGGATACTGTTGAGATAAGGAAGCAAGGTATTGTTAACCGAAATGCAACCTGACTCAAAACCATGGAAGATTCAGCAGGTAGCTGTCCTGATTTCTACAACCATGCAACGAAAATGCAAATTGCAATGAGATTGACAGATGTCTGTAGGGAACTTTGAAGCAGGCTCGTCCCTGAGCCAATCGTAGGGAGACTAAGGGGAGCTGGCTTTAGTGCACAAATGGGTCTAACTTTACCGCTATTTCTCCGTGCCGTGCTTAGCATTTCCGGCTTGTTAAAATGTAAGCATCCCGCGCCATATTCTGAATGTTGAAACAATTTCTGGGACCGAGAGAGAGATTTTTCGAATCTTTTGTGACCAATTTTGAGGATATAAGTACAAAATCGACAAAGAATTGCCCGCCCATATCCGCCCAATGGATATCCCTTCACCACAGTCCCAACTTCAGTTCTCCCTCACGAAGAATACCCCTAAATCACTCAAAAATTCCATAACGGCCTTGAAGTGATAGGTCTTGAAACATGGACCCGCATTCCTCTACAAATCGAACAGCAACCTCTTCGTTGATTCATGCAGTGATGCCGGATCATTTTGCATACAATGCGATACACTGATGGAGACAATGCAAGATAAAACAACTTTCTAGAAGACCCTTCTGCCCCATTCTTCGATTCTTCATATTTCACAATTTCTTCATTCAGTTTAAGAAAACGTTCCTCCTTGTCATAAACTCCAGCAACATATGAGACCAAATTCAGAAAATCTGAAACAACTTCAGTAGGATCTTTAGTGGAGTCTGCCTTTGCTGGTTTCAAGTGCTCTCGTAACTCAATACTAACAGGTTCCTTGCTGCGTGTACCATTTTGAGAAGATCCATAGCCCTTTGAACTCTGCCACATACAATGCAACTTAGAGAACCAACCTTCCCCTGCTTCCACTTGTTTTGCTATAATGTCAAACTCAGACAACCATGCTGTAATGCTTCTGCCAGCTAGCGGAAAGGCATCTAAGCTGAAATAATGCTTTTAATGTTTAATGCGTTCACTTTCTACAAGCCCATGATATTTTACAAAGAGCATCCCAAGACATACGCTGATATTCCAAGCTGCTTTTATCTTATAAATCCTTTCATTATTTGCGCCAGCTTGAAAGGAGGAACATAAACACCGCCACTTCTTCCAAGCGCCCTTTCAGTGTTTCTAACTCCCTCTTTCAGAACTCTGTTCAATAGGCATGCTAGGATTTTGGGTCTCCACTGAAAACTCGAACAAATCCCCAATTTCGTAGCACGCTACGAAATCACCTAAACAGGTAGCGCTGCGAAACTGCTAAAAAGGATTCATGCGCTGCAAAAACACTTTGTCCTTAAGCTAGTCTGAGCAATTTTGGCAACAGAATTTTCAGTGATAACAATACAAATGACAAAACCTCCTTTCTATATATAGGAGTCTAAGGAGTCACAATATAATCCAGCCGACCTAACAATAATAATATAAAGCCACAAAAATAACAATAGAGGGATTCTATGGGGCACATAAATAACAACATGGGGGTAATATGGGCACAACAATATAAATAAGGGGTGTAACTACAATAGTAATGTGGTAATTACTATTATTATAGGGACCCAACATTATGGTAATGAAATTATATATGAAATTGTAGAGGGAGATCAGTGGGTAACCAATAGTATGCTCAATCTTGTCATTTTTAGGAATCAACACGAGGAAGGTAGCATCTAGGGCCTATAAGGTGGACTTTATTTTTTTTAAATTATTCCACTGCTTACCAGATATTGTGGTCTATAATGGGCTATTAGTTTTAGAAGAATTCTATAATGAAATCATCTAGGCCAGGATAATTTTCACCATGCATTGTTTTTCTAGTTGCTTCCACTTATTCAATACATATTTCTTTGAGGAGAGCCTCATTTCATTCCCGCATTACCAACGAAGGAATATGTTTTGTAGTTTCCTAGATCACTTATTTTTATTGGGAATGGATTCATTTAGAAGATCTTGATAGTATATGTTGAGGACTTGAGCTATATCTTGACACTCTTACGACTTAACACCTTCATGGCTTTTGAGAGAGTTGTGATTATTATGGCAATATTGCAACATGGATTTATTGAAGAATGTTATATTTTGTTCACATTATTTGAGTCATTGAATTCTTGATTTTTGTTGCAAGAGTAGTTATTACTTTTGATGTTCCTCGAGTTGGGTGAGAGAAGAAAATTATTTTTTACTTAATATCTCTGATCTACCATGAAGGATGACTTCCTCTAGAATTGATTCTATTTTCATTTCTAGTTCCTTCTTTTCTTCTATAATGTTGCCAAAAAAAAAATTGTTTGATCCTATGAGCTATCATTTGATGCATTTTAGCTTCCATTATTGTGTGTACATTGAGGTACCTTTTAGAGTTGCATTTTTGTCCACTAGGATATCTATGTTGGCTTGAAAATCAAGATGAGGAATCTATAATTTTTCAATAAAAAATGGCTTATTCCTAATATAGATTTTAATATCATTTTTCAGAGATACATGCCAATGGTTAGAGCCATGGATGGCAAGAATAGATGCTTCTGGAAGGATTTCCCTATTCATTGTAGATTTTGGCATTGTGAGCCTATCCAGTTTGGAGGTCACTTGTTGGGAACTTCCTTTATAGTTATTCTAGGAAAATGTGTTATTTTTACTATCCAAATCACCAAGTTGGGACGTCACCAAGGTATCCTGAAATTGAATGTAATTAGCATCAAGTCCTTACATACCCTATTTTTTATGCCAAGTTTTTTATTATGTTGAAGTCATTACCTAATATCCAAGGTGATGGAAATATAGATTATTGGTGCTAGTGATAGATATAAGAAAAATAGGTTTATCATTTGGTAGGCAAGGGTTGCAAAACATTTGATAGGTGACAGGTTTCAACGGAACCAATAAGATGAAATTAGATGCTAAGGATTCATTATGAGGCAAGAATGTTGAAAATGAAAACCTCGTGTGGATTTTAGATAATTGCAAGTCTTATTGGTTGCCACTGGTCATCGAGATCTATCACTTTCCAATATTTTTCTCATTTGGTAGTTATCTTACTAATTATATCACCAAAAGATTTCTTTTCTTGAAGCATCATGAAGGTTTGATTTTCATAAAACTATTTTCCTTTTAGGAGCCTTTATTTTCCTTTGCAGTTGAGCATTTGATATTCCAAGACATGATCCTCATGTTGGGGATGTATTTGTGGAGGGATGAACTTATATTATTGATTTAATTGACCATGAGTTGACCACCATGTCTCCTAGTCCTTCCAAGATGTGATTGTTACTTTTCCCACCCTTTTTCCTTTCTTCCATATGGTATTTTTTTGTCTCCTTTATTGGCTAGGATTGGAATCTAATATTCTAGTGTTGGGTTTGTGTGTAGATGATTCAAAGGCACACTAGTGAGATTTGTGATATTCATGGCCTAGGATATTGATCTTCTGTTCCAAAAATTTGTTTTTGAAATTAGATTTCAAAATTACAATTTCATGGGATGGAATTTTGATAGGAGGATCCTTATTTCTAGAGTGCATAGACGATTGAAACAGTTTTTGGTGGGTAGTTTCTTCTTAGCGTGATTGGGTTGAGGGAGAGGGTCTTTTGGGACCTTTTGTTTTCCACTTCCCTTGGTAAAGTTGTCCTTATCTAAGCTAATAATAGGATTAGGATTATAATTCACAACAAGAAGAGGTTAATTTCTATAATTATGGCCATACTGGTGGCATCTCTGACATGAAAAGGTAATGTGCTCATAATCTAGGGTCTCCTTCAAGAGTTCATCTTAATAATAAATATCAATATATTCCTATAAACACATATATAGGCATAATAGATATACATAGCTTGGTTTGTTTCTTTTAATTCTTGTACAAAATGTCCAAACGATTTTCCAATTCTAGTGAGCGTTTCCTCATCTTCAAATTCCCATCGAAATGCGTACATTCTAATCTAGACCAGAGCTATGGTGATATCTTCTTCACCAGGCACAAATATATTTTTCCAAAAGCGAAGGTTGAGTCCAATCGAGTTGGAGAAGCATGAGTTATTTTTTAATTTCCACATTTTATTTTCATTGGTTGCAAATATTATAGTGAAGAAATATTGCAAACCATTTCTAGTATGATTTTTCCCTTAGGTTTCCATTTTAATTGGATCCAATGACAAAGTTATTTATCTAAGGGACAAATTCCAATGAATTTAACAATGATGTTCCTTTGTTCTAGATTACATCTCCATTTTCATTCCGCTTGTTTTTAAATTCCCATTTTCCCCCACTTATTTTTATATTATGAGGCCTTGCTACAAGCTCCCATGTATGATTCTTTTCTATTTGATATAGTTCTTCATTCATTTCCTTAACCCAACATTCATCTTTACTTTCTTGATTTAGATTTTGAGGTTCAATTATGGGTAATAAGGCTAAGTACCTATATCATCCAATAAATTTACTTCTATTTTTTATTCCAACTTCTTTATCACCTAGAATTTGAGATTCAAGATGATTTTCCTAAACATACCTTGATGGAGTATTTTCGGACATACTTACATTTTCATTTACTTCTTCTGATGCTTCTCTTTCTTCTTCTCCTACAACTTCTTGGATCTAAGTAGGGATTTTTTCATCCTCTAATTGTACTTCTACTTTGGTACCTTCCGGTGCTTCATCAATCACAACATCTATACTTTCAACAATCTTTTGGAGTCTCTTATTATAACATTTACAACCTTCTTGAAGAGTTCCCAAGAAGGATTTATTCATAAGCTCTAGATTCAAATTTTCCAAGCTTGTCATCATTTTTCTTTATAAAACATTTGCTTCTAAGGATTTTAAATTACTTCACATTTGCAAATTTTCCATACTAGAGTTCATACTGAGTTTTATGATTGTTTACTCGAACATGGGCCTTGTTGAGTATATCGATATTTGTTTGTAATTCTTCTCCCCAAAAGTTGTGAGTTGTTCCTAAATCTTCATGCATGGCACGTGCCATTTGTTGAACTATTATGTTCATTCTTTCTACCACTCCATTTTTTTAGGAGTTTTAGCTATGGAAAACCTCCTTTTAACGCCATGTTTCTCAAAAAATTGAAACATTCATTTAATATAAACTCTCATCCTCTATCATATCTAAGGCACTTGACTTTTAATTCCAAATCATTTTCCATCATAGGCTTCAATATTTCAAATTTTTCAAATTCCTCATATTTATACTTTAGTAAACCAACCCAACAAATTCTCATAAAGTAATCAATTAATAACATGAAGCATTGTTCACCACAAGGAGACTTATTTCTCATAGGTCCACATAAATATGTATGGACAAGCTCAAGGGGTTTACCTAAAGTGCATTCTTTAGCTTTGAACTAAACTCTTGATTTCTTACCAAATTGGCATGATTTATAAATATGATTTTTAGGTGGAGAGATGTCTTGCAAGTTGCGAACTACTCCATTCTTGCTTGATTTGTATAATTGAGAAAAACTAAGGTGTCCCAATATTTTATGCCATAGCCAAATTTCTTCATATTTGCTCAAAAGGCAATGTTCTTTGCCACCTTCTATAGACATTCCTTGGAATTCTAGTTCCCATGGTTATAAACTTATCTATATCCAATTTTTTTACAAATAAATTATTTGACCAGAAAATAAGTTCATGCATATAACCACACATTTAACTAGCACTCAAAAAGTTATGTTTCAACACATAAACAAATAGTAGATTCTCATATTTGACCTTTTATTTCAATACCATTTATCCTTTTCCTTTAATAGTAGCAGGTGAATTATTACAATAAGTTACATTATTTTCTTTCTTAATTTCATTAAAAGAAACAAAATTATCTCTATCACCTATTATATTTGTTGAGAAACCACTGTCAATGTACAATATATTTTCTTGATCTCTTGCGTACTAGGCTAGACCACATTTTTTAAAGGAAGTTATTTTATTTTTCCATGTCTTGGGAAGTTCTAACTTCTGATCATGATGATAAGATGGATTCATCATGCTTCTACATTCAGTTTATTCATGACCAATGTTATTGAAAATAAAAAAAATTCAACTTCATTATGAAGAAGGAAGAAAGCATTATGAGATGATTTCTTTGACCAATTTTCATTATGTTGATATCTTGATTCTCTAGTGATAATAGTTTTATAAACAACACAATGAATTTTTTTGTGACGAAATCTATGACAAGTGAAGCATTGACCATTGAAATAAGAACACATGGGAGTATAGTGCCTTCTTGAGTATCTTTCCCTTTGTTCATGGAAAGGTTGTCTTTCTTGGGTATAGTTTGATCCTTCCTTCTTTTGTTGAGTCTTATTATTCTGATGATTGCTTCCTCTTACAACATTAGCCTAGATTTTTGTACCTACTACAAAAGATTTCATAGGAGCTGATGTTTCACCATTTTGATTTGGAATATATACAAGACCTATCTAGATTAATGGAGAATGTTGAACCTTAATGATTTCCACTAAATTTTGAGATTGTTTAGAAAATCTATTATTTAGAGCCTTTTTTCCTAAAGTTCCTTTCCTGGACCCACAATTTCAAGTTGTAGATTTTCACAGTGTTTTTCCTTTTCTTGGACTTGTTTCTTCAAATCTTCTTCTACAAATTTAGCCTCTTTTAGATAGATATTTAGATGGGTTATTTCTTCAACTAGGTTTTTTTCATTATACATATCAATTTCCTTTTCTTGATTCTTTTTTATGTCCCGGAGTCTATCAATTTCCTCTAGACCATCCATAAAGTCATAATTACTATCATATTCATAGGAACATTATTCTTTAAATGAAATAAGTAATCAACATTCATGATTTGATTCATCAACCTATTTATTGGAAGAACACTCACTATCTTCATGTGTGTAAAAGCTTTTCTTGCTAGTAAAACTTATTTTGACATTAGTTTTTAGAACATACTTTCCTTTTCATGATTTTCTTTATAAGGGCACTTAGAAACATATTGACAAACTCTTCCACAAGAAAAAAATTTAAAAGGAAGTTTACCTTTGAACCTACTAGTTCCTACTTGCAGATTCTTCACAAAATTCACTTCTTCCTCATCGAAAATGTATCTTGTATCTTTAGGCTCTTCCTTTTCTTTCCCTTTGTTCATGGCTTTGAAGGTTTCTTCTCTAATAGCTGATGTATCCGATTTTCCCATTTCATAAGTTTTCAAGATCCCATGGAGTTGTTCTATGGTAAAATTCTTCAAATCCTACATTTCTTCAATGGAAGAGACTTTGGAATTAAACTTTGGGGTTAGTTATCTCAAAATATTTTCAACAACAATGAAATCCTTTATTTCATAACTAAGGGCTTTCATTGTGTCAATAATATCATCTACTCTAAGGAAAAATCTAGAAATGCTTTCATCATCATGCATTCTAAGAGACTCATAATGAATTCTATATGATTGACTTTTATCATTTTAACCTTAGAGTCACCTTCATAGCTTTGAACAAACTTATCCTATATCACCTTTGTAGTGTGCAACTACATGAATTTCACATACTCAAATCGGCCAATCCTCCCAAGATAGTGTTTACATGCTTTGTATTGTTCTCATATTTTTTATTTCTTGCATCATCTGTGGGAATGGAGGTTGGATATTGATATCCAGTTTCAAAAATCACCCATACATCATCTCATAGTGCCTGAAAATACGATCTCTTTCATATTAAGGAATTTAGACTTCTGTGATCCATAACATTGTTTAGAAACTCTTCGGCAAAATCACATAATCAATCTTTTGTCGACGCGTTTCGAACCACCCAGTGTGGTTCATCGTCAGGACAAGTTGAAGGACTGATCTGGCTAAGCTTGATTAAATAGAGTGTGCAGAGATCCCAACGGTTATATTGCAACGGCTAATTTTGACTTAGTCAAACTAATAATTTTATTATTAACCGAAACCTACTATTATTAGTTAATTGAATATAATAAATATAATGTTTAAATATAATGGTCATTATATTTATTTAAAATCTATATTTATTATTATTCTTAAATTAATTAATTCCAAATAAATAGTATTAAAATACTATTAATCTTTAGAATTTAGTTACAATGGTAATTGGTATTTAAAAATTGTTTATACCTAAGGATCCAATGGTAAAGATATAATAGTTAATAAATTATGGTAAATTCATAATGGTAAACTACCTATAATGGTCATTAATAAATTATATTAATATTCCCAAATTATTTAACTCTAAATGGTAATAAATTACTATTGTTTTTAGAATCAAGTTATAATAGGTAAAAGTTTAAACCAAAAAATCATTTTAATTTAAAAAATTTTAATTGTAAAGGCCCATTCGAAATCAAATTAATAAGTACTAACCACTAATCTATATTTTCTCAATAATTTATAGTTCTAATAATATTAAAAAACAATAAATAGTATTTTAGTTAAATTAATATTCCTAGAATGTAGTTTACCTAAGGTAAATGCCCTAATTAACATACATGTTTATTAATAATAGTATATTCATTAACCTAATATTATTGGTATACCATATACTTTTCTAATAACTTCTTGTTTATCATTTAACCTTAAGGGTCATTAGGTAAAATTGGATTACCTCTTATCATTAATTATATTCAATAATTTATCAATAATAATTTACTAAAATTCTTATTAGAATTAATTATGTTATTAGTTATTAATCTTATTACTTATAAGGTTTAGAAAAGGAAGGCCTTTATTAATTCAATATAAGGAAATCAGTTAACTGATTTCCTTATATTGAATTAATAAAGGCCTTTATTAACTGATTTCCTTATATTGAATTAATAAAGGCCTTCCTTTTCTAAACCTTATAAGTAATAAGATTAATAACTAATAACATAATTAATTCTAATAAGAATTTTAGTAAATTATTACTGATAAATTATTGAATATAATTAATGATAAGAGGTAATCCAATTTTACCTAATGACCCTTAAGGTTAAATGATAAACAAGAAGTTATTAGAAAAGTATATGGTATACCAATAATATTAGGTTAATGAATATACTATTATTAATAAACATGTATGTCAATTAGGGCATTTACCTTAGGTAAACTACATTCTAGGAATATTAATTTAACTAAAATACTATTTATTGTTTTTTAATATTATTAGAACTATAAATTATTAAGAAAATATAGATTAGTGGTTAGTACTTATTAATTTAATTTCGAATGGGCCTTTACAATTAAAAAATTTTAAATTAAAATGATTTTTTGGTTTAAACTTTTACCTATTATAACTTGATTCTAAAAACAATAGTAATTTATTACCATTTAGAGTTAAATAATTTGGGAATATTAATATAATTTATTAATGACCATTATAGGTAGTTTACCATTATGAATTTACCATAATTTATTAACTATTATATCTTTACCATTGGATCCTTAGGTATAAACAATTTTTAAATACCAATTACCATTGTAACTAAATTCTAAAGATTAATAGTATTTTAATAATATTTATTTGGAATTAATTAATTTAAGAATAATAATAAATATAGATTTTTAATAAATATAATGACCGTTATATTTAAACATTATATTTATTATATTCAATTAACTAATAATAGTAGGTTTCGGTTAATAATAAAATTATTAGTTTGACTAAGTCAAAATTAGCCGTTGCAATATAACCGTTGGGATCTCTGCACACTCTATTTAATCAAGCTTAGCCAGATCAGTCCTTCAACTTGTCCTGACGATGAACCACACTGGTTGGTTCGAAACGCGTCGACAAAAGATTGATTATGTGATTTTGCCGAAGATTTTCTAAACGATCTCTTTCATACTTTCCAAAATATAAAGTTAGTTCCATTAAACACATGTGGCTTGGTGGAAAATACTCCCTCTTGACTACTCATCTTGATAGATCTTCCTTTAAGTGATCAAGATTCTTATTAGGGACCTTCTCTGATGCCAATTCTTGAGAAAAATAATAAGAGGGCGGGGGGGGGGAATTAGTATATTTAACTCACTTAATCTTTAATTTGAATCTCACAATTTTGTACGCAACTATTACTGAGAGAAATCACATATATATGTGACCTCAGTGAATGCAAATCATGTATATCCAGATAATTTATTTTTCATGAGTTCCAATAGATGTTTATCTTTAACCAGTGCATCATTAATTAATTATCCATTTATTAAGCAGTAATTATGAGTAGTAAGATAAGATAAACCATTACATAATAGAAACACATCAATGACATATGAACGTTGAATTTTAGGTGGAAACACAGTGTGGGAAAAAACCACCACCGTTGTCATTATTTTATCTTCTTCTTTTATTATAAATAAATTCTTCATTACATCTTGGTATTGTATTGGCATAAACTCTTTCCATCACATGGGTTCCTACCTGTGGCAGGCTACAACCTCTGCCCGTTCTCCAACGCCCACTGGAAAGGAGATACAAACCCCTAATCTCATTTACGAGCTCCTACAGGAAGGGAGATCCTACCCTATCACTAAATGCTACAACCCTAGGCACCATGTGGACCACGTTTCACAATATTTAACACTAGATCTGTCTATTACTCAACCATCACAAAAAAGTACCCCACCTTTCATCGAATTTTCACACTAGACCCACACCAGTAATAAGCACAAATTGAATACAATTACTGAATCCAAACTAAATACTAATCACACCAATAAACCAAACCAATAAATATTGAACCAATACCAAGTTACCAATCAACCAATAACTAATCAAATCAAGACCAATCAACCATTCAAGCTAATACTCAACCATTGACTGGTTAATCACGCTATTAGATACCAAATAGTCATCAAAGAAGCAATGTGCAATCATTGCAAACCTTGATCAAATTGACTTAAGTATATATATGTGTGACTTCCCCGAAGAAAACCCACATATATACACGCTTCCTCTACATCAAACCTGTGTGCAGATCTCAATTCATTGAATATAGAAATAAACCAATTGAATCATAAAACCATTGAATCACTGAGTACAAATTTTGAATCATTGCAACATCTAATAAAAAATATACAAATATTGAATCTGTGAATCCCCAATCACAAGTGTACAACATCATCACTGATCAATAAACCACAATCAGTTAAATCAAATCAATATTGTCAAATACAGATTTGTGACAACCCCACCCAAGGTTCTCATATGAGACACATTCTAAATATGATGTAATATTATGCAATGGTTGAAATCAAAGAAAAAGAGTACTCAGCCACAGGTACATGGATTCCAAAGCTAGGGGAGCAGAATTTTTTCTTGATATGTTATAGTTTCTTGTGCAAATAAGAAACCTGAATTTGTAGCCCAACCATTGAAGGTTGGTTGGCACATGAATTTAATAAGATGGTTCTTGAAATTAAGTTGGCTGAGGAAAATTACTCAAAACCATGCTTGCTTGAAGAAACACAACAAGATAGGATGATAGGAATTTGTGAAGGGATGACAAACAAAAAGGAGCAACAATAAATAATGTGAAACAAATGCAAGTCAGGGGTAGGCATTAAGGCTGCATTTGAAATAGGAGAGATGGGTTCGACTAGAGGAGATCATTGCCTTGGGGAAATACAAATTCAAGCTCCTCACAGCAAGGAAGCAGAGACTTGGTTTGAAGGCAGACTGAGAAGGGAGATGGAATTGAGCCTCTAGGAAAAGGTTTTATCAAGAAGAATTGAAGAGAAGAGAAGAGAAGAGAAGGGGTTCATTTATTTATCCCTAGAGGTTGTCAGTCGAGTGCTAGTCTTTGGAACCCTGTAATAACTTGGAGTCCCTACGGAATGTGGGTTGTGATAGGATCCTTGGAGCCATGTAACAGCTTGGGTCCTTGGAGGATGTGGGTTGAGACAAAGGTATTTGAAGCCTTGTAATAACATGGGTCCCTTGAGGCTGTGGGTTGGGATGAAATATCGATAACCCTGTAACAACTTGGATCCCATGGAGGTTGTGGGTTGAGATAGTTACTCTGGAGCCCTATAACATCTTGGAAAGAGACCATCCTAAAGCAGAAGCAGAGCAAGATAGAAGAAAAGACAATGGATATTTCTTTTGTTGCTATAGTGGCTTCTAGAATCTGTAGAAGGGGGTGAATCACTGTGAGTTAACTTGCGGGGGAGATGTGGCACCTATGGACTCCTTTTGATAACAAAAATGAAACAATCAATTGATGGGACTAACGAAGGAAGTCATATGGGTTCTGTTGTCACTCACCATTAAATGTGTTTTCAGCTATGAAAAGGATGAGAAATACCCTCTCCATTGCATAGTTCTCAGAACAAGATTTCCAATGGTATATGGGAGTCTAAAAATGGACTCCTAGATTAGAAGTTAAAGCAGATTGAAGGGACCCTTTGAAAAAAAAAAAAACAAAGAGAAAATGACTAAGGGTCAAGCTCATCGCAAATCGCAATCGGGGCTTTTCTGAAGTAGCAGTGAGGGAAGACAAAAAAAATTACGATCAACCAATCAACGGTATCACAAATCGACTATTGGCAGGTCCAAGGCACGGCAAATCGGCTTATCAGCGAAAAGCGAAGCCCACACATATCGCATATACATGGTCGGAGGCCCATTACACATAGCGTATTAGTGGTTCACGATGTAGAGCGTTGATATCACATATCCGTAATCGAAGATGAAAAAGCATGCACACAATCACTCGACATAAAAATCGTCGAACACCGATATCATGAAAATCGCCGAAAATTGGGCTTTAGTGTTAAAGCATTGGGAGGGGCCATTTTTATTTAACAATTGAAATCAAGGAAAAACCAAGGGCGGATGGGCCCTTTTCTCTCTCCTCAGGGGGCCATGTGTCAAACCAAGATTGGTCCCGATAAAGACACGTGGCAGCTGACGTCAGCATGATGTGGCAGTACAGCGGATACGTGGAAGTATGGAGGACACATGGCATGCTGATTCGCCATTTTGAGGGTTCTAAGGGGACATTTCTGGGTGACACATGTCACCACTCATAAGGTGACACATGTCTGTGATGACATCACCCATCACAAATCGATGATTAGTGATTGCACAAAGCAAGGTCCCTCCTCCACTGAAGTCCCTTCTGAATTGTGATTGCTATATCCAAAGACCCCCCGAGATGCGATATTTTACGTGTTATACCTTACGAGGATTTCGTGTCTGGACAATTAGGTAGTGCTATGAAAGGAGGTAAAGGGTCTCCCTCTCCTGTATTGAGATTGCAATACCTTTGGTGGGCACAACCCCACATATGGGTGATAACAAGGATCAAGGGGAGACATCAAAGGCAAGCTTCAAAAATCACCGAAGTGTGGGATTTTATATAACAAATGAGAAAGGCCCCCAGACAAAAGTCCAAAGACTCCCAAAAAGGAGTCCAAAGGCCCTAGTGTCTAAGGGCTAAGAACCTGCTTCTAGACCCCGGTTATATGAAGATAATGACATAAAGGGGTTAAACCAAAGGGGTCCAAGGAGCACTGGAACCCGCCATTTTGCCGTGCCTTTCAGAGTAAAAGTCCCATTGTCATAGAGCCTCAATACTATGGTGCAGAACCTTTAAAGGCAGATGGATCAGTAGCTGAAGCAGTGAATGAAGTATGGTGCAATAGTAAATCAGTATGGGGGGACTCAGGAATATTAATGGCTCAACATGGAGCCCCACTTAGTCATAAATACAAAGGACGTCCTAGGAAAAATCCATTGTTGCTTTGTCACAAGCAAACTCAGTTGCCCACTCCTAACACCAAAGGACAAATTCTTCAGGCAATTAAGGTGAAAGTGACATAAACTGGTTGAGAAGCTAGGGGGACGCATAATCACAGAGACGTGGCATCACTGAGGTTATTCACAGGAACAACAGAGGGACACCTCCTCCATCATATTTTTGTTTTTACTTTTCCTTATTATTTCTGTAATTTCCATATTTCCAAGAAAGGGATCAAATCCCGATTGTAATCATTTTAGGTAGAAGAGTCGTGAAAGGCCGAGACAGCTAGTCAACCTGACAGTTGACCCTAGGCTAAGATATTTTGTAAATGTAACTCAAAGCCCCCCTTCTTTGTATAAATAAGGGGGACAAACACTTAAGATAGGTTCTGGAATATCACTCCTACAAGGGTCTGAATTTTGAGATGTCATCATTGGTTCTAAATGGCTTGTTCATAAGGGATAAGATTGATATATGCTGAATGTAATGGACTGGTTTTTGACCCTTCAAGTATTAATGAAACTCCTTGGTGATTCCAAGAATATCAATGCGCATTATGTTTTCCCTTCGGTAATCTCATTTCATATATGTTTTTCCTTCTCTGAAATAGTGTAATGGGACTGTCAGTTCCTCCCTGGTTCATGGATTTATCTAGACTGCAAAACAGAGAATAGTTCCTGTGTATATTGCAAATTTACTTGTGTTATTCAATAGCCTATAGTACTTGTAGTAATTATAATAACCCACAGTATCTGTATGGGCATATATTTACTCACACTGTTTGGTGATAGAGGTACCCATGTAATACCTGGTATGAAACCCCAATAAGCACTTCGTTGTTTCTATCTTTCCACCTCCTCCCTCTTCCATATTTCTGTTGGAACATCATTACTTAGGATTTTTTTATTGTTTATAGCCCTATGTATAGAATTCCACCCTTCAGTCGAAACGTTGTTGCTTAGGACTTTGTCCTATTTACAACCATATTTATTGAATTCCCTCCTTCCTTTCCTCCTCTTCACTTCACTACAAATTCAATATAAACCTGCCTGTTGTTTTGTGTCAGCCACTAGAACCAGACATATTTATTTGAGGTTGGCCGATTTACCCCATGAGCATTTTTCTCCATGTATCGGCTTGAGTTTACCTACATGACAGACTATTGAACCAAGCCACCTTTATTCTCTTTTTACTTACGTGACAATTGGAGTGCAACATAAACCCCACTCATAATCTTCCATGCACTCCTATATTTAAGATGTCCTAGGAACTGGTCTACAATCAACCCAAAGGCTATCTCTAGGAAGCTTTCTATGTCCCCTGAAGCACTGTTGTTGCAGGTGCCGTTAAAAGCCACAATAGGGTCCCTATTTCAATTGGAAGCTGATGTGTAGTCTTAGAAGCAATCATTTCCCCATCATACTCTAGAATCTGGCTCGGGGTTGATAATTTCACTAAAAATGGATGTAGTTGTTTATGGTTGGGTGGAGAGTTCTTGTCCCTACCTCAGTTTCCATACAAATTTAAGATAAGTATTTGTGTATGTTTTCTTACCATCTAATGAATCATGTTGCATTCCTGTTAATGATAGTTCTATTTTCAAACACTGGATTTATGTTGTTAGTGCATCCATATGTGGTGCATCTCATGGGAATGTCCCACTAATATATGTGTTGATTATATATGTGGGTTTGTGCTTGATCTTAAGGAGAATGTGTTTAATAAATTAGTGATGGAAAATACAGAGTATTTGATGTATAAGACATGCAATAAAACCACATAACAATATTGCCTAAGTTATCGAGCCAAGGATAAATCTAAATCTGAAAGAAATTCTTGCATGTGCTAAGAATAATATAATAATAAAAGTGAAAGAACTTCATGATATGTTACAGTACATAACAAATCTTGAATTAAACCTTGAAAATAATTGGACTCTGAGACTCTTTTATTAATGTACAATTTCATAAAAGACCCTCTACTAGCGAAGTCATCGATTGTATACAATTGATGTATTTACTTATGACTTATTGTGTCGGAAGGCAAGAAATGTATGAATGTCAAGGGGAGTTCCCCAAGACTCGTCGAGCCCCACAGTTTTACCTAAATGGCCTCCAACCTTGTATTTGTATCAGCCTCCATTCCCACCACAAGGACTTTGGCAATGAGGGCTACATGTTCCTGACAATAGCTAAACACCCTGGAAACCCTTGTGTGGCATTGTGGATCCACTTGTAGGCTTTATTTGGAGAATTGAATCCCTTGAGTGTGGCTGAAGAGGTGAATTCCCTTTAGGATTTCACTTCATCTCCTTAGTAGAGGGCAGATGGAAGGTTCCAATGTTGACATTTGTGGAATTCCCTATCTTTAAATAGGGAATATCTAAAGGTTGGGAATGCATTGGAGTGGATTTCACCCAAGCTCAAGAGAGGCAACGTTGTGGAAATGTTTAGATTGACATTGGTAAAGCATCGAGGTCTTGAAGCATCTCTGGAGGTCTACCATATCTTTGCAATAGAGTTGTAGTTGAGGAGACTAGCTTGAGGAAGCCTATGCAATGATGGAGCTCATCTTCGAGGAGATTATAGAGATCTCTTTCCAAAACATTACATGAGGCAAAGTTGAAGCTCCTCAACTGGGCCATAGCAAGAAGGTAAGGCAAAAGGATTTATCATACTAGAAAGGAGCAAAGCCCCAACCTTATGTAAAAGATTGGATGAAATTATTCCTTTTGTTGATCAGAACCCTCAGTGGGAAGTTTCCCTTGTGTAGGGATCAAATTATCCTTTCATGCGATTGGTCAAGAGAAAGACGACATGGCATAAAAGTACCAGATGGGTTGAACCACGTAAGATAATTTAATGAGTCGCCTAGTGGGATGATACAAGTGGGTGTGTGTCAGGGCCCTCCCTATTGCCATCTTGTTATTAGTTGGGGCTTGTCCACTTGTCGAGTCAGGCCGACGGGTTTGCCCTAGGAAGCTAAAGTGGGAAGTCAATTGCAAGTGCGAGGAGATAAGCTAGTGGGATGACGTAACTCATGCCACGCATTGGCATGCTCCCATCTGATTGGTGAAGAAGGGTCCTGCTAGCCAAGTTAGCTTGACAAGAATACCACAGAGGAATCAAGGAGCAAACAAAGGAGGCTCTAGGGTGAAGATAGCGGGATGACGTGAGAGTAGCTTTGATGGCAAACACGAGCGAGAAGACATGCCAATGGGGGAGGAGGTCATATGACCCACCATCCATGAAATCCTAGTAGTATAGTCCTAGTGATCAGTAAACAATGCTTTATGGAGTGTGCTGAGAGCGACCTAGTGGAATAACACTTGGTACTGCATTGGTCATATAGGCAAGACTAATAGTGACACCATTGGTAGGGAACAGACCCACAAACAGGTCATCTTTATGCTGAGACCCCGATAGAATAAAGGGGCATTGTAAGGGAAAGTGTCGAGATAGCATGAAACGACATCGATAATTGGTGAATATGCTTTGGGCCAATGAGGAAGGGGCCTGTTGTCCAGGTAAGCACAGAGAAGAGAGGTTGATGAGTAACAAAATGTGCAGATTCAAAAGTCGTCACTAAATATTGAGTGAGGTGACATGTCCAGTGGGACCCACCCAGAAGGTGTCTGGCTAATGGGGAGAGCGAAGGCCCATTGGGTTATATGGAAATGTTAACCCGAGTTTTTTATATCATAGAAAATATATATATGTGTAAGTTGACCATTGATTTGGATATATATATATATATATATATATACATCATTCCTCTGAGGTGACATGTCCAGTGGGACCCACGCAGAAGGTGTCTGGCTAATGGGGAGAGCGAAGGCCCATTGGGTTATATGGAAATGTTAACCCGAGTTTTTTATATCATAGAAAATATATATATGTGTAAGTTGACCATTGATTTGGATATATATATATATATATATATATATACATCATTATATATATATATATATACATCATTCCTCTAATGGTAACGTGAGGGGTTGGGTGATGTTACAAAGTGGTATCAGATCTATCCAGGTTCAAAATTGGACTGGATGGGCTTTGTCACGAGAAAGTGATATGTTTTGTAATTAAAGGCCCTTGGGTAATGTTACAAAGTGGATTTGGACACACACCAAAGGTTCACCCTAGTGCTAAATTCAATGCAAGGGCTGACGAAGCCTCTAGGAGAATCTCTGGGTAGACATGACTCACACGTAAGTCGCAGGAAACAGTCATATCAGTCACAAGGTGGAACCCACCCATCAAAGTTATCCAGGCAAAAGGAGAAGAGTGTGCAAAATTTTAGCGTCCAAATGTAACCAAGTGGGCAGGGTCCAACCGACAGTAACGTGTCAGAAGGCACTTTGAGAGGTATAACTAGTGTGGAAGATAAGTTGGCGCTAGCCGCTAGAAATTCAAGGTCAACAAAGCAGATAGTGCCAATCAATGACCAGGATTGACTCAGGGGGCTGAGCCCCACTCCCAACCATATCCATTCACCCCACTAGAGTATGGGGACCACACTCACCATTAACACACCAACACAACACCAATGTGATGGAAAAGAAATAATAATAATAAAATAATTTAGACTAATTAACTATGTAGTGTTAAAAAGTCGAATTGAATTATTGATCATTGTGTTGCGGGTAAACTAGCATCCATAAAGGTTGTCTAAAAGTAGGACCATGTTCATGTTGTTTGTTTTGATGGTCATAGGTCATAAATGTGTTGATTTCTTGGTTTTCATGATTGAATGATTGATGCATATGATTTATAAATATGTTGGCACACTAACATGATTGTTTTGTCACAGTAGAATCTCCATGGTAAATCATGGCTATGAATGTGTGTATTTATTATTTTGAAACTCCTAACAATGTTTATAATTGACATCGTAGCACAAGAAGAATAAATCAAAATAAGTTACAGTGATGGGGACCATAATGGTTGAATATAGTTCTGATCGGTCACAACATGGAAAATATGGGGTCTGAGCTAATGAAGAAGAGAGATCATTTGGCCAAAGGTGAGGGAGTCATTCCCCAGACTAGATGGAAAACTTAAGAATCCTAAAGGATGAAGTGAGAAGATTTAAGGTCGATAATGAAAGGTTGGTAAGAACCCAAGAAAGGAAATTTGAGATCAATGCAGTCATCTTGCAAAGTCTCTCAGATTGGCAGAGGTAAAGGAAATCTAAGAGGGGGACGAATCGTAGTGATAGGAAAGGCCTTCAAGAAACAAAAGAAAACCCCAATGGAGTAGATGGTGGCAGGTATAGAAAAAGGCATAGGCATGGAAGTGAGAACACTATGCCAGGAGGTGAACCTATGTGCACTCCAAGAGGAGGAACCATCATGGAGTTGAGGTATTCAAGAAAACCATCTAATTCAGATGCCTAGAGGCATCACCATTATCATCGTCACCATAAATCATTAAGCAAAGAAAAGGAACATATGTATAAATAATTTTAGAAGGAAAATCCACCTACATTTGATGGTGTAATACCCCTCTCTTGTGTACTACATTATTGTAAACCTAAGCTAAGTTAAAGCTAGGTATGATATCCTCCCTTTTGTGTTAAAGGTTGTAGACCTAAGCTGAGGAAAGCTAGGTTTGATACCCTTCTTTGTGGGTTAAACTATTCTACACCTAAGCTGAGGAAAGATAGGTGATATGTAATATGAAAATAAAATGTATTATTAAATAAATTAATAAAATAAATCACTTGGAGGGTGGAGCACTAAGAGAGAGGAGATGCTTGCCAAATCCCATGAGGAACGGGATAGAGATGAATCTTTCATGATAAGCTTCTATATGTGATTCTAGATAAGCTTGGATGGATTGGATATCCATCGGATGGATGGGAGATAAAGATCCATCGAACATAAAATATTTCTGGGAGATAAAGGAAAGCTTTTATGTGGAAAATCATCTTGGAGATAAAGATGAGTTTTTGTGGATAAGACCTAGGCAAATGGAAAAAGCCATAAAGTGGGACACCGCTAATGGTAACTAAATGATGAAAGAGGGTATTAAATACCGAGTGCATTGGTCAATTGAGGACAGTTGATCCTTGGCAAGATCATTGGCACGAGGGGAATCAAAGGTGATTCATGGCTGGGTGGTGGTGCTCCACCCTCCAAGTGAGGTTTAGTTGGTATCAGTTTCATGAAATGTACTGTATGTTGTTTATTTTCCTAGATATTACTTGAATTCTTTCAGCATATTGTTTAACTATAGGTGCAATGATAACTATACATGATAAATGATTTAGGTTCAATTGAGGTGTCCCAGATCTTTACTTGTATTGTGTAAGATATATGTTGATGATACTATCTATGTTCATGTAATTGGTTTCACTCTTATGCATGTGGATGAGTAAAATGTCCATTGAATCTAAATTTGATCATCATTATGTTAAAGGAACATAGTTTGTATTTAATGTTATATTACGTCTCTGGGTGGATAATGGGTACAAGACATAGATTCATGCATTTCATGGTATAGTCTATCATAGTTAAATTAACTATTATATGTGTACTCAAGGAGGCTAGCTTAGCCCTCCTACCTATTGTTAAGGGTTGGGTAAGTCTGTCGAATTATGATTCTCATGCATGGCTGGGCTAACTGCATTAGACTTAAGTTAATTGGTAGCAAACTTAAACAATGAATGTTAGGGATTTCATGACAGAGCTAGTTTCTTTCTACAAATTTATAAAATCATGGAGCTCAATAATAGTGTTCATGAAGTGAATCAGATTAATGTACTAGTGAATTCTGTTAAATTCTAACTGTAGTGAGACCAAATCCCAAGTTTAAGGGGCCTAAGGGTGGAATTTTCGGGTAGGCTAAGGATTTTCATTACAAATGTATCAGAGCAAGTTCAAGCCTTGCACCTATGGACTCATCTACCTCAGAGTAACCGAAAGTGACAGCACTTTGAGTATTCAAAATCGAAGATAATTTTCCTTGTCAACGCTTTGTTGATTTTATTCTTATGCTAACCAAATCCATGGTTTTTCACCAAATATGAGTACCAATATCACGTTGATTTATTTGATGAGAATAGATTTACCATATGCGAACTGTTTGATAGAATCTATCAATAGAGGTGCTAACGAAAGTTCACAAGTGTAATAATGTTGGAACATACAGATTGTGGTTAGCCTATGTGATATTAGTGATAAATATCAACATCGTTTGCCTTAAATAAGTTTCCCATAAACCCCAAAGCTTCTCTAAACGGGTATGATTGCATAGGACTTTAGTATGCACATACATATTATACAAATGGCATCAGTGTATTATACAGTGCATTAGGCGTCGTTGTATCATTGTGTTGGCTCCAATTTACATGTTAAATTGCATACTCAGTGTCTATTATATATATGTGGCATATGGATGTCATTTTTCGGCTACAGCACAGATATCAGTGCATAAATGAGTGCAGCTACAACTTTATAGTGTAGCACGGCGTGGTTTGACGACATTACTCGGGCGCGTATACTAGTTTATCATGGTTTCATATTGAACATAGCAATTTAAGGAGGCGTCATTCATAAATATATATCATAAGATATGAAAATATATGAGTACATGCGTTGACTTCTTGTTGACAGAGATATACTACGTGAATCCAACTTTGGGAATAACCACTACATGCATTCACCACTGTTGAATAGATGTCGGTTGTTAGTAGGTTTCTTAATATCACTTCACAAGCGGGTGTGGCCAGGCTTAGAGATCTTGTTGAACGTAGTTGGAGGACCAAGACTTCTGCCAATAATCCGTTCATAGAAGATAACAACCATACATCCGGTGGTTAACCATCGTGGAGTTGTAATTACAACTAAGCGTTGGATGCTCCACAAAGAAGAGAAGGGAAGCATGATGGTTTACTGGTTGAGGGGATATTCGACATAAAACTGGGACATGGGGACACGATGCGTGGATCATGGATCACGTTGCTTTATTCATGGATCATGGATCATGCTGCTTTATGCGTGGATCATGGATCATGGATAAGTGACTACAGAAAGTAGCATGTTTATTTTCTTCTTTTGAAAGAATGCACCAAGAGGGTACATTACATTCTGACTACTGCTAAAAACGTTGCTTTTGGTTGTTTTATAGCAAGAAAAAAGGGTGCGATAATGTTCCTTATGCCTATGCGAGGGGTGGAAAGGGATAGGTGGGATAATGATTATCCTCGTAGGCGGAAAGAGATAGTGTAAGAGGCAGCTGGCTTTCATGCTATTTGAGAAAGAAAACTACTTTCACCGACTTTCCAATGTCTCATTGCTTATTACCACACCGACTTTCATGCTATTTGAGAAAGAAAACTACTTTCTCCAACTTTCCCCTACGGCGCAGCTATAACTTATGAACTGAAATGCCGTGTGGTAATTTCGTAATTAAAAGAAAGACCGAAAATCACTATGACTGTATTCCTTTACATGTCAATTGAATGGCTACACCATTCCATGAGGATGGAAAAGCGAGAGCGTTGTTATCTTTGACAATCTTCTATTCACTTATAATGTTTCCTTGATAAGACTTCCCCTTCATTTTAAATAATTGTTTTTGACCTGTTGCACCACATTTTCAGAGGGATAACGAAGTCGTAACATTGTTGTTTCTTTTTTTTACGAGTGTGAATCATATCCGCCATGTGTGAATCATATCTGCCATGGGATAATGATTATCGTCATAGGTGGCCATAGGTGGGCGCTTGATGGTATCTATGCAATAAATAGATGGGCGCTCGATGGTTTCTGTCACGCCTCCAATTCGTTTTTCGTTTAATTGAGCGGGTGCGGCACCGCCTAAGTTAATAACTTGTTTACCGTTAGTTAACTTTGTTTACCGTTAGTTAACTTTGCGAACTACGCCTTCAACAATTCATAACAAACATGAATTCATATTATTAATGTGCGGAAACTATCAACAATATAAGAATAATAACAACTCTACAATAATATAAAAGAAGAGATCTTTTATTGTATAAGAGGAATTACAATGGCCGGGAGCCGCGCTCCACCGACATTAATAATACAAGTGGGCGCCCACCCGTGCAAGAGCGCACGGCGGTCTGCCTCAACCATCCACCGAATACAATGATAACAATACAAGTCTAGCATTGGGCGGGCGGGCGCACTCGTGCACAACCCGTGCCCAAGCCTCAACCTAGACCAAGTATTCATCGTGCGGGTGGGCGCCCGTGCGCACCACCGTTCACCCTACCACCGTTCCACACAATACCGTCGCCCGGCTCGGCGGGCACATCTACTTGTGCGACCTGCGGTAAACTACCTCACACCTTCGTGCGCACTCAAGTCTTGTGCGAAGATGCTCTGCGAGGAGTTCGTTGTCAAATGAGCGTGCGCCTTCATGTTTATATACGCACATATGGAGGTGTCGCCCTCCATGCGGCCGACCTCCAATCTACAATGAAATCGCCCAACCAATGCGCCATCTACCGTCGGCTTGCCCCAACATGTAACTCGCTCCTTGGTCGGCTTGTTGTGTGGCGAGCTGCCTGCCCGCCTTATAAGTGGGCGAGCGCCCTCTCACATCCGCGCGCACATATACTTGTGCCTCGTCATTTTGGAGTGCTCGCACATCGACACTTAGTCGCATTTCGCAATGGGAGGGGCGCGCGCCTTCGCACAAACCTGCAAGGCGTTACATCCTCCCCCACTGGAAATCATTGTCGCCCTCGACAATCCTGCTCTTCTCCTCAACTTCCTATCGTACTTCTCGATCTTGTTCTTCCATCTCCAAAGTGAGTCCTCTATTTCCCAGCTATCTTCCTTCGGTGCATCCTTCCATCTGCAAAGAAATTCCCTTCGCATGTGGAAACCAACTCCTATAGTTTTGAGACTCAAAATCTTCTCCAACTCTAGCCCTGGTCTGTCCACAATCTCGACTGGTCCTCTCGTCGGTTCAACTCTCTCCGGATGGTCGGAATCAAGCCTACATCTTTTCAACTGACTCACATGAAAAACTGGGTGCTTCATGCACATATGGCGTGGAAGCTCCAGCTCGTAAGCAACTTCTCCCACTCTCTTCTTCACTTGGAATGGTCCCTCATACTTCCGTGTCAGTTTGCTCGTCGTCCCCTTGGCTGGCTGAAACTGCTCCCCGGTAATCCTGAGAAACACCATATCTCCCACACTGAAGTGTGCCTCCCGTCTCCCATGATCAGCATACTTTTTCATCCTCCTTGCAGCATCGTGCAAGCGTAACCGTGATAACTCCAAGGTCTCCTCCCAAGCCTTCATGAACTTCCTCGCATGAGGACTTCTCAAGAAGCCTCCCGTCACTACGGTATGCGGTGCAACTGGCATCTGCCCATTCACCAACTCAAATGGACTATACCCCGTCGCAGAACTCTTTTGAATATTGTAGCTAAACTGAGCAATATCCAAGAGTTCAGGCCAATTCTTCTGATCAGCCGTCACATAATGTCGTAGGTAGTCCTCCAGCAATGCTTTGATCCTCTCGGTTTGCCCATCTATCTGCGAATGGTAAATCGAACTCATCAACAATTCCATCCCAACTAACTTGAACAATGTGGTCCAAAATCTGCCTGTAAAATGCGGATCTCTATCCGACACAATGCTCAATGGCATCCCCCAATACTTCACTATGTTCTTAAAGAACAGCCCCGCAGTCCGCTCAACTCCACAAGGTACCTTTGTAGGAACAAAGATAGCATACTTGGAAAAACGATCAACCACGACCATAATCCCATTATACCCCTGAACCTATGGTAACTGAGTGATGAAGTCCATCGAGACACTCATCCATGGCCTCTCTGGAATTGGTAAAGGCTGCAACAGTCCTCCTTGCCTCTGAGTCTTCGATTTGTCCTGCTGACAACTGATGCACGTATGTACATACTCCTCCACATCCTCCCGCATCTTCTCCCAAAAGAATCCTCTCTCCAACAATGCCAAAGAATGACGCTGCCCTAGGTGGCTAGCCCATGGAGAATCGTGGAATTCCTTCAAAAGGTGCCTCCTGAGCCTAGATGACTTTGGAACATAGAGTCGGTTTCCAAAGAACAAGAACCCATCTCGTAGAAAGAACTTTCGTGTCTTCCCCTCCTTTATCTGCTTCACTATATTCTGCGCCAAAGTATCGGTTTCAACACTTTCCTTGATCTTATTCTGCATCTCTTCTGACATCTGAACTCGACTCCTACTCCTTGCTGCCCGGTCTTCTCCTTCCAATGCTACAAGTTGTACTTTTCTACTAAGGGCATCTGCTACCGCATTGTGCCTTCCCGGTCTATACTCGATAGTCATGTCGAATTCTGCCAAGAAGTCCTGTCAACGAGCTTACTTCGCAGAAAGCTTCGGTTGTGATGAAAAATAACTTGTTGCAACGTTGTCAGTCTTGACAACAAACTGCTTCCCAATCAAGTAATGCCTCCACACATGAAGACAATGGATGATGGCAGTCATCTCCTTCTC